>CM072514.1:66497149-66822149 GCA_036898135.1 Oncomelania hupensis | reverse complement strand
TGTGAATGAATGTGGGATGTTATTATCTTACGTTTTATTCAATGACTATGATATTGTCCTCGTAATGTTTCGTGCTTATGTTATTTTGTCCACATTTGAAATTTCCTTGTGTGGAAATGTGGACAATAAATCATCTTGTATCTCGTATCTTATTCATTTGCCAGTTGTGTGTAATGTCTTTTAGTAAGGAAGAGAAAGGAGATAGTGGGAATAGGGAAGAGCTATAATGACCAACTGTAAAGTTCTGAAGGTTATGCTCCTAGGCACAAGATAATATAACAATAAAGTCCGTTTTTAAAGTTAAAGTCTCAGAGTAGATAAGGACCAACGAGGAAGACCAGGAGTAAGAAGGGAGTGGGTGGTAGATAGCTAGGGAGGGAGGGGTAGGAGAAAGAGTTGAAAATGAATGTTAAGCGAGTGAGTGACGTAACTAAATAGCAAATGATAACCACACACACGTTGAGAGAGAGAGAGAGGGGGAGAGAGAGAGAGAGAGAGAGAGAGAGAAGAAGAAGAAGAAGAAGAAGAAGAAGAAGAAGATCATATTCAGTGAATGCGCTTTCAAATTAAAGTGAAGATCTCTTCGTTAACAAGGTTGACTGAGGCAGAGGACGTGGAATCGACTGTGCACGCTTCTGTTGTTTGGGAATATTATCTGCCCCAGCCTCCTGTTCTCTGTCCCTGTATTTGTTTTGTGGAACTGCATTCTCGGCACATCGATAACCTCATAGCTTTTGTCTCTATTCCGAAGGTAAAGACTGGTCTCCCTCTTGTTTCGGAATAGTATCTGCCGAATCCCTATTTGCTCAATTTCTCAGTATTTATCTCAGCTCTTGGACTAGACTGCTTTCCTGAAACATCGATAATCATTTGTCTTGTCTCTGTCATGAAAGTAAAGAATACACTATAGTGATGGCAATGTCTTCATAAGTCTGTTCTTGACTCTTCTTAGCATTTTCTGATTAGAAATTCATCTGTAATAGATTGAGATATTTTCCCCATCCCATTTTGCTTATGAAATAGGGCAAATCTAGCGGTTTCATTTATCTAATACATCCACATCACGTGGTGCTTTATAAATGTTGGAATCCTATGGGTTGATCTTATTTAGGCTATTTAGCTCCCTGCACGACTCCTCCAAACTTTGATTAACGTAAAAGATGCAAAGAGAATCACCAGCAGTGTGCATTACACAACTATTATATGTTTATATAACATTATATGTTTAAGGCATGTCTGTGTGTCAAGAATGTAATATTCATCATTTATCTGATTTTTTTAACCCTCTGTTTGTTCCTTACGCCATCTGTGCAAGCAGTAGATGATGGTTTGAGATAGGATGAAGGAGATGTGCTCCTACGTGACTCATTCCTCCTTTTACGCCATGAGAGTCACCGCAGACCACAGGGCTGGGATTCTCATTTCTTTTATCCTTTTTTTCTTGTTCTCCAAGTGACTGATGAACCGCGATACTGGCCATCTGTTTTTTGTGGGCTTTGTTTTATGTTTTAGCAAGCGTTTCTGTCAAAAAATGGGACGAATGGGGATAAAAGACCCCCAAAACCCGAACTGTGATTATGATAATGATTATATTAACAAACACAACTGTTTTTGTGTTGTCAATTCTAAGGAGAAGTTTCGGGGAATGTCACTTGTGGGACTTTCAGTTTAAATTTATCCCAGCTTTTCTTTTTTCTTCAAATGACACTCTGGACCGGCACGTTGATTGTTACTAGTTGTTCTGTAGGAGTTGCTGAGAAAAAAAGCCTTGAATGTTAAGAGTTTCGTTAGTTTAGTTATAGACGATAGCGTCGCCTGTGGAAAGTCAAGGACCCCCGTGCAGCTCTTCGCTCTCTTCCCTGTGGTCCTCCCGGAGTGACGGTGGCGATCATTGGTTCAAGAGGTCTCGATGGCGACGAGAGAGCAGCGGGGGAGTCCAACCCCGCCAATGAACCCACACGCTGCAAACTTCAGACTACACTTTCAATTAATACAATGCAGTTGAAATAAAAATACGATACCATAAAATACAATACAATGTCTTAACATTTTAAACTAATACAGTTCGGGAAAAACCCTATACAATACAACACAATACAATACAATATGATACAATACGTTTTGATACAAAACCATACGGTTTGCTACAATACAATGTTTCAACATTCTAACTAATGCATTACAATTGTGGAAAATACAATAAAATACAATACAATGTTTCCTATTTTTCGCAACCAATAAGTGGCATCAACAGGAGTTTGATAGATACAATGCGCAATACAATACAATACAATACAATAAATCAACGTGAGTTTTTGATACCCTAGTCCTGAAAACCTCTCTTGGATGCCGAAGAAGGCATTCAAGCGTTAAGACCAAGCAATATTAAAGTTTGTTATGTAATAAGTGCTCCGTTTGACCAAGCAATATTTATTTAATTATTTATTATTTCCAATGCGATAGCTGGGGAACTATTGTTTTGGGCTCTGTCCGTCCGTCCGTGCGCACTTTAATCTTAAACTAATAGACGCAAATCTTTGAAACTTTAGTTAAGTAATGGTTCGGTCATTTTCTTCACTCTCAGCATGGGAAGAGACTTTGACTTTTTTTTTTACTCACGTTTATGTTATACGCAAATGTCTGAATGATTTTTAAATTATGAATGCAGCCTGTGTTTCAAATAGGCATTGATTTGCATGCACCTGTATATTTCTATACTAATTCTATTGTATTGCCTGTATGATTTTAATGCTGTGAACAAATGGTTCGTGTTGTGTGTTGTGGTTATAATTGTACGGCTTATCTTGCGTATTCTGTAAAAATAGTATTCAATTCAGTAGACCTACATTAGTTTTGCACGCAGAAAAGAGACGATATAAATAACATAATGAGCCGTGAGATACAAAGCAAGCTATCGAATTTATTAAAACGTTTTCCTCAAGGTTAAACAAAAGCCATATGCGTAAAACTCTCAACTCTGTTTAGTCATTTACAATAGTTCTAGTTAAAACGTCTCATATCACTTACATCATTCTGATTGTGGATAGTTCTCACAATCTTTTCGCATGACGGGCATCCAAGGCGCACACATACTGTATTGTCTATGTAAATTAATAGATCCATGGACTTTTTCTGTAGGCTATTCATGCTGGTTGGTTGCGGTTGTCCGTAGTTGTGTGTGAGAGGTTGTGTCACAGATAGGACAAGGAGGGAGGGAGGTGGCTGCTGTGTGAATCAACAGTTTGCCACATCACTAGCTCTTTGCCTTCCGCCTGTCTTGCCTCTGCTACTCCTACCACACCAAACAATACTGATAACGGTTTTTCCCCCTTTTCTTCTTCTTCCTCCTCCTTTTCTGCATCCTCTTAGTTTTGCATTACTTCGTGTTGTTGTTGTTGTTGTTGTTGTTGTTGTTGTTGTTTTTGCTGCTGTTCTTCTTTTTCTTCTTCTTCTTCTTCTTCTTCTTCTTCTTCTTCTTCTTCTTCTTCTTCTTCTTCTTCTTCTTCTTCTTCTTCTTCTTCCTCCTCCTCCTCCTCCTGTTCATTTCGTGCATCCTATTAGTTTTACATTACTTGTTGCAGTCTTGTTGCTGCTCTTCTTCTTCTTCTTCTTCTTCTTCTTCTTCTTCTTCTTCTTCTTCTTCTTCGTCTTCTTCTTCTTCATTTTATTTATATTTTATGTGCACTTTTAAATACCTTTTGTATATGTCGTCTCGAATGACTTTTGGTTTTAGCACACGTTAATAAAATATACTACTACTACTACTACTACTACTACTACTACTACTACTACTACTACTACTACTACTACTACTACTACTACTACTACTACTACTACTACTACTACTACTACTACTACTTCTTCTTCTTCTTCTTCTTCTTCTACCTATTATTATTATTATTATTATTATTATTATTATTATTATTATTATTATTATTATTATTATTATTATTATTATTAATTTTAAATTTATTAATTTTTTTAAAATCTATTTCATTGTACCTTTTTACACAATTTGTAATTTTAGACGATCCTTATTTGTATAAAGCCTCCGTTGGGTTGCCGGAAGTTTCTGTATAAATAGTATCCCCACTTTCTGAAAATTTAAGGCTTTAAATGACCACTGCTTGTGTCAGTCTCATTTGTTCTTTCTCGTTTCTTATCTGTTCTGTCAATCTACTATCTTCTTCGCTAGATCAGCCACCTATCCTTTTTTCTTTAGAACTCGCTCAAAACTCCTTATCTGTGTATGAGGTCTCTTGGGTCAGCTTGGGGATGTTGTACGCTTTCTGCTGAATGGTGACTATAGCTTTCTATGATATTATTATTTAGCAATTTAGAAATTTGTATATGTGTGTTTTGTTAATATTTTATAGCCATGTTTATATTCTATTTTGTTTTCGTAAACGGGGGTTCGATAAATTAAAGTAAAGCCTCAGCGTTCCCTGCTTGTGATGCCTTTATTGTAAAGTGACAGGCTGGTTGAGTGCCTTCAGTGTTACCACTAGGGTTGTTTCAGCAGATCTTTAATACGGATCGGGGGTAAGTCCTCTTTCAACCAAGTTGTGGTCCTGATTCAGCTCTTTGCAGTCCGCAGGACCCTATAAACAATGACTAAATAACTAACTTCTTTTTGTAATACTTCTTCTTCTTCTTCTTCTTCTTCTTCTTCTTCTTCTTCTTCTTCTTCTTCTTCTTCTTCTTCTTCTTTTTCTTCTTCTTCTTCTTTTTCTTCTTCTTCTTCTTTTTCTTCTTCTTCTCCTCCACCTCCTCCTCCACTTCTTCCTTCGTCTTTCTCTTTTTTTTTCTCGTTAAGTACTATCGGCATGTGAAGAGAAGCGACACACACACACACCCACACACACACACACCCACACACACCCACACACACATACTTGCGCAGACACCGTTATTTGGACTTTCCTCTATCGCCACATACGTTCTGTGGACAATGGGTCGTGCTACGACCCCCTTTTTAAGTACTTTAAAGTGTTCTAACCCTAACCCTAACCCTCACGGATCATTAAATGGACGTCCCAACAAGGAGGTCTGTCTAAAGAACGTATGTAAACTTGCACTAGTTTGTCCCAATAACGCCGTGTAAACATTCTCACACACACACACACACACACACACACACCCACACACACACCCACACACACACCCACACACAAAAACACAGGGGCGCGCATATTAGAGCATCCAGAGTATTTAATCATGCTGAGGCATGCTCCTAATTCATTTCAGCGTAATGCCTCAGCAGTAAAAGATACTCTGAATGATGGTATTCTCAGCTACGGGGGGTAAAAAGTCAGCTAGGAGGTCGGATCTGTATGGAACTATCTGTGTGTAGAGTGGTGCGTTATCTTTTCACTACTTCACGCTACTTCCTCGACCTAGGACTGATTGGACCAGTCTGGACACGCCTGCTAGACCCATCTCGTTTACCCAGTCCCACAGCGTAGCTGATACTCGCCGGGTACATCTTGAAGAGATGCAAATGTATGTAAACCTCGGCTAGACTTAGCCACGCAGTAGGCGTACGTTAGAGTTTAGTGCCAGGCCGTTCACATCAACACATGCACAGTATCATACACTCTAGTATCATGGGTGATGTGTTAAAGCAAGCAATGTTGTACTGCTTATATTGCATACTAATATTCCAAATTGACAATTTGGAAGTATTTCCATTCTACTAAAAGATACAATGGAATATAATTATTTGTTCCGTCATTATTGCTACCCGAAAAACAATCCAATGCGCCAACTTACTGCGTGATACGCACTGTCCAACACCCCATCCTGGACAACTGCGATAAGCGACTAAGATGTATGCGCATTTATGTGAGCCCGTCACTTGTCTTTTTGAACCACAGAATGACTGGGTTCTTTAGCGCGCTACAGCGGAGGAGGGGGAAACGCCGTATAAAAAGTCATTTCCAATAACGTCGACTCTTACTGATCCGCCCAGACCCTTTCGTTCCCTGACTGCCAAAGAGCAACCGGTGGGTACGCAACGCTGATGCTGCGGTGGATGAAATAGCGCAATAACATCGCAGCACTGTGGGTGTACAGAATCGCGATGGAGATAATGCACATTTCTTTTTGTCAAAGCACGAATCAGTGACTGCTTTAATGCTGCGGAGTTAACCTTCATGTGGCTTCCGCCAATGTAGCAGACATGTCGTGCGTGTCGATCGGCAGCGATAGGGTTAATGATGATGATGGTGATGATGATGACGATGGCGATGATGCATTGCTGCATGCTTAAACCTTCCTCTGGAAGACTTGTGGATGTTACATAATAAAATACTACAGCAGCCTGTTACCCCATAATGTACCAGACTGCTGAGCAGGAGGTCCAGTCCGACTACCATGACCTCACCTTTTCCCGGGACTCACGTGCCCAACGATCTTGCAGGCTGATAGAGCACGGCGCCGAACGTCCCAGCAAGCGTCAGTGCATTGATCCGTGACGCGTAATGGACGTTCCTACACCAACCAGATTATCTGATTGCCTGAGATCCCCGCATGAAGCAGCTGTTGGTCCGTGATAGCGGAGTGTTTGGAGTCCAAGCGGGTTAAACACTGATTTAAGCTTACACTGATTGTGAGATCGATGGTTCTTATATAGGCTTTACCAACTCAAAGAGCTGCTCAAGGCGCTGGCAAAAAGGAGAATATAGCTCAATCCGCCCCAGGCGCGCGCCTGCTTCACTCTTGACGCTCACCGTCTAGCGCCCGAACAACGGAGTTTTCCTGAACGTCCTAATGGTATGCGCAGTTTATGTGAGCCTGTCACCTTGGCTGTTTTTGGACAGAATAGATCTAGGTTCTTTAACGTGCCATTGCGGCAAACATGGGTGGAGGTTAAATATCGAATAAAGAGTCATTAGAAAAAAGTGGACTCTTGTGTTGAAGAACAGATTCCGTTACTGTCGAGATTCGAACCAGCCGTCACGCCCAGGCGAGCGTTTAAACACTGCAAGCGTTTATCAACTAAACCACACAGCGTGGATGAGAAGTCACCGAGGCTTGCGCTAGGGAGGGGCCAACGTAAGCCTCGGAGAGTCTCTGCTACGCGGTGTGCCACTGACCTACTTTGTATGTGGGACCGAGTAGGGTTTTGTTCTAGCAATTTATGCTGTGTAACAACTGCTGTAACGATGTTTTACCCTGAGGAATCCTTTTTGTATTTCCAGACATGCCTGGAAATACTTTGAAATAGGGTTTGCCCGTCGGTCCGTTGCAAGCCATCTCTCAAGATCGTCTGGACGGATTTTGATCAAACTTCATAAAAACGTTACCTATGTTAGTGGCATGCCTCCCGTGCGATTATATTTTGCTCTTCCATAAAGGTCAAGGTCGTTTGAGTCATTTGTGCTGCTTCAGTCGGTCGGTTTGTCGCTCCGAATGGACCTTGGTTTTGTTGTTTCAAACACATATTTTGCATTATCTTAAAAATAACTGAATCAAAGTTCATCATTTTTACCTTGCGGGTACTCTACTACTAAGCATTTTACATCATTCATATTTGTACTTTCTCAAAAGTCAAGGTCATTGTGCTTCTCAAAATGATTTGCGCTGTACCTAAAAATTTGCTCAGCCGTTTAGGATAATTTCTTGGTTTGCAGATAGTTCAGATCATGATTTATCATTCCATGTTTTTTGTTTGTTTCGTTAAGATAGAGCCGAGTCTCAATAACCCCCGTTGGGGTGACGGAGGTTTCAGTATAAATAGTATCCCCACTTTCTGGAAATTTAGTGCTTTAAATTCCAAATGTCGCTGCCTTTCTAATTTGTTCTTTCTCATTCATGCTCTATTCTATCAACCTGCTATAGATTACTATCTTCTTCTTCGCTAGACCAGTCACCTACCTTTTTTCTTGAAAACTCTTCCGGGACAAGACTCCTTATTTGTGTGAGGTCTGTTGCATCAGCTTGGGAATATTGGACGCTTTCTGCCAGGTGGTCACTCGGGGTTCCTATGATGTTATTATTTAGCAATGTAGGCATTTATATGTATGTGTTTTGTTGGTAATGTATAATGATGTTTGTATTCTATTTTGTTTTTGCAAACGGGGGTTCGATACATTAGGGTATAGTCTCAGCGTCCCCTGCGTGGGATGTCTTTATTGTAAAGTGACTGGCCGGTGGAGAGCATTCAGTTTTCCCACTAGGGTTGTTTCAGCAGATCTTTTGTGCGGATCGGGGGTTGTCCGGTCCTGATTTGGCTCGGATGAGTCCGCTGGACCTAAAGCAATAATCGTGTAATGTAATGTAATGAGTTTCAATAGCGATAAGGAAATGAACACTTTCAAAAGTGCGTATTATTAGTTTTTGTTTGCTATATGTGTGAATGTCTGGAAATATATTTGGATGGCTTGCTGTCTTTGTGTGTACTGTATGTGTGTTATTTTTATTTTTTTAATTTATTTAATAAATTCGAAAATTTGGAAAATTGTATTCGACTTCTTGGGTTTAATGTTTCATTTCTTCCGCTATTAGGCTATTATTGACCGCGGTATTCTCTGCAATTCAGTGTGCGCCTTTGGCACTGACCACTCATCACTCAAAGTCGACGGCCAGTTGACCACAGCGTCTGCAGTTATCATCTACTGTCGATGACTGCATCATTAAAACAGTCGGTACTGCCGGTACTACTTGAAAACATCTTCATGCAAATTCGATCATTTTGGAAAGATTGCGATGAGCTAATAGAAATATCGTTGATTCGCAGATAAAGGATCTTTAATACTAATCGGGGAGAGTCCTCTTTCAACGAATTTGTGGTCCTGATTCAGCTCTTTGCAGTCCGCTGGACCCTATAAACAATTACTTACTAACCTCTTCTTCTTCTTCTTCTTCTTCTTCTTCTTCTTCTTCTTCTTCTTCTTCTTCCTCTTCCTCTTCCTCTTCTAGCATTTGTGGGCTATAGAAAGAAAGCACGCTGAGTTAAATTATTTTGTTGAATTCAAACACAAAATATTCTCACAACTTGTATTAAATCTCAACCGCCTCGAGTCAATCTTTACGCTGTCTGCACAAACACGGCATATTTCAACATAATCTAATCTGCGCATATAGCACAACCATCAGTATGCCTCTTTGACACAGTGGCATAGCGCTTAACTGTGCAGCAGCCCGATTTTTGAAACCTTAAGTGCTATTCACAACTTTCCGGCACCTCTCATAAAAACTCGTGGGTATCGCCATTATAAATTAAAACGAGGTTAGCATGAAACCAAGTTCCGGTCTAGCTTGTTTTGCTTTTATCAAAGCTTGATGCGTGACTTTTAAATATGGCAAATTGCCGAAAACGACGATTGTTAGAGCCAGAAAACGAGTGGGATAAGTATAAAAACGGTGAAGGAAGTACATGCTCAGTGAAAGGATGCAAAAAACAATCGTAGAGGCCTGTATTTGTGGCGACTTCGGAGGTGCGTCGATCATCGACAGAAAGTGAAACAGGACCTGAAGACTCTTGTAGTTTTCCATAGCTTCGCCGTCGCAACCTTCACAAAACACGAAGTAACTGACTATTTTAGGCGAGCGTTGTGGCCAAGTGGGCTAAGGCGGGACTAACTTGCCTTGTTCACAAGCCAGAAACCAATGGCGCCTGACAGGTGTGGGTTCGAGCCAGCATCTGGGCGTTATGTTTTTCCGAATATTTTTCACAAATTCACAAATAATGTTAGGTAGGTAGGGTTTAGGCGCGCCACTGGCGATAGAAAGGGATAATAAACTGCAGCAAAAAAAAAAATATGTGAGGGTACGATACAGGTGGCCAGTGACACATGTTATTATTCTTGAATATTTGGAAATAACTCACTAAAACACGCGGAGAAAAAAAACCGGAAGTATGTTTCATTGAGGGGATTCCCGTTGGTGCATAGGATAGCAGAAAAGTGTGAATACCTCGCAGTGCTGCTTTCGCCAGACTAATTGGCTGACCGCCCATAAGTGGGCTTTGGGATGTTATTATTTTCAACAAGAACAACGATGAAAAACAAAAGGTAACATTAACAATGTAACAGTTTTAACAAAGTGAAGTTACCAGCAAAACCTCGTTTTTGAAATGACAAATAATTCTTGAAAAGAAAACATTTTCTGAATGTACATCTGAAAGTACTATCAACATGCAACTGTTGATGTCCAATATGTGATAATTATGTACATTTTGATGAAGAGCTTTCACGATCATTGAAAACGTTTCCTTGTGTGTACATTTCAATGCGATAGAGGGCCTAGAGCTTTACGTCGGGAAAGTCCAGCTTTGATGTTTATTCAAAGAAAGCGTCCAGTGCAAGGTAACACAAATTTCTGTTTAAAAAAAGTTTTAGAGAAGATCTAACAAATTAGACATGAACGAATAGATTTGTTCCCTGTTCAATACCCAAAACATCTATCACTTTAGTAGACATAAAACATAAGAATTGTATTCGTCCAACAGATTAGATTGGAACAGTTATTTCCAGCCATGCAAAACTAAAGGAACACACACACACACACACACACACACAAAAGAATAACAAACGACCAGGTTTTTAAAAAAATAAAAACAAGTTAAGACACAATAACAATGACCGCAATGCCCATAACGGTGATGCTGACGAAGCGAAGACGACGACGAAGACGACGACAATGATCATATATAATGATTGCTTACCTGGATTTTGAACAACCCTGTAAGCGAGTCTGCGTATTGGATTGTTGTAGCTAGGAACATACGAGGATTCTTGTATTCTAAAAATAAAGTAGGCAGGAAACTGTTGCAAGACAACTTATGGGGTAGCTGGAATGTTTGGAGGATAGGTGGTTTTATGCCGTGGCTACTTAGTCTAACAGAGGTAGTGTTGTTGACTTTTATTGCCGTGTCGACAACCTGGGTTCTCAAATACAGGTTTATCAAAGTGACCACTGGTAATGATCCATTCCTGTGGTTGCAAAATGGATTCATATATGGATTCATATATGTTCATCATCATCATCATCATCATCATCATCATCATCATCATCATCATCATCATCATCATCATCATCATCATTATTATCTTCTTCTTCTTCTTCTTCTTCTTCTTCTTCTTCTTCTTCTTCTTCTTCTTCTTCATCTTCTTCCGCTTCTTCTGCTTCTTCTTCTTCTCCTCTTCCTCCTCTTCTTCTTCCTTCTTATCCTCCCTCTTTCTTCTTCTTTGCCTTCTTCTTTCTACTCCCCGTCCTCCTCCTCTTCCTCCTCCTCCTTCTTTTGCTTCTTATCATCAGCTTCTGTTTCTTATTTCATGGACGTGTTTAGGTTCGTAATAAAGTAGGCCTATTTTGCTAGAAAAAACAAATAGCGGAGTGGAAAGTGGGGAAAGGTGCCTCCTTTTCATAATTTATTTCATTGGAGCCCTTTTGTTTTACTAATCTGATTAATTTCTCCGGTGTGCGAAGAAATGGCTTTTCTGCAATATAGTGACTGAATTATTTTTATGGCGAATTTACAGTGTTAGCCGAATGCGAGGGAGACATGCGAGTAGTCGAGACCTTTTCCGTCCTTCAATCCCAAGTCCAGATTTGTGGACCACATGTGAAGGACACGCGCGCGGTTATTTGAGGTGTTTGTAGTGGCCAGTAGTACATTGGCAGAAATCTGCAGGATGGCTTTAATGCAGTATAGCAGACCTTTAGCATGCTCGTTGTGTGCAGGCATCTAGGTTCTTCATTTTTACTTGATCATTGCAGATTAGGTTTTATATCCTTTTCTGTCCTTTTTCCGGTAGCCTAGGATTGTGCTCAGTCGTACGGGCGTCAGACTTTGCGCCCAAAGGTTGCAATCTGGCGCCTCGGGCCGTTGTTAGATCCTGTATCGGCCAGCGCCTTGAGCAGACCTCGGGCTGAAAAAGTGCATTATAAGATCGAATAAATAAATAAATAAATAAATTAATTAATTAATTAATTAATTATGACATTAGAATGCACATTATTGTCAACGCTATAGACCCGCTATCAGTGCTAACTGAAGGGAAGGAATCTCTACTTTTGTCTTCCTTTATTTCCCGACGATGACAGATTGAGAAGCTGGATGAATAGAAAAAAAACTGTTGTCCTTTGTCCGCAATTAGACGAGAGTTCTGCGTTTACTCAAAAACGTGGAAGATAGTGATCATAGCTGTGGGTGTTTGGAAGACGTTTCATCGTCCCATCGTTGGAACATGTGGGCAAGAGCTCATACTATCTTCACGGCACCTGCACCCTCAACGTCTCTTCCATGTTATTCCTAGAACCGTAAACATCGCGTGATAAGATACCAAGACAAATTGGCATTTATCTCACTTGCGCTCTCGTTGGATGCTGGCCAGATGTGACGCCTGTTTTTAAGGCGGTCACTCAATGACAAAATAATGGCGCCCTTATGCTGGTCGTCGAAGAATCCCCAAATCTCAGCATGGTCGGCTGCCCGGAGATAGTGCAGGCTGTTGTCTGGTGAAGATACTTCAGTACTGTTGTCTATTAATCGTAAATATCACTATCAGTTACCAGTGGTCTCAACTACTGGCCAGATACAGCGTTCGTTTCCTTCGGCCACTTTCTCAATGACGAATGGCTCTCTCTCTCTCATGTTGGTCGTGGAAGTTTCTCCAGATTTTAACATCATCTTCTGTTTCAAGATATAGTCAGGTACGTTATTGTAATTCGGAGATACGGAGATAGTGTGTCCGCATGTTTGTAATGCGCATACCATGAGTAAGTTACACTGTGATTAAAAACTGTCCATGGCAAAAACCATACCTAGGTCCAGTCTGGAACCGTTCCTAAAGACTTGCCATATAGGTCTCAGTCTTGGCCCTGTTTGAAATGCACATACCGTGACCTTGTTCAAGTTGTTGTACTGCGACTATAGACCATGTGAATCTAAAACCAAGCACAGTAATTTCTGTAAAATTTAATGCGGTCCTCAGATCAAAGGCATTTTACGTTTCACCCGTCTTCGTCTTGACAGTGTTTGTTACGCACATTCGGGACCTTGCTTTACAGCCATTTACACAGCCACCTGCATTTTGTTTTAAGAAAAAGAAAAGAAGGTTTGTCTGCAAATGTGGTCATGTGCTTGTTATGGGGCGCCATGTGTCCATTTATTCTATGTGACCATTCTATACATAGAATAAATTCTATGCACATAGAAAGCATTCTATACACACAAAAAGCATTCATTAGTTGAAATTCCATTTATAAAAAAGAAACCAATATTGTAAGTCATAGAATAAAATTCTTTGTATAGAATAACATTCTATAATATAGTGTAAAATTCTATGTCCATAATACAATTCTATGTATAGAATGACATTTTATAATAGAGAATAATATTCTATGTATGTAATACAATTCTATATTATAGAATGCACTTGTATGCATAGAATTATATTCTATAACATAGAATGAATTCTATTACAAAGAATGAATTCTATAACATAGAATGAATTCTTTAAAATAAAATAAATTGCATGACATAGAATTATTTCTATACGCATAGAATTCATTCTATAACATAGAATGAATTCTTTAACATAAAATAAATTATATGACATAAAATGAATTCTATGTGCATAGAATAAATTGTATAACATAGAATGAATTCTATAATAAAGAATGAATTCTATATGCATAGAATGAATTTTATAGCATAGAATGAATTCTATGACATAGAATTCATTCTATGACATAGAATGAATTCTATAGGCATAGAATGAATAGTATAACATAGAATGAATAAGATGACATAGAATGAATTCTATGACATAGAATGAATTCTATGACATAGAATGAATTCTATAACATAGAATGAATTATATAGCATAGAATGAATTCTATGACATAGAATTTATTCTATAGCATAGAATGAATTTTATGTTACAGAATGAATTCTATGTCATAGAATTCATTCTATGCTATATAATTCATTCTATATTATAGAATTCATTCTATGTCATAGAAATCATTCTATGTCATCTTATTCATTCTATGTTATACTATCCATTATATGCTATAGAATTCATTCTATGTCATAGAATTCATTCTATGTTATACAATGAAATCAATATAAAAACTTTTTTTTAAATAGTAAAAACTGGGGCACTGTCAAGGTATAGAGAACATTTCGGGATATTGTGATGTTTTGAACATAGCACACTCGTGCAATAATGATTACAGAGCGATTTGTCACTGACATTCAGTTTAGAGTTGACGACATGCAGTGCTTCATTATTTGCGCTCGAAGTGGAAATCGATGAAAGGAAATGTTCTTTTCTTTGCAGAAAGGTTTTACGTCGGAGTTAGAGCATTCAAACACAGCACAGTACTTCACCATTTTCAAACTCGATCACGCTGCGTTATTCCCGCAGCACGTGGCCGCCACGCCTTTGTGCATAACGCCCTGGGGGGCCGCTTGGGGTGAAATAGATTTTTTGCAATATTCAGCTTTAGGAACCTTTCATTTATTATGTCTCAGAGTTGTATAGCAATATTCGACCTTTAAATATATTAATTATTGCTTTTTATGAGTGTACAGTACGGTTATTTCTTCGGTATTGAGCGAAAAGAACTGATTATTTAATTAGATTTTGTCACTATAAACCCTTACAGAACCTCAGCACATTGTAATGAAAAAAGCAAGCACGCAGGGGCGGAGGGGGGGGGGGGAAGGGTGTGACGTCAATTATTTTTATTGCTAAGCGATCTACTCACACTAATTATACTGTCGAAGTCGTCCGCATCAAGAAACCTAAATGCTTGTTCACGAAATTATGATGTCTGATAAAGCCGCAGAGCGCTTGGTACGTCAGCCATTTCTTCAGTTCTCGCGCGTGCAAGGCTCCACGTGTCCCTTTATACGTCACAGCCTCGCTTCACATAGAATGACCTAGTCGCGCATAGAATGAGCATTCTATGTTATAGAATGAACATTCTATGTTATAGAATGGATTCTATGTTATAATGAACATTCTAAGTTATACAATGGATTCTATGTTATAGAATGAACATTCTATGTTATAGAATGAATTTTATGTTATAGAATGACAATTCTATGTTATAGAATGAACATTCTATGTTATAGAATGGATCCTATGTTATAGAATGAACATTCTATGTTATAGAATGAACATTCTATAACATAGAATGCATTCTATGTGCACCAAATGTTAAAAAACAATTCTATGAAAATAGAATGTATTCAGTGTTGCGAATAAAATCCATTTTATGTTAACAAAATGAATTTTATGTCATACAATTCTTGCTGTGTTATACAATTAATTCTATATACATATAATTCATTTCATTCACATAAAATTAAAAAACACAACTAATAAATTGTAACAAAATTTAGAATTTAAAAAAAGATATTGTATGACACATCACCACATCGCATCATCACCACATCGATCACATCATCACATCACATCACTGCATCACATTGCTTCATCACCATCATCGTGAAAACGCACCACCACATAAAATCACATCATATCAACAAATCATCACATCACATCAGCCGACATCACAGCAGCAGCACATCTTCACATTGCAGCAGACAGCACATATCATGGCATCAGTGAATCACATCACATAATCTAATCACCCCACCCCTCCCACCCATCACATTTGTGGTGCAGTGTGGTGTGATTTAGAGTGATGTAGTGTGGTGATGTGATGTGGTAATGTGTATGTATGTATCTGCAATACAGTTCTATTATGCCTTAAAAGCAGTGAATCAGACCACATCGTCACATAACCTAATCACTCCACCACACCTACCCATCACATTTGTGGTGCAGTGTGATGTAGAGTGATGTGGTGTGGTGATGGGATGTGGCAATGTGTATATCTCTCTGCAATACAGTCCCATGCCATAAAAAATGTTCTCTATACCTTGACAGTGCCCCAGTTTTTACTATTTAAAAAAAAGTGTATATATTGATTTCATTCTATAACATAGAATGAATTCTATGACATAGAATGAATTCTATGACATAGAATGAATTCTATGACATAGAATGAATTCTATAACATAGAATGAATAGTATAACATAGAATGAATAAGATGACATAGAATGAATTCTATAACATAGAATGAATTCTATAGCAAAGAATGAATTCTATGACATAGAATTTATTCTATAGCATAGAATGAATTCTATAGCATAGAATGAATTCTATGACATAGGATTCATTCTGTAACATAGAATTCATTCTATGCTATAGAATAAATTCTATGTCATAGAATTCATTCTATGCTATAGAATTCATTCTATGTTATAGAATTCATTCTATGCTATAGAATAAATTCTATGTCATAGAATTCATTCTATGTTATAGAATTCATTCTATGTTATAGAATTCATTCTATGTCATAGAATGAATTCTATGTCATAGAATTCATTCTATGCTATAAAATTCATTCTATGCATATAGAATTCATTCTTTATTATAGAATTCATTCTATGTTATACAATTTATTCTATGCACATAGAATTCATTTTATGTCATATAATTTATTTTATGTTAAAGAATTCATTCTATGTTATAGAATGAATTGTATGCACATAGAATAAATTCTATGTTATAGAATTCATTCTTTGTAATAGAATTCATTCTATGTTATAGAATACAATTCTATGCATACAAGTGCATTCTATAATATAGAATTGTATTACATACATAGAATCTTATTCTCTAATATAAAATTTTATTCTATACATAGAATTGTATTATGGACATAGAATTTTACACTATATTATAGAATGTTATTCTATACAAAGAATTTTATTCTATGACTTACAATATTGGTTTCTTTTTTATAAATGGAATTTCAACTAATGAATGCTTTTTGTGTGCATAGAATGCTTTCTATGTGCATAGAATTTATTCTATGTATAGAATAGTCACATAGAATAAATGGACACATGGCGCCCCATACTTGTCGTCGGTGCTTGTACGTTTCTTATACGGGATGAACCAACCCACCGTTCTTTCATAGCTGCTACCATCTTTATCTGACACCAAACTTATCGGGACTCGTGGCTATGTTATACTGGAATTAAGGAGGTCACCCGAAGCTAAGACATGCACAAAATTCCGTCTGCAAATGTGCTCAACTGCTTTGTCATGCGTAGTTGTATTTGCAAATACGGTGTGAACTCACACCCTGTACACTGAGATCGTCGTCTTCAGCTAAACACCGACCGCGGATCCCGTCTGAAAAATGACGAAAGGTTCCATCACAGGTGTTTGAGCAGTTGTAAATTCCTCTCTCTTGGTCAATGGGTGACGATGATTTACTGTGTCCGCGATGTATCAGTCTTCCTTGACCATACGCCGAGGTATTTGGCTAACTGCGTGGGAGCATCCCGGTCGCACGATGTTTTTACCGAGCTTGAAATTTCTACGCGACCAGAGTCCGCTCCACAGCTTAGAAAAAAGGAGTTAGGTAGTGTTTCCCCTCCTCCCTACCCCCTTCACAATGAGATACTGGAATAGTATAAGCCTGGAATTTTTAGATTGCAATACCACTGTGCACCACCAGTGTTAGCCCGCGCAACAGGCGTGCAAAAAACGTGTGTACGTGTCTCAAGCGGATAGGAATAGTGGACGTTTTGAATTGTTCACGCAGCTAGTTATGTTTCATGTACATTTCTCTTATTCTCAGTGTGTTTGTGTTTCCGGTGTAGTCTCAAGTTATTTAGTTAGTTACTCGTTGCTTACAGGGTCCAGCGGACTGCAAAGAGCCGAATCAGGACTGCTTAGTCTCAAGTGGAACATCCGTTTGGAGCTCAGAGTTCCTGACGAATTCCCACATGAACTAGTCAACATGCTTTGCAATCCGCAGCCCAATACGTTTTAATGGGAATAGTGTTTTTAAAGATGACCGCCGTATTTTCTAAAATATCATCGTCATCAGTCCCGCAGCAGGTCGGGTCGTTGGGACGACATTGGGGATGTTGACGCAGAGAGTTTTTACCACTTTGGTCTGCCTTTAATCTGTTGTTAGGAGGCGTTGGCATGTCCAGCGCAGTGCATATTTTGATGCCATTCCACAAATATACAATTAAGTATTCATGCAGTGCGCAAGCATGCAGCAAGTGTGTGAGTCATGGACGGCATATCTTCAATCCTTAATTCTAGAAAACTATTATGTGCATGCTAGATTTCGATGGTTATCGCTTGGAGTTGAGTAGTTCTTTGAAAATGAAAGCGCGCAATGATTGTGAGAACGTTCTTTTGTATTGCTTTCCAGTTTGTGAATAATACACGTTATACACGCGCCTTTTGTTCAGTCGAACTCATTTGCGGCGAACTATGGACATCAGTATTACCGAAGGCTAAAAGGAAATCTGTTGTGGGTTTTGACCCCTTCAGATTGACTACATTATTAAGGAGGGAGGTAACCCGCAGAGAACGTTCAATGACCTCTTCAGTGACCTGATAAACCTCATTTCTAAGTTAAAAATGGCATCCTTGATGGGGAATGAACCCACAGCTTTCTTTGGAACTTTGAACTTTGGAACTTTGTCCTTTTATTTTTACACAACATGATTTAAATAATAACAAAATTGACAAGAGGCTCATAGCCCTGGGGGCTGTATAGCCAAAAAAAGGCGGGTTTGAGGGGGGGAATGGGATACACAGCATTCGTACCATGAACGGCATTGTATAACACACTACAGCTATATTTATTCAGCAACTGGACTGACAAACACTAAAGAATTTACAATCACAAAAATAAATGTGGCAACAAAATAAATACACAGAACGATACCAATTTAACGTCATATCAATACAACACAATAAGACAAATAACACGCAAATAAGACAAAATGTAAAATAAAGAGTCAGCATATGATATTGCACTTTTAAATTCGAGAAAAAAAACTCTGGTTATAACCAAGAAGAAATGGTTAGATCCAGGAAGAAAGCAATCTTGAGACAAATTCTATTTCAGTGTAATGATCATGATGAAATGCTAGTTCTATTTAAACAGAGAAAAGATAATTCCAATGAGACGACTCAGTTTTAATAACTTAGTTTTAGATTTTGAATTCATCAGTTGATGCATTTTATAGGCATTTGGATAATTTCTATAATATTGAGGTAAGAAAGAGGATCTGCTGTCAATAAGTAAACGATTAGTGCATACAAACATATAATGGAATTCATCACCTACTTCACCTAGCTCACACAATGTGCACAATCTCTCTTCTCTAGCAATGTTCAGATATTTTTGAGACTGAATAGGTAACTTGTGACAACTTAGTCTAAATTTTAATAAATTTCCCCTTAGGACAGGTGACAAAAGAACAAGATAATTTTCAAAACCAAAATTATTTTTAAAAATTCTGTACGTGATGCATGTGTTATTATCATAAATTTGTTGATGCCAGTTTTGCAAGAACTGATCCCTTGAGCGCTGCTTAACTAAGTTCTTAAAACAGTTCAAAGACAAATTACAACCATGTGTCCATATAAAGGAAAGACCAAGATCGTTCAAAAGTGTTTGAACAGAAACTAGCCAAGAAAGCTTATAGTCTGTGCTAAAAAATAGATGAGACCACAAGCGAAACATAAGTACTGATATTTTGGAGGGATTCTTAGCACAATCAATACATAATTTGTACCAAAAGCACAATAACCTACATTTTGCATCCAGGGAAACCGGAAAACTTCCTACTTCGCCCAGAATCATGCATGTCTGAGTGCTAGTTTTTACATTCAAAATCATTTTTAAAAATTTTAGTTGCAATCTGTCACACATCTCCATTTTCTCATGCGCCCATACTTCACAATTATACAGCAAAATAGGTTTAAGACATTTATCAAAAAGATCTATTTGCACATCGAGTGGCAAACTTAACTTTTTACACTTCCTTAATAGAGCATACATAGCACGTTCAGCTGATAGACTCTGTGCATTCAAGTTCTTTTGAAATCTATTGTTGTCATTAAAAAGTGTCCCCAAATACTTATGTTCCCAAACAATATCTATTATTTCATTCTTATATGTAAACACTGGTAATCGTCTAACTTTACCACGGGAGAATATCATAATTTTTGTCTTCAAAATGTTAATACAAAGTCCAAACTTTTTACAATAAGTATCCAGCATATCTAGTACTCTTTGCATGTCATTTACTGTTTCCGACAGAATAACCGTATCATCAGCATATAACAACAAAAACAAATAGAAATATTGCTCAACATCAGAAAAGTTAAACTCATTTGCTAAGTTCAGTGGTAACAATAAACCATCAACATGTTGTGCCAAAAATGACTTTAAATCATTCAAGAACAATGAGAATAAAATTGGCGATAAATTTTCTCCTCGTCTTACACCGACATTGCAGGTAAAAACAGTAGAAGACAATCCACAGTGTGTTCTGACACAGGATTTGGCCTTCTGGTACAAATCTTTAATAATGGTAAGTACTCTTCCAGAGATGCCACTATTTAATAGTTTATCCCACAAGATATTTCTTTGTATATTATCAAAAGCCTTTTTGTAGTCAACAAATGTACAAAATACTCATTTCTTTTGTTGTAGATAAATATCAATTAAACAATAAAGGGAAAAGACTTGGTCAGTAGTTGAGTGTCCCTTTCTAAATCCTGATTGCTCGTTTCCTAATAAATGGTTTAGTTCAAGAAATGAGTTAATTCTATCATTAATAATGCTAGTGAAAAGTTTTCCCAAGCAATTTAGAAGAGTTATACCTCGGTAATTATCAACATTATTTTTATCACCTTTACCTTTATACAGTGGGCAAATGATCCCAACCCCCCAGTCATCCGGTATTCTACCACTACTTAGAACAAGATTAAATAACATTGTAATAATATTTAATAACTTGGGTGACGACGCCTTTAAGAATTCATTAAGTACTAAGTCTATACCACAAGCTTTATTATTCTTTAACTTACTTATGGATTTTCTAACCTCCTCACTCGTAAAGTCTTCATTCAAACAAGTATTATATTAAAGGTTACCATTTGTGTCAGGCGGATCAGTAGAGTAGAGAATATCATCGTCAGGAATATTACAATATTATTCGGCATTGGAAACTAGCGCTGCTCTCTAACCAAGCGCACTACACCCTCTCCAGGCTGGTGCGCAAGAACTACGGAATATAGAACTCATTCAATTAATGTTGTCCTCTGGAAATAAGAAATATTTGAGCATGACGTCAGCAAAAGAAAGATTACTCTTTCTAAACCATGCATATACAAAGTGCACTGAACGTGACAGTTCTGTATATCTCTGCCTGCCAGAGTGGACTTGGACTTGAGGTCATGCATCCCCGACAGAAGCCCAGTTATTGGAGGTCTAGCTGTTTCTAAAACAAGCCCTAAACGTTACAGGTTTTCTACCGAAACCGGTCAAGTTCAGTGATAACTGCGATTGTAACACTATTGCTGTCTCTTGTCTGTTACTTTGTGCTGTCTGCACATCCGGCCGTCGCTGCCAGACGAAAGACTATTATTAATTTGGTCATTGTCGTAGAATTTCTAGGACGGTGCTGCTTTTGTTCTCTCTCTCTCTCTCTCTCTCTCTCTCTCTCTCTCTCTCTCTCTCTCTCTCTCTCTCTCTCTCTCTCTCTCTCTCTCTGTGTCTCTCTCTCTGTCTCTCTCTCTCTCTGTCTCTCTCTCTCTGTCTCTCTCTCCGTCTCTCTCTCTCTGTCTCTGTCGCTCTCTCTGTGTCTTTCTCTGTCTCTCTCTCTATCTCTCTCTCTGTCTCTCTCTCTCTCTCTCTCTCTCTCTCTCTCTCTCTCTCTCTCTCTCTCTCTCTCTCTCTCTCTCTCTCTCTCTCTCCCCTTGTCTTTCTTTTCTGTATCTTTGTTGTGTTTTTTAAATGTGTTCCCGTCACCTTTCGGTCACTGGGGAGAGAGGCGTTCGCGACTTTCTTTGTCTCTGGGCGAGCTTCATGAGGGCGGTACCCACCTCTTCTCCCTGGTACCTTACCTTACCCAGTTTCTAAGCCCCCATCTTCCAAGCTGGGTTGACTCGTTGTTGCTCCATTGTGTGATGTTGTTCAATGGATGCATCCAAGTTCTATCCGTATGCATACAAAGTTTGGTGCTTAACGAAACAGTTCCACCATGTGCTCAAACCACTGCTCTAGACCTCGGTTTATACTCTCATACGAACACTAGATCACACTAAATGGAACAATCCCAACTCAACACTCTGTATCATATTACGGATAGCAATTGCACTGAGGCTAATTTTTGTAATTGGTACTCAACAATATATTTTAAAATGAATGTTGTGTCTTTTCTTCTATTATCAAAACCCGCACCTCAAACCCCGACCCAGACACACACGCATGAATGCATAAACAATCGCCATCTCTACGTACACACAAACAAAAATGTTGTCCAACCCTCGACCGCTGCAGCGTTTCCGCTGTTCTATATAAGCGCAATATCACTAAATGTCCATAGCAAAGAACCGCTCACCTACTTCTAGACAATATTATTGCCTATCAGCTAAGGTCGGATTGCCATTGCCCGGTACTATTAAGTGGTACCGCAGTAAGTACTTTAAGAAACAGGACTGTATCCAAGAACTTTATCAGCGAAGGGACTAAGCACTAGAACAAACTTTATCCAAGATATTTATCAGCGACGACCGTTTCCTGGGGCTTTTATCAGGTGAAGTCTGCGTGCTGATACTTTATCAGTCATGATGGACTATTTGTCTCAAGCTCAGGTACCAGAGAAATCACTCTCAGACTATCAAAGGCCCGCCACGTATTTTTCATCACTGTTCTATATTATGGTACAGCTAAGGAAGGTGTAGTGTTATAATGATGATGTTATTATATTATAATGATGACGACGACGACGACGACGATGATGATGATGATGATGATGATGATGATGATGATGATGATGATGATGATGATGATGATGATGATGATGATGATGATGATGATGATGTTGCTTCCTTCAGCCAAGGTGTAATGTTACAAAGGATGATGATGATGATTATGATCATGATGATGATGTCGCTGATGCTGATGATGACGATGATGATAAGAGGGAGAACGTAGACTATTCTAGATGTTTCGCGTTGATTAAACAAATAAAAAAGACATTGCTGGGAACTTTCAACCACGAATACTTGAGTCACGATTTCAAATGCGTGTTTGAGCGTACGCGCGCGCGCGCGCGTGTGTGTGTGTGTGTGTGTGTGTGTGTGTGTGTGTGTGTGTGTGTGTGTGTGTGTGTGTGTGTGTGTGTGTAGTTCTGCTGTCATGACCTGAAGTCAACAGCACTCGGCGCAGATGTTTTTCAACAAAACGTTATTGCCTACAATGATTAGTTCCGAACTCGTGCTTTGAAACAACCTGTAATCCAAATGACTCCTTTCATCCTCAAAGGCGTGTTCTCGCAACAAGGTGTATTTTAAAAATATTCATTTGTTAACTTCAAATAATAAGACCTGATCTATCTGACTGCATTAGTCCAAGTCGTACACAAACATCAAATATTGAAAAATCGTTGTTGTTGTTGTTGTTGTTTTGTTGTTTGTTTCTTAATTTTAGGTAGAGGTTCGGTTAGAGCTTTTTACCATTATTATAACATAAGTAGTTGATAATAATTTTAAAATAACAATAATAATAATGGATGATGATGAAGATGATGATGACGATGATGATGATGATGATGATGATGATGATCATCATCATCATCATCATCATCATCATCATCATCATCATTATCGACATCATCATCATGCACATTGAAATATTTATCACGCACTCTTACCATGACCGACACATCGCACACACTTTTATTTACTCCGCATTATACTTTCCTTCTTGTGGTCTGGTTGCTCTGTTTCATTTTTTAAGCTACATCATCGTGATCATACCTAGCTTTCTCCTCCTCCTCCTCTTCCTTCTCCTTCTCCCCTTCCTCAACACCATCGTCACAGCCCGATCCTTCCCTCTTTTCCCTCTCCTCTTCAACACCTTCACCATCATCATCGCCGCTATCGTCATCGTTTTAAAGTCATCATAATTTCATCTCATCTTTCCTTTTTGGAGCCGTTCCCTCAAAGATTAATTAAGTGCGAGTTACAAGTACCGTATCGGATGGCTGCAAACGAGCGGTACGAACGTTGTAATCAGGAGTCTGGATCACCGCGCTGCAGGTAAAAATCGACAGTAATTTACTGACATCACTCGCACAGAGTATGCAAGACCGCAAGGGGTTGCCTAGCACCATCGTTCACACGTGGCGATTCGTACTAGCAGTAGTTTTATTCTTTGCTCTATCAAAAGTACGCGAAATACGTTTATGTATACACTGCATCCAAACGTGCTTCTTCTTCTTCTTCTTTTTCTGGGACCGGGGTTATGAAAAACGCTACCAATAGTCGTGCGATGTTCAGTTCGGACGTCTATGAAGTCAACCGAACTGTGCCGCCTATTGGATGCCGGGTTTCAAATCGCTCAACCTATTCCAGTTTTGGCATTACATGTCTTCATGCTATCAGTCTCGTCGCCCCGTGGCCTCCGCCTACTGTCCATTGTGATTTTGCTGCATCACATGGAAGGAACCATGTGTGTATGTGTGTGATTTGTGTTTGTTTGTGTGTGTGTGTGTGTGTGTGTGTGTGTGTGTGTTTTGGGGGGTTAGGTTGATTGCTAATTAATTTTAATAGTGGTTTTTTTTCTTTCTTTCTTTATATTAAGGTACTATTTTTGTATTTAATTCTTTACTCATCTATTACAGTGTTTCAAAATTTCCTTCATTTGGCTGTGCCCCAAAAAAGAGTCAGCTTTTGAGGTCCTAGTTTTTGGAAGTATAAGACATAAAAATTGCTTGCGCAAAAGCTTAATTTATAACCTATTTAGTAAACAGATTTCTCTAAGAGAGATAGAGAGAGAGAGAGAGGGGAGGGGGAAATAAAAGAAAACGTACTGCTTTATGGCGACCATAGATCGATTGATTTTCTTATTGAAAGCTTATTCAAATATATTTGATATCAGACTTGGGGGAAAAAAATTGGCATAAGACATAAAATATTACATGAAATATTACAAGAATTTGCCATCGCGTCGGTACAACAATAAATACAATTAAGATCTATTCACTCACATTGACACAGACCAAAATGATGACCAACACCAATGGCATCAACATAGACATCAAAGTCCAAGACCATCCCCCCAAAAACAGTGCATAATTTCAAATACACTGTATTTAGGAGCCATTTTATCAGACAATGGGTCACAGCCGGAAGTCCTCTCCAGGATCGCACAAACAACTGCGGCCCGACAAGGTTGAAGCCCATTTGGAAAGACAGGATCATCAGTCTACATTCCAAGGTAAAGCTGCTGCGCTCCCTTGTCATCTCCATCTTCCAATACGCTTGCGAAACATGGACCCTCACAGCAGATCTACAACAAAGAATGCAAAGCATGGAGAAAAGGTGCTACAGAAGACTTCTGGGTATACCCTACACCCAGCACAATACCAATGACGAAGTCTGACAGACCATCACACAAGCCATTGGACAACATGATTACATGCTCGCAGTGGTGAAGAAATGGAAACTCCTGTGGTATGGCCTCGTCACCACGCCTTGCAAAGACCATGCTGCAACGCACGATGCAAGGGGTCAGAAGATGAGGGCGACAGAAAAAGAGGTGGGAGGACGACATTTGAGAATGGACTAGCTTGACACTGAGCGAAGCCATGAGGGTTGCTGATGACAAAGAAAGATGGAGTACGCTAGTTAAACGACCATCTGTGGTGCCCCAACGACTTTCGAGTTACGGTATAGGATAGAATAGGGCTCGCATTCCACAAAACACAATACACGGCACAGGTGTGCGTCAGCAAACAAAAGCACACAAACACAAACTGAGTTCCAACAAAAGGTAGGCCGAATGCAGAGTTTGTGTGCCTTGACGACCGCTAGTCGATGGGGGTGCCACGACTATGTTTGAGCGACTATCGGTTCCGGCAACTGCAGTAATCGGGGCTCATAACCCGCGCACCAAGCTTGTCGCGAGACTAAAAGTTGCTCGTCGCTGGCCTGAAAGTCGTGCTCTTAACCCCGGTCCCTGTTCTTGTATAGCGCCTTTCATGCCTCAAGGACTGCTCAAGGCTTCTTCTTCTTCTCTAGTGCGTGCTGGGTGTATGTATGTAGCTGGGACCCCCGTTGGGGTGCCGGGGGTTTCAGTATAAATAGTATCCCCACCTTCTGGAAATTTAGTGCTTTAAATTCCCACTGTCGCTGTCTTTCTCATACGCTCTTTCTCATTCCTGCTATGTTCTATCAATCTGCTATACTATCTTCTTTTTCGCTAGACCAGTCATCTACCTTTTTTCTTGAAAACTTCCGGGACAAGACTCCTTATTTGTGTATGGGGTCTGTTGGATCAGCTTGGGAATATTGGACGCTTTCTGCCGGGTGGTCACTAGGGCTTCCTATGATGTTATTATTTAGCCAATGTAGGCATTTTATATGTATGTGTTTTGTTGATAATTTATAATGATGTTTTTTGTAAACGGGGGTTCGATAAATTAGAGTACAGCCTCAGCGTCCCCTGCGTGGGATGTCTTTATTGTAAAGTGACTGGCTGGTGGAGAGCTTTCAGTTTTACCACTAGGGTTGTTTCAGTAGATCTTTTATGCGGATCAGGGGTTGTCCGGTCCTGATTTGGCTCGGAAGAGTCCGCTGGACCTAAAGCAATAATCATGTAATGTAGCTGGCACTCAACCGTCTAGAGCATGAGCGTCAGGATCTTTCAAAGTCCGTGCGATGGAATGCGTGCATTAGCCGATTAGACCTCAGTTCATTCACTGATTCCCAAGAAATAGGGACGGTTGTTTGTTAATCCGGGTCATCGTTTCGGTACTCTGGAATGTTAGCCTTGGAATTTCGAACGACTGCCTGCAATGTGTTGTGTGTTGATGAGGCTATCCACTAATTCCATGCCGGATCGGTCGTCGCCCGGAACAAGGACCGCGCCTTCCGTTGGCCACCAGGACGGAGGTGAAAAGTATGCTACTGATGGACAAATTAGCAAGATCCGCACGAGAAACAACATCGTCATAGGAACCTGGAATGTCAGGACCCTAACTGCGGAAGGAAAATTAGAAGAACTGGCCCACGAGCTGGACCACTATCGATGGAACGTTCTAGGTATCAGCGAACTGCGCTGGAAAGGCCTAGGTGAAACAACGACTGACAAAGGCCACAAGCTCTATTTCAGCGGTACAGATGACAGGCACGAACACGGCGTTGGATTCTTGGTCCACAAGAACATTCTAGCCACTGTCATGGGTTGCCGCCCAGTCTCCAGTAGACTCATTACCATCCGTCTGAGAGCAACCCCTTTCAACATTACCATCATCCAGGCCTATGCCCCAACATCAGACTATGAAGACAGCGAAGTGGAGGATTTTTATGAAAATATACAGGCGGTCCTTGACCAAGTGCCGAAGAAGGACATAGTCATAGTGCAAGGCGACTGGAATGCCAAGGTTGGCCAACATGCGCACCACAACTGGGGAGACACATGCGGACCCCACTGCAACAACGAGACAAATGACAGGGGTCTGAGGCTATTGGAGTTTGCCAGATACAACAATCTGGTACTGGCAAACACGCTTGGTCTCCACAAAAAATCCAGACGATGGACATGGCACAGTCCCGGCGGGGAACATCACAACCAGATCGACTACATCATGGTCAAGAAACGCTTCAGATCAAGCATCAACATTGGCAGGACACGCACTTTTCCAGGAGCAGACATTGGAAGTGACCACGATCTCGTGATGATGTCTTTCCGGCTCCATTTGAAGAGAGTAAATACAGCAAAGTGCACTAGGCTGAAGTTCGACCTGGACAAACTGCAAGACCCGGAGGTGGCAAAAATATTTCAGGCCACAATTGGAGGGAAATTTGCACCACTGCTTATTTTGGGGGCAGGCGAAGTAGATGTCAACACCATGACCAATACCTTCAACTCAGCTGTAACAGATGCCGCCACTGAGATCCTTGGCAAGCACCGACCAAAGAAGAAGCCGTGGATCACACCTGAACTTTTGGATCTGTGTGATAAACGAAGAGAGTTAAAAAAGAAAAAGAACACCTCACAGGGAGCTGATGTCTACCAAAAAATCAACAATGACATCCGAAAAGGCATGCGCACAGCAAAGGAGAACTGGATAGAAGATCAATGCCAGGAAATAGAGAACAATCTGAACAAGAACAACAGCAAGAAGGCCTACAGACTGTGAAGCGGCTGACAAGTGTTAAACAGCCCAAAGTCTCCACTATCCAAAGCAAGTCTGGCATTTGCCTTACAGAAGAACAAGAAGTCTTGGACAGATGGACAGAGTACTGCTCTGACCTTTACAACCATACACCAAATGGAGACCCATCAGTTCTAGCATGTCCCGAGAGCAGAGAAGAAGAAGAAATCCTCCCAATTCTCCGGGAAGAAGTTGAGGCAGCAGTGCAATCGCTGAAGAAAGGGAAGTCAGCGTGAGTGGACAATATACCAGCAGAACTGCTACAAGCAGGAGGAGAAGCGATGACTGATGCTCTCACCATTATCTGTAACAAGATCTGGCAGAGTGGGGAATGGCCTACACCATGGACCCAGTCGCTTGTCATCACTCTTCCCAAAAAAGGTAACCTTCAGGAGTGTGAAAATTACCGCACCATCAGCCTCACCAGCCAATCCCAGCAAGGTCCTCCTGAAAATAATACTCAACAGGTTGAAACCACAAGCTGAACAAATCATAGCTGAAGAACAAGCAGGATTCATGGCAGGGCGAAGTACCACTGAACAGATTTTCAACCTCAGAATAATCTGTGAGAAATACCTTCAGCACCAACAACATCTATATCATGTGTTCATAGACTTCAAGAAGGCATTTGACCGAGTCTGGCATGCAGCTCTATGGGCAACCATGAAAGTGTACAACATCAGCCCGAAAATTATAGAAGTCATCAAAAGCCTGTATGACAAGGCTACCAGTGCAGTCCTCCATAACAGCGTCATCGGGAACTGGTTCAGAACAACAATCGGTGTGCGTCAAGGATGCCTACTCTCTGCAACACTCTTCAACATCTTCCTAGAGCGCATCATGTCAGATGCTCTTGCAGATCACGAAGGCACAGTCAGCATAGGGGGCAGAGCAATCTCCAATCTTCGTTTTGCGGATGATATTGATGGATTGGCTGGAGAGGAACAAGAACTTGAACAGCTTGTACAGAGGCTTGACACCACCTCCAGAGCTTATGGAATGGAAATAGGTGCAGAGAAGACCAAAATGATGACCAACAACACCAATGGCATCAACACAGACATCAAAGTACAAGGCCAATCCCTCAACACAGTGCATAGCTTCAAATATTTAGGAGCCATTGTGTCAGACAATGGGTCTCGACAGGAAGTCCTCTCCAAGATCGCACAAACAACTGCTGTCCTGACAAGGTTGAAGCCCATTTGGAAAGACAGAACCATCAGTCTACATTCCAAAGTAAGACTGCTGCGCTATCTGGTCATCTCCATCTTCCTACATGCTTGCGAAGCATGGACCCTCACAGCAGATCTCCAACGAAGAATACAAAGCATGGAGTTGAGGTGCTACAGAAGACTTCTGGGCATTTCCTATACCCAACACATCACCAACGACGAAGTCCGACAGACCATCACACAAGCCATTGGACAACACGATGACCTGCTCACTGTGGTGAAGAAACTGAAACTCCGATGGTATGGCCACGTCACCAGATCATCAGGCCTTGCAAAGACCATTCTGCAAGGCACAGTGCAAGGAGGTAGAAGAAGGGGGAGACCGAAAAAGAGGTGGAAGGACAACATTCGAGAATGGACTGATTTGACACTGAGCGAAGCCATGAGGGCTGCTGAGGACAGAGAAAGATGGAGTATGCTGGTTAAACGATCATCTGTGGTGCCCCTACGACCTTCGGGTTATGGGATAGGATAGGATAGGATAGGATAGGCCTGCAATGTTATCGCTTAACATTCCTACAAGTCACTGTCATTCATCATCACTAACATTCAATGCTCCAATTCTTTTGCCGTCGCTTTCATCAGTGGGCTACAGCGCTCTAGGTATGATATTTGTGGGATAAAACCATTTAAATAAAGTTGGATTAATTTTTTGGGAGGTGAGGGAGGGGTGTGGAGAGAGGGGACGGGGCGGACAGCGATTATTACGCACCAATCTTTATTTTTTCTCAAGATCTCATCAGATCAGAGAGAAGAAATCTTCAGTCTCTGAAGATCAGAATGTGTTCGCAGAAACTGAACAGCGATCCGTACATAGATCCCGTGATATGAGCTGTGCAAAATAGGCGGGTAGATGTTTTATTAATGAATGGACATTTCCTGTAGCCTGTCTTTTCAGGTGTGATATTGAAAATACATGCATTTGGATCGCTCAACATGTAGACGGTGCGCTTTAAAGCAAAAGGTAGTAGTAGTAGTAGTAGTAGTAGTAGTAGTAGTAGTAGTAGTAGTAGTAGTAGTAGTAGTAGTAGTAGTAGTAGTAGTAGTAGTAGTAGTAGTAGTAGTAGTAGTAGTAGTAGTAGTAGTAGTAGTAGTAGTAATAATAATTGTGTATGAAGTCTGCTAAGAAGAACATCATCTGAAAGTTGTTTAACGAAAGGTTTTTGATTATCAGTATTTACCGAAGTTTTTATGTGTTTGTTTGTTGTTGTGTTGTTTTTGTTGTTGTTTTTGGGGAGGTGAGGGAAATTGGAGATCCATATGTGCTCGGGTTGTGTTTTGCTCTATATTTTCAGCTGCGTCTTGGGCAACTCTTTGATCGTAATACAGAGTAATATCGCTTATACAGCTTACAACAATACATATTCTGACCAAATATTTAAAAATCACATTTTTGTCGCTGTATTCTGTGACAGGATCTCGAGCGTCTTTTCTGATCAGGCCGGTTTAGAACAAGAAGAAAACACTGTCTTTCTTGCTTTAAATTTTTAGCTTTTTTTTAACACCAAGATTTTATTTACATTCAACCCAAACTTTCCATTACATTTTACCAATCTATTTTCCGCGCTAAATCACTCGTGAACAATCGAGAACGATCCTTTAAAAGCCTGTCTTATAGCATGTCTTAATTGGAAGGATCGTTTTTTCCCCAAAGATCTCAGATCCCGAACCTAGGTTCCTAAACCTATTTTTGTTCGAAAGGTTCGGGAATCTAGGTTCGCAATCTGAGAATCTGGAAAACAATGTTCGTAAACCTCCACGAACCTTCCAATTAAGACATGGCATTTATTCCAAGCTTGGAATTTACTCAGCAGGCTATTGGCTGATTGTAAGGTTTCGTTCAGAGATGCGTTAGTTATGAAATTTGTCGTTTGTCCAATCAGATTTATTCTCATCAGAATAAATTTATAAAGTGTAGCTTTTTTCTACAAACATCGCTTTGTTAAGAAACTGCAAATTGGCGAAGTAGATGCAGCGGGGGGAAAAGAATCGAAGATTAATGCACACGTGTTCTACGTTGTTGCTGATTTATGAAAGCACTTGACAGGAGAAACTCCGAGCAGATGTTTGTCGGTATCTGACATGCTGTTTTGCACTAAGAGCGCATTTGGTAGTGATTTTTTGGGGGGTTCGCCGAGAATCAACCCGAATTTCACCCACATTAAGTGACAATTAAAAAATCCACAACCTCACAGCATTTCTTTCAATTCTTTTTTTTTTTTAATTATTTTTCCTGTAGTTTGAAGGGTGTGTGTGTGTGTGTGTTACACTGTTTTTTATATTTTTTATCAATTGCTGATTCAGCCTCGATGCTTGAATCTTAATAAGTGTAACTCAGATTCGTTTATCCACTCAACCTGTTCACTCAGCAACAAGGCAGGAGTCGTATGAAGTTTTCCAACTTTATTCAGCATACATCAACAACTGCATACAAGATCGCTCAATCGCTTTTTTCACTTCTTCACTCTCCCTCGCAAACACAGTGCATCACATGTAAAGTATCTCTATACTCTAGAGAAAGTTCGAACATTCCAACGTGACGCAATTACAGCCAATAAAATTCGTCACCGGAACTATGCAATGTCTTACGTCATATAACTTTTTTTAGGTTAGAAGAATCTCTTAGCTATTACTACATTTAGCTGCATGCTTCTATCGATAGTATACAAGTAATTCTAGAACATTCTCCAATAATATCGACCAACCAAAATTATCAGCATTATACCAAGCTTCTTCTAACAACAACGCAAAATCAAATCAAAGGTAAATACACTCTGTTATTGCATGCTTTGCAAAACAAAACGATCGGATCTATCGTGCGTGTCTCAAACGTAACAGTGTGTGTTTGTGTTTTAGTAGTAGTAGTAGTAGTAGTAGTAGTAGTAGTAGTAGTAGTAGTAGTAGTAGTAGTAGTAGTAGTAGTAGTAGTAGTGGTAATAGTAGTAGTAGTCGTAGCCGTAGTCGTCGTCGTCGTCGTCATCGTCGTCAAAGAGTTGGAATCCCGCAAATTTGCGATAGGTAATTTCTTTCATTCCAGATTGTTTTGGGTGCACTTTTGGCTTTCGAACAGGTATTTCTTTTGATTATAACACTTAGAGATGCTATTTCTAAACTCTCTCGGACTTCCATGTTGTTTGCATCGCACCTCTCTCTCTCTCTCTCTCTCTCTCTCTCTCTCTCTCTCTCTCTCTCTCTCTCTCTCTTTCTTTCTCTCTCTCTCTCTCTCTCTCTCTCTCTCTTTCTCTCTTTCTCTCTCTCTCTCTTTCTTTCTCTCTCTCTCTCTCTCTCTCTCTCTCTCTCTCTCTCTCTCTCTCTCTCTCTCTCTCTCTCTCTCTATCTCCCTCTCGCATTTTCCTGAATCCTCCCATTTCCCCCAATTGTTTCGTCCCGTTTTCCTGTAATGTCTTTATTATTACATTATATGCACAGTCACTTTATAGTTGTTTTTTTTCATATATATATATATATATATATATATATATTTTTAGTTATTTTTGCGGTATCCATTTGCACTATGTCACAATCGAAGTCCAAATCTCTTACCTAATTTCTTTCTTTATTTCTTGTTTGTTCGGCCATTTTTTTCTCTTTCAGTTGTTTGATCTCTAGACTCTACTGTTGTTTTATATTTTTCTCTTTTTTTTTGAGGGGGACAGTTTGAGGGGTGGTGTATATGTGATAGGGGATGGTGGTGCTGTATCCACTTACACCATGTTCACATTTGTTGACATTGGTTTCTCTATTCTGCCTCTTATGCTAGTTTTGTTTTTTGCAACCCTCCCCGTCGTACCTCCGTACGACCCCCACGGGATGTAGCGGTGATTTAGTGGCCTTTAGGTGGAGGTTAGCCGCTAGGGGTACCAGAGGCGGCTGTGGGTTCGGGGGGAGCGTATCAACGTGTCTATTTCCAAAGGGCCTACAGATTTGATCTGCCCGAAACCATGTAACGGCAACACAAATGTGTGCGTGTGCGTGAGTGCATGCGTGTGCTCATCTGCCTGATAAAGTTCATGCCATTACAGTTGTGTGTATGTGTTTGTGTGTGTGTTAGAATGTGTGTGTGTGTGGGGGGGGGGGCATGTTTATACGGTGTTATCTGGACAAACCAGTGAACATCTACATAACTTGTTTTGACAGACCTACGTGTTTTGACGTCAGAACAATGATCCGTTAGGGTTAGGGCTGGGTTAGGGTTAGTGTTCGAACACTTAAAAGTACTTAAAAGGGGGACGAAATATGACCCATTATCAGCAAAACGTATGTGGCGTTTCAGGAGAGTCATGATAATACTTTGTACCCTCGGCTGTGTGTGTGTGTGTGTGGGTGTGTGTGTGTGTGTGTGAGAGGAGAAAGAGGGGTGGGGGTGGGGGAGAGAGACTAGCTTATGTGTGAGAAAAAGAATGTGTGTGTGTGTGGATGGGTGTGTGTGTGCGCGCTCGCGCGTTTGGATGTGAGTGGCCTGATAGAGAGCTGTTTGTTGTGCAGAAGGTCGCGGGTTCGAATACCGCGTGGGGCGAGCGTACGTGACTTAGATACGATACATTTCAGGACCCCGAGGGTTTTATCCGGGAACTCCGGTTTCCTCGCTCTCTTCAATAATGGAATAGGATGCGGTAAATCTAAAATCAAAAATAAAAATTGATTTCTATTCCGACTTCTTTAATAGCGATTTCTTCGGATCGCCGCGCTTTGAGTCGATTGAAGGAAAAAAATAGCGTAATAGTATCCTGTATTTTTAGGAGTAGTAGTAGTAGTAGTAGTAGTAGTAGTAGTAGTAGTAGTAGTAGTAGTAGTAGTAGTAGTATGTGTGTTTTCTCTGTCTGTCTCTGTCTCTCTCTCTCTCTCTTTCTTTCCGTATGGAAAACATTGACATGGCTCACCAAGTGTGGGTGTACATGTAGACTCTATTGAGAAGAGGCACTTTGAAATTAGGCATTGTAAGATTAGACGATCTGAGACCTGAGACGGCAAAAGCAATTATTGCTTCAAACGGAGACAAGATAGAGTTTTGACACTTAGTCTGGGGTTATCCTGTCTTTTTCTCTGTGTGTGGTCAAAAGTGATAGTCAAGTGACTCAATACATTATTGTCTTTCTTCTCTAGATGTCTCTGTCTTTTTGCAGTAGTTGTGAATGTGTATTGTTTTGCCAACGACATCGTACATGTTTAATTTGTTTTGCTTCTTCTTCTCCTTGTTCTTGTTCTATTTCTTATCCTTGTCCTTCTCTCTCTCTCTCTCTCTCTCTCTCTCTCTCTCTCTCTCCCTCCCTGCATTCTTTCCACCCTACTGATTGATTTCCTATCCTATCTATTCTATCCCGTAAATCGAAAGTCGTTGGAGCACCACAGATGACCCTTTAACCAGCGTATTCCATCTTTCTCTGTCCTCAGTAACCATCACGGCTTCGCTCAGTGTGAAGCTAGTCCATTCTCAAATGTTGTCCTCCCACTTCTTTTTGTCTCCCTCTTCTTCTGCCTCCTTGCACCGTGAGTTTTTTTGCAAAATCTGATGCTCTGGTGACGTGTCCTTTCAATCTGAGTTTCCGTTTCTTCACCACTGTGAGCATGAAATCGTGTTGTCCAATGGCTTGCGAGACGGTTTGTCCGACTTCGTCGTTAGTGATCTGCTGGGTATAAGAAATGCCCAGGTCTTTTGTAGCACCTCCTCTCCATTCTGTTTATTCTTCTGTGTAGGTCTGCTGTGAGGGTCCATGTTTCGCAAGCGTATAGAAAAATGGAGATGCCTACGGAGCGCAGCAACCTTACCTTGGAATGTAGACTGATGGTTCTGTCTTTCCAAATGGGTTCAACATTATCAGGGTAGCATTTGTTTTTTGCGATCCTGGAGAGGACTGCCTGTCGGGACTCACTGTCTCATACAATGGCTCCTAAATATTTGAAGCTATGCACCGTGTTGAGGGATTGGCCTTGTTGAAGCCATTGGTGGTGTTGGTCATTATTTTGGTCTTTTCTGCTCGTATTTCCATTCCTAAGGCCCAGGAGGTGATATCAAGCCTCTGTACCAGCTGCTCAAGTTCTCTCCAGCCAATCCATCAATGTCATCCGCAAAACGGAGGTTGGAGATTGTTCTACCACTTATGCTGACTGTGCCTTTGTGATCTGCAAAGGCCTCGGACATGATGCTCTTCAGACAGATGTTAAAGAGTAGGCATCATTGAAGCACGCCGATTATTGATCTGAATCAGTTCTCGATGGCGCTGTTATGGAGGACTGCGCTGGTACCCTTGTTATACAGGATTTTGATAACTTCAGTAATATTAGGGCTCATGTTGTACACTCTCATGGTTGCCCACAGAGCTGCATGCCAGACTCGGTCAAAGGCTTTCTTGAAGTCTACAAACACAGGATATAGATGTTGTTGGTGCTGTAGATATTTTTCGCAGATGATCCTGAGTTTTAAAATCTGCCCAGTGAGCGCCCTGCCCTGAATCCTGCTTGTTCTTCAGCTGTGATTAGTTCAGCTTGGGGTTTCAACCTGCTGAGTACTGTTTTCAGGAGGACTTTGCTGGGATGGTTGATGGTGCGGTAATTTTCATACTCCTGAAGGTTACCCTTTTGGGGTAGAGTGATGACAAGCGACTGTCGCATCATGGACCAAGGCTTATTGATTTGGGCTGGACTAAATCTTGGGCAATAAATCTGTACAGTCTGCATTATTTTTATATATGAAATTCGTAATATTCTTCATAACTAATCGTAATTTTCCACAAATCCAAACCTCAATTTGTACAGCGCACCACTCTAATTGTGTCAGAGACTACAAATCAAGTTGGGTCCACTCTTTCTGTGTTCTGCGGGCGCATCGAGCGGTGTGAGTAAGATCTGTATCGGCCAGAGCCTTGGGCATCTCTTGAGATGGAAAAGCGCAATTAAAGAACGAATAATGATATAAGATAAAATAAATAAATGGTCCTTCGATGAATTTAGCCTACTCCTCAATAATCTTCTTCCACGTGCAGTAACTTTCCCAAACGCACAAAGTAGTCGAATACCACTCTGTAGTAGGCAAACGAAACCCTCGGCGAGTCTCGGCTATGTTACACAAACTTATTAACAGTTCTAATAACCAGTACAGTATTCAGTCCTCAGTACACTGCATCCCTGTTTGAAACTGGACGATGCATTTTATTCTCATTATAGTCTACCTGAGATAGGGAACAGGACTTGTCTTGTCTAGTCTCAGCTTTGCTGTATGAATGCACATCCCGCATCTGTCTGCAAAGGTACATAATACAGAGCAAGTGCATGCCGACTATTCCAGACTATTGCGGTCCCAAGCCTGCAGCGTTTCGACTATTTGCCTAGTAGTAGAACTCGGAATCTCAGAACGGGAGTGAATGAAAAGGAACCGAGGAAAAAAAAAAGAAAAAAAAAGAATTGCCACCGTCCCGCTCTGGTTCTGCCCTGTCTGACGCTAACTAACTGACCGTCAAAAAGGACAGAGGCCAACACGCAAACAATTGCTTGTCCAGCAACGACTAGACTACTACATTCCCATCGACGGATCGACAGCGACCCGTCCATTGATGTTGAAGAGACTTTTGATAGTTCTGAATTCCTATCTTTTGTATTAATTTATTTATTTATTTGGTTATGTGGGCGGTCACATTGTTCGTATTGTAATTTTGTGACAGTTGTTGTTGTTCTTCTTCTTCTTACTATTATTCCTCCTCCTTTTCTTCTTCTGTGGCATGCCTTTTTTCTCTTTCTTTCCTGTTCTCACCCACCTTTTTCTCGTAGTCTCCCACAATTTCTGACCATTCCCCTTTACACCTCACCCATCGCTCACCCGGGAATCTTATAAGTCCTTTTTCTCAGGCCCATCTTTAGGAGGGGCGGCGCTTCATCACTGCACGTATAGACAGCCAAGTTTTACGTTCACACATAGGTGGACTGTAGTGATTGTGGTCAGTTGTTTCGTGTTTGTTTCTTGGTTGGTTGGTTTTTCTCTCGCTTTTTGTTTCTTCTGTCCATTCCAGGGCTCCATCCGGGTAATAACAAGCTCGCTTTAGTCTTTGTTAAACATACAAACATATCGAGGCCTGTGTTCTTATAAAATGCTCACACCAAAGGGAGATCAATAATGAAAGAGACAACGGAAAACACCAACGGTACACGTATTGAGGGGCGACAATCCTAGCTTCAGCCCTGGCTCTTGCTGTCCATTGTCTGCCCCTTATTGATTGACCATCAGCGGACTCAATGAGGCTTGTTAGTGGCCGGTAGCCCCTCATTCTCTATGGTCATCAGCCTCACGCCCCTTTGCACTCACTCCAATGGCCTGTTGAATGGTCAGCAGATGCAGAATATATCGTGTTTTGTAGAAGGTGAAGGGTGAAGGATGGATGAGGTTGATGTGGGGTGAGGTAAGGGGTTGGCGGGGTTCAGTAGTTGTAATTGTTGTTGTGGGTGTAGTTGTAGAAATAGTTGCAGTAGCAGCAGTAGTTGTAGCTGTGGTTGTTGTTGAAGTAGTAGTAAAAATAGTAGTAGTAGTTGTAGTTGTAGTTGTTGTTTTTTGGTTGTTGTTGTTCTTGTTTTTGGTGGTGGTGGTGGTGATTTTGGTGGTTTGGTGGCTGTTGTCATGAATTGGCTAGTTTTAACTCTGCTTGTTGACTATTTAGCCATGTGTAGTCTTTGTAACAGTAGAGAAGTTAGACTATTACTCAGCAGCAATTAAATTACACAGCAGACCACACACCGCGAGCCCGACCCACATCGCAGTGACTCAGCACTTGAGCTTTGAATCGGACCGTTTTAACCAATCAGAGCAGGCTCAGTGGGTAGAGCAGTTTTGAATGTGTCAAAACCTAAGACAGTTTGAATCAGTCGTGTGTGAGACGAGGTAGAGTCAACATCTCCACAGCTAGAGAAATCTCTACACTCATAGACCAGGAAGCAGGACTTAGGAATCTTAGAATTCTCTCAAGTCATCACGGGCCTGAACTTGTCAAACAGGTAAATGAACACCCTTCTGTTTCATCGTGATATATTTATATTATTGTGGAAATTATGTTTGTGGAATTTGCTATGCATAAATGTGAATTGTTAATCCGAATTTGCCGTACCACGTGGAAGAGCCGAGCACGAGGCGAAACACGACCGGTTGCGCCGCCATGTTGTATCCCGTACGGAACCACTGTTGTTTAACTTATATGTATGTTTGCAGACCAGTGGCTGTACCCGTGAATGTTTATATTATTATTAATTCGGTATGTGTATAGTTAGACACGATTGATATTTATGTATGTATAGGAATTTAGAGTGAGATTACAGCGGACCCCGGAAGTAGCAGAATGTTCGTCGCTTATGTATAGAGATGTGGAGCTATCACTGAGGGCTACTTTGGCTTTCAGTGAGACGCTCTGCACAAACCGATTATTCAGGGTTGTGCAGAATTTCGTCTCTTATATTACAGACGAGCAGGCGAGCTATCCCGAGCTATCCCGAGCTATCCTGTGCACCCCACTCCACAGAAACGACTAGTTGGCGGAGTATCCTCTACCGCACAAGACGGAAAGAGCTACCCGGAAAACTCCCTGTCAGACCCCACAGCGTGGCAAGGGAACCCAACTACACAACGACACAGGTGGACCAGAAGCTACCTCACAGAAGGACTTCGAACACCCCACTCATGAGTTAAGTGCATAACACGAAGGTGCACTTAAACTGATCATAACAGGACCACAGTAGTCCAACTCTTCAGAAACTGTAAAACGGACCACAGTAGTCCAAATCTACATGAGATATAGTAGCAAGTGCCCGAGGAAGAAAAACAGCTGCCTAGACTATCAGCGATCGAACTATTAGCAGTGACTGAGACTTTTTAAGTTAGATTAGTACTTAGAGAATCTTGTATAGAGTAGAAGAAATAAATGTGTGATTTTAACTGTTATCAAGTGGCTGGACTACATATGATTCCATAGCCGTGTGAAAGCTAGTGTGACAGTATTCTTTTACCATTTTTCTATCTATTTCTGTACCCCAACCTTAACACAGAACGAGCTAAACAAATAAATTTATTAAAGTAATTCATAGGGTGACTTACTAGCAGTTCCCACCGAATAAACGTGAGGGTCCATAATTCCATTGTGCAGAGCCCATAAACCCCACGTGACACTTTAATTGGCGAGCCTGCCAGGATCTGTGGATAATAGGAATTGGGTATAACCGGATCTAAGTACAATAAAATTAGATAACAGTAGGAGTAGTAGAATAACTTAGAATAGTGGTAACAAGGACTGATCAGTTGGGTGCACTATTCTTTAGTTAAAAACTTTTTTGCTTCAATTATTTTTGTGCCTGTATGTTGCATTGTTCCTTTGCAGGTTTTGCTTAAGTAACTGTTGTATGCCATTTGACTCTTGTTTTATTCTATTATTGATTGCGAATTTTATGGTCGTTGCATTGTTTTTATTGAATTGCAATATTGCTAGTGTTTTGGTGTTCCACGTGATTCAGAGGTTGTTCATAGACACGTTTGGCAATGTCGGACCCAGTGGCCTTGAGATTGCGCTTCAAGGAACTAGGAGAAGCTTTACACTTAGCAGGGGCAGACCTAATTGCGTATATCAATGCAGAGGTAGAGAAACAGGAAGCTAAGGCAGAGAGAGCAGCAGAGAGAGAGGCGAAGAAACTCGAAGCAGAACAGAGAAAAGCAGAACTAGAAGCAGAGCAGAAGAAATTAAAGGCAGAGAGAGAAACGAGGAAATTAGAATTAGAAGCAGAACAGAAGAAATTAGCAGCAGAGAGAGAAGTTAGCAGCAGAGGAAATGGGATTATGAGCGGGCAGAAAAAGGAAAAAGAGACAGCATGAGTTAGAGCTAAGAAGATTGGGAGATCAGGAGCTTCAAGTTCTTCCTCAACCCCTCCCCACTCAGATCAGCTAGAGGTAGCATCCAACCCCGTACAAGGAATGTCATTTCCACTGGGAACATTCAATGAGAGAGAAGAAGGTCTAGATCTCTATCTGACTAGGTTTGAGCGTCTAGCAACAGAGTACAAACTAGATCCCACTCATTGGTCTTTTAAGCTTAGTCAAGGGCTTAGAGGAAAGGCTTATGACATCTACAGTAAGCTACCGACTGACAGAGTGACTGACTATCACAAAGTAAAAGAGGCACTCCTAACGGGATTCGAACTAACAGGAGAATGCTATCGGCAAAAGTTCCGCACCAATCGGAGAGTGAAAGGCGAGAGCTATGCGCAGTTCGCGGATCGGTTGTCCACAACGCTGGATAAGTGGATTAGCCAGTCAGCCACGGCTAAGACGTATGATGGACTGACAGAACTGTTAGTATGGGAACAGCTACGGGAAACCATGACCCCCGAGCTGAGAACATTCTCAGTAGAGCAGGGCGCGGAAAGACTGGAAGATCTGGTCAAGGTCGCAGATAGGTACGTGGCCGCACACGGAGAAGCCAAGAGCTTCAGGCGAGACCTAAAGCCTAACGGGAAAGAGGCACCGAAACGAAGCCCTAACCGGGAAGAGCGCACCGCGAATAAGCCGAATAACCCCAGACCTGGGCAAAATAAAGGACCCAACACGGAATTCGGGAAAAGAGGTCCCGCAGAACAGAGACGGTATTGTTCGTTCTGCAACAGAAACAATCACTCCACCGCAGAATGTTTCAAGTTGGCCGCACAACGTAGGGAAGAGCGCGAAAGCCGGCCAGCGCACAGAGTTCTAACTCAAAGTAGCGGTAACAAGCCACACACGATCGGAGATCACCCATCGGTGACAGACACGGTCAAGGTCAACGGAAAAGAAGCGAACTGTCTGTACGACACAGGTCTATCATACGACGCGATAGTTAGCGAATCTCTTGTATCGCGCGCGGACTTGACAGACAAGACAGTCGACTTACAAGGAGCAGACTTGACGAAACCGACGACTACTTGCCCAATAGCATGGATAGAAGTAGAGAGTAGGTACGTCACAGGACGAATCCAAGCAGCTGTTTTACAGAAACCCCTGTATGATCTAGTGCTAGGATGTAGGTATGTGTTCTTAGGCACGCCCCCTAAAACTGTAGAGATAGCTGCAGTGCAAACCAGGGCCCAAGCTGAAACCCAACCACCCCAGCCCGAGTTCGCTCCGAATCCAGGACTCGAAGAGATCAAAACAGCACAGAAAGAAGACACCTCGATAGCGAAGTGCTTCCAGAAGCTACCCAAGGCGCACACACCCCCGCACAAGGGAGACTTCTACATGGAAGAGGGAGTTCTACATCGACAAGGAGATGGAGATTACACCCAACTAGTACTACCAGCCACCCTTCGAGCCCAAGTACTAGAACTAGGCCATAGCATGCCACTCAGCGGACACATGGGAATTGGAGCCACAGTGCAGAGAATCAGCGCACACTACTATTGGCCAGGAATCACGGAGGATGTCAAGCGCTACGTGAAATCTTGCCACCAATGTCAACGATATTCCCCGCGACATCACACCGTACCAGTTACCTTAGGACCATCAGTAGTAGTTGGCGTGCCATTCCAGCAAGTCTCAGTAGACATAGTAGGACCACTGCCCATGACCAAGAAGAGGAACAGATTTCTACTCACACTCGTCGACGCATGTACGATGTGGTGCGAAGCAGTCCCGTTGCCAGCGATCGACACCAAGAAGATTGCAGATGCACTCATCGCCATCTTTACCAGAGTCGGATTCCCGGACAGCATTAGAACGGACAACGGATCTCAGTTCACCGGCCGCCTGATGCAAGACGTGTTCGAGTTGATACAAGTTCATCACATTCGCACACCACCATACCACCCAGCCAGCAACGGACAAGTAGAAAGACTGAATGGAACCCTTCTCACCATACTCAGGAAAGTCGCAGACGACAATCCAGAAGCGTGGGACACCTACGTGAATGCGGCACTGTTCGCATACCGAGAAACGCCCCATGCAGCCACAGGCTACACCCCGTCAACATTGCTATTCGGCAGACCGCTAGCAGGACCGCTAGAAGCCCTACGCAGAAGTTGGACGGAAGCCAAGATAGACGACACACCAAGAGGTGCCACCAAGTACGTCGCAGACCTGCAGGAAACCCTCAAAGCAACGTGGAAGAAAGCTGGTGAAGCACGGAAGAAGGCAAGAGCCCGTCAGGCGAAGTACTACAACCGCCGCGCGAAGGACAGAGAACTGCAAGTCGGCGATCAAGTGCTACTCTTACTTCCAAGTGGAACCAACAAGCTGGACATCGCTTGGAGAGGACCGTACCGGGTGACTGCCAAGAAATCCAAGACAGTCTACCAAGTAGAGGTGAACGGGAGAGCCCGATACCACCACATCAATCTCCTCAAGAAGTATATGGACAGACCAGCGACTCCCAGCACTCACAACTTGTTAGCCATCGCCATCGCGGAAGAAGGAGAAAGCATGGAGACCAATGCAGTAGAGTATCCCCTGCACTCCAAAGAAACCTACAAAGACGTGATACTCAACGGAGACCTAGCCGCTAAACAGCAACAGCAAGTACTACAGGTCATTCGACAACATCAGACTGTGCTAACAGACCGACCAGGGAGGACAGACCTCGTCGAAGTAACCTTAACGGTGACCGACCCAACACCCGTCCGCCAGAAGCTCTACCCGATGCCACTGTCGCAGCAGCGAGCCATCAAGGAAGAAATAGACACCTTACTGGCAGCCGGAATCATCTCAGAGTCTACTTCACCCTACAGCGCAGGCACGGTATTGTTGCGAAAACCCAACGGAGAGCATCGACTGTGCATCGACTTCAGACTCCTGAATGCCGTAACGCAGTTCCAGCCAGAGCCACTCCCGGACCAGACCGACCTATTTGCCAAGCTACAGCGAGCAAAGTACTTCTCACGCATCGACCTCAGCAAAGGATACTATCAGATACCAGTACAACCCCAAGTCCGAAAGTACCTAGCTTTCAGCACTATGGAAGGACACTTCGAATTCAACGTGCTTCCATTCGGACTCCACAACGCACCCAGCATCTTCAGCGCCATGATGCGAAAACTCCTGGCACCCCTGAGCAGCGAGCACCTACATTCGTTTATGGACGACATCCTCATCGCTACACCTACGTGGGAGGAACATGTCACGCTCCTACAACAACTACTCGCCCGCCTCAGAGACACGGGATTGACGGCAAGACCTACCAAATGTCAGATTGGATTCACAGAGCTAGAATTTCTGGGACACACCATCAGTCAAGGAAGCCTGCGACCGGTAGAAAAGACAGTGAAACGCCTACTCGACGCGCCTAGGCCCAAGACCAAGAAGGAAGTGCAGTCCTTTCTAGGACTCTGCGGCTTCTACCAGAAGTTCATCCCCAACTACAACAGCATCGCCGTACCACTGACAAATGGAACCCGGAAAATCGCCCCGGACAAAGTCGTATGGACAGCGGAATGCGAGACAGCATTCCAAACACTCAAGGACAGAATGACATCGGCGCCAGTACTCCACCTACCCGATTTGACTCAGCCATTCGTTCTTCGCACCGACGCAAGCGACTTAGGCCTCGGAGCAGTACTGCTACAGCGCGACCCCAAGAATGCAGAGACGCTATTCCCTGTCGCCTACGCCAGCCGAAAATTGCGACCCGCCGAGACCCACTACGCCACGTCGGAGAAAGAATGTCTTGGACTAGTCTGGGCCATACAGAAGTTCCAACTATACCTGTATGGGACCCACTTCACAGTTCAGGTGGACCACCAACCACTATCGTTCCTGGCAGCCTCCAAGTCTTTGAACTCTCGCCTGATGCGATGGGCACTCACCCTTCAGGCATACTCATTCCAAATCGAGTACATCCCCGGCAAGGAAAACCACGGAGCCGACTACCTCAGTCGCCATCTCGTGGAGGACACAGCAGCTGTCGCCCACCCAACACAACTAAGGGCCACAGCACCAGAATTCGTCCCCGCCCAATAAAAACCCTGTCACTAGTGGCCATAGCTACCTGGCACAGCATTGCAGCTCAGGTAGAGCAACTTACTTAGTGTGTAAATAGGACCCTAGGATAGTGCAGTGTTAAACTAGGCTCTGTAGTAGAAAAAGGTCGAATCCAGTAGTCATCGCCTTTTTTCAGTTGAGGGAGCCTGTCATGAATTGGCTAGTTTTAACTCTGCTTGTTGACTATTTAGCCATGTGTAGTCTTTGTAACAGTAGAGAAGTTAGACTATTACTCAGCAGCAATTAAATTACACAGCAGACCACACACCGCGAGCCCGACCCACATCGCAGTGACTCAGCACTTGAGCTTTGAATCGGACCGTTTTAACCAATCAGAGCAGGCTCAGTGGGTAGAGCAGTTTTGAATGTGTCAAAACCTAAGACAGTTTGAATCAGTCGTGTGTGAGACGAGGTAGAGTCAACATCTCCACAGCTAGAGAAATCTCTACACTCATAGACCAGGAAGCAGGATTTAGGAATGTTAGAATTCTCTCAAGTCATCACGGGCCTGAACTTGTCAAACAGGTAAATGAACACCCTTCTGTTTCATCGTGATATATTTATATTATTGTGGAAATTATGTTTGTGGAATTTGCTATGCATAAATGTGAATTGTTAATCCGAATTTGCCGTACCACGTGGAAGAGCCGAGCACGAGGCGAAACACGACCGGTTGCGCCGCCATGTTGTATCCCGTACGGAACCACTGTTGTTTAACTTATATGTATGTTTGCAGACCAGTGGCTGTACCCGTGAATGTTTATATTATTATTAATTCGGTATGTGTATAGTTAGACACGATTGATATTTATGTATGTATAGGAATTTAGAGTGAGATTACAGCGGACCCCGGAAGTAGCAGAATGTTCGTCGCTTATGTATAGAGATGTGGAGCTATCACTGAGGGCTACTTTGGCTTTCAGTGAGACGCTCTGCACAAACCGATTATTCAGGGTTGTGCAGAATTTCGTCTCTTTATATTACAGACGAGCAGGCGAGCTATCCTGAGCTATCCCGAGCTATCCTGTGCACCCCACTCCACAGAAACGACTAGTTGGCGGAGTATCCTCTACCGCACAAGACGGAAAGAGCTACCCGGAAAACTCCCTGTCAGACCCCACAGCGTGGCAAGGGAACCCAACTACACAACGACACAGGTGGACCAGAAGCTACCTCACAGAAGGACTTCGAACACCCCACTCATGAGTTAAGTGCATAACACGAAGGTGCACTTAAACTGATCATAACAGGACCACAGTAGTCCAACTCTTCAGAAACTGTAAAACGGACCACAGTAGTCCAAATCTACATGAGATATAGTAGCAAGTGCCCGAGGAAGAAAAACAGCTGCCTAGACTATCAGCGATCGAACTATTAGCAGTGACTGAGACTTTTTAAGTTAGATTAGTACTTAGAGAATCTTGTATAGAGTAGAAGAAATAAATGTGTGATTTTAACTGTTATCAAGTGGCTGGACTACATATGATTCATAGCCGTGTGAAAGCTAGTGTGACAGTATTCTTTTACCATTTTTCTATCTATTTCTGTACCCCAACCTTAACACAGAACGAGCTAAACAAATAAATTTATTAAAGTAATTCATAGGGTGACTTACTAGCAGTTCCCACCGAATAAACGTGAGGGTCCATAATTCCATTGTGCAGAGCCCATAAACCCCACGTGACAGCTGTTGTGGGTATAGGTGTGGATGTGAGTTTTGTGTTAGCAGCAGTCGTAACTGCAATAGTATCAGAGGTAGCAGTAATTGGAGGAGAAGGATGCTTTGAGTTTGAAGGGAATAGTATGTGTGTGTGATTGTTGAGAGGGGGGAAGGGGGGTCTCCGTGTGTTTGTGTGTTATGCACTCATAGGTGCATGATTGTTGATTATTGTATATTGTAGATCACTATCATTGCAAATCAATAAAACAATCCCCTCGCCCCCCCCCCCCCCACCCTTCCCTCTCTTCTCTCTTTCTCTTTCTATCTGTCTGTCAGTTCTGTCTCTGTGTCCCTGTTTCTGTCTTTTTCTCTCCCAACTTCCTTCCCACCCACCCTCATTTTCTAATTTCTACAAAATGCACACTAATTCATCTATAGTTGCATCTCACATGCTCGTGCCCTAACCAAACACTTCCGAAAAAAAAGTCGTATTTGAGATCTTCGCCGATCCAAACACGTTTACGGTTGATTGTAGCTTTCTTAAGTATAGTTTTGGATGTTACTATAACAACGGAATCTGCGTCATACTTTAACTCCGGTCGTTGATGTATTAAATTCAGGTTTACTGCCGAAAGCAATGTGAGGCCGACTATAAGAATATCTCGTTATCTGTTGTTTGTTTGTTTCTTTCTTTATTTTAACGTCTTTTCACCTAAATTATTTTAGACTTGATGGGAGGAGGGGAAAATATTAAACAAATAAGGAATGGTCATAATGAAGGGAGAAAGGAATTAAACCAAATAAACAAAACTAAACAATTAATGAATCAAAATTGTAAAATAATGTAGCTTATACAATTGACGTCCAATATAATTACCAAACACACCTTTTAAAGTGATCTTAAATATATCTCATACATAATATTTAAATGTTCTGAATTTATACTTCACAGAAAACAATCCACTAGGCATATTAATAATCTGTACTGACTCTGTCGTTTACCAAAAAAAAAAAAAAACATCCAACAAGACTGTATATCAATGATTTTGCAATTCCTATGCAATACTTAATATTTTTATCCGGAATATTTTGATTATGTTGTGGAATATATATTGTGCAATTAAACTGCAGTCATAAATGAGATGGTTAATAGAAATTGCTTGTTTCCAAATGCAAGCAGCTTCCTTACAGTATTTTGTCCGCTACGAGTTCAAAGCAAGACGACATGCTAAGGTGATAACTGTCCGCGAGGAGTGTAACATTATTTTATTTTTGTAAACAATAAGTGATATGTTATTTATTGGTTATTTTAGCAAATGTTGTGCTTTGTGCACGAGAGTTTTCGGATGGCCTCAGACCTGAGCCGAGGCCCCAGGGTGCTAGACAATGGGATTAGGTGGTAAATAAGTCTTCATTAATGCTGAAAGGAAGTCGGAATGATCAGTCACGCTTGAGGAGGTCCCAAGGTCGCCCTATGACCACGATGATGGCGATGGGGAAGAAAGAAGACCGATGGAGGATAGTAAGTAGGTTGTACTATCCTTCGTTTCACTGTCATTTACGTTTTGACCATATACAACTATTACAGTCCTCTGAAGATAACGTATGCTCACGTTCTTCTTCGGGGTGTTAAAAAGAAAAGAACAAGTCAAATAAAAAGCAAGCAAACAAACAAACAAAAACACAAAAACACTAGACATGAATACAGTTGTTAATATTTCCTTTATTAAAATTCTTCTTCTTCTTCTTCTTCTTCTTCTGCTTCTTCTTCTTCTTCTTAATTCTTCTACTTCTTCTTATTAATTCTTTTTCTTCTTAGTCATTCTTCTTCTTCTTTGTCCTTGTCGTCTTCCTTCCTCTGCTTCATAATCTTCTATAACCATCAAGGAAAGCAAAGGCGACTATTATGTTTGGATTATCGTACCACCCCATCCACTTCCTACTATCAACCGCAAAATAAAACGTCAACAGAGCACGTGCGTGTGAGTACGCTTTCGCGCGTCACTGGGTATGGGCGTGTTTTTTGTTTAAAACCATACGGAATTCTTTTCTTATGTTGCACCCTTCTCCATTGAGTGTCTACATAAAACTCGAGCACCAGCGTAACAGCGAAAGCCCGCGCTGTATTTTAAGTACCCTACAACTGACAGCAAGAGCTGATAATGATGCTCTTTTCAAAGAATCCACGCGGCGGAGACGGCTTTGCTCTATACTTGTGGCCCCCTATCTTAATTCTGCTCATGATCAAACCTGAATGATGCAAGGAAGCAATGAGTGAGCTTTTAACTCTTTTAATAGCAGAGATTGTGGGGTGGGGGGTGGAGGACAGAGAGACAGAGATAGAGAGAGAGAGAGAATAATGCTAATAATAATTATAATACTGGATGCTGTGTACGCGCTTTTTCCTAAAATCACCAGGCTCAAAGCGCGACGATCTGTACCGCTCACATGTTTCACCCACTCTCAAACACACAGCTATCACTCAAACATGTGGTGTAAAGGCATGGAGATCGCTGTCAGAAAACGAAGAAATCGCATGTTTATTATTGGAAACGTTTTTAGTTTGACTGCTTCTATTGTCATTATTGAAGGAAGAGATGAAACCAGAGGACCCAGGGGGAAAACCTTCGATGACCTTAATAGTTTCGTACCTAAAGTCACATAAGTTCGCCCCTTAGGGGATTCGAACCCGCGACCTTCCGCAAAGGAATGCGGCGACTAACTCACTGCGCCACGGAGTCACTACCGCTGCTCAGGTACAATCAGGCACACGTACGACCATCTAGCAGGGAAATACACTAATCCTGGCCCTCTCTCACATACCCTGTCCCATCCTTATTCCCACCCTTTTAACGACTGCTTGTGGTAAACTGTTTTATCAAGTCTCATAAACTCACTAACGTCACGGCGACTTTTCCTTCTTATCTCTGCCTTCCACATTTTTTACACAAACACACGCACACACACCTACACACACGCACACACAACGCCATTACACACACAAAGCCCACACACGCACACACACACACACACACACACACACACACACTCTTTTTCTCACATTCTTTCCCCCTACCTCTTCCTCCCTTTTCTCTTTCTTTCTAAGGGTTCCTTCCTCCCTTCAGTTTTGGTATTGGATTCTATCATATCCTATCCTATCCTATCCTATCCTATCCCGTAATCCGGAGGTCGTAGAGGCACCACAGATGATCGTTTAACCAGCGTACTCCATCATTCTCTGTCCTTAGCAACCCTGATGGTTTCGCTCAGTGTCAAACCAGTCCATTCTCGAATGTTGTCCTCTCACCTCTTTTTCTGTCTCCCTCTTCTTCTAACTCCTTGCACTGTGCCTTGCAGGATGGTCTTTGCAAGACCTGATGATCTGGTGACGTGGCCAAATCATCGGAGTTCTTTCACCACTGTGAGCAGGTCATCGTGTTGTCCAATGGCTTTGTGATGGTCTGTCGGACTTCGTCGTTGGTGATGTGCTGAGTATAGGAAATGCCCAGAAGTCTTCTGTAGCACCTCATCTCCATGCTTTGTATTCTTCGTTGTAGATCTGCTGTGAGGGTCCATGTTTCGCAAGCGTATAGGAAGATGGAGATGACAAGGGAGCGCAGCGGTCTTACCTTGAAATGTAGGCTAGGCTGATGGTCCTGTCTTTCCAAATTGGCTTCAACCTCGCCAGGGCAGCAGTTGTTTGTGCGATCCTGGAGAGGACTTGCTGTCGGGACCCATTGTCTGATACAATGGCTCCTAAATATTCGAAGCTATGCACTGTGTTGAGGGATTGGCCTTGGACTTTGATGTCCATGTTGATGCCATTAGCGTTGTTGGTCATCATTTTGGTCTTCTCTGCACTTATTTCCATTCCATAGGCTCTGGAGGTGGTGTAAAGCCTCTGTACCAGCTGTTGAAGTTCTTCTTCCTCTCCAGCCAATCCATTAATGTCATCCGCAAAACGAAGATTGGAGATTGCTCTTTTCCTTATGCTGACTGTGCATTCGGGATCTGCAATGGCATCTGACATGATGCGCTCTAGGAAGATGTTGAAGAGTGTTGGAGAGCGTAGGCATCCCTGACGCACACCGATCGTTGTTCTCAACCAGTTTCCGATGGCGCTGTTATGGAGGATTGCACTGATAGCCTTGTTATACAGGCTTTTGATGACTTCAATAATTTTAGGGCTGATGTTGTACACTCTCATGGTTGCCCACAGTGCTGCCAGACTCGGTCAAACGCCTTTTTGAAGTCTACGAACACATGATATAGATGTTGTTGTGTTGAAGGTATTTCTCGCAAATTATTATGAGGTTGAAAATCTGTTCAGTGGTACTTCGCCCTGCCCTGAATCCTGCTTGTTTTTCCAGCTATGATTTGTTCAGCTTGGTGTTTCAACCTGTTGAGTGTTGGATGAAGTCAATCTAAATTGCGAAACTAAAAATTTATTTCTATGCCGACTACTGTAATTGCGATATCTTCAAATCGCAGCGTTTTGACTTTGATTGAAGAAAAGCGCGTGATTGTATCTGTATTTTTGTTTCTTCTTCTTCTTCTTCTTCTTCTTCTTCTTCTTCTTCTTCTTCTTCTTCTTCTTCTTCTTCTTCTTCTTCTTCTTCTTCTTCTTCTTCTCTCTCTCTTTCTCTTTCTCTCTCTCTCACTCTCCTTCTGTTTCCCTACAACTCTTGTATTGTTGCTGAGTGATCAGACTGCGGGGATAAACGAATTCGAGTTACACTTATCAAGGTCCAAGCATCGGGGCTGAATTGGCTATTGATAAATCACGTGTAACACTGTTAAAGGTAACTTGACACGTTTATTGTTCAGATCGCAGCCACATCTGTGTTAAAGCGTTGACGGCATTAGACAGTCATCTTTCGGGAAGCCTATAAAACGTCTGATCTCACACCCAGAAAGTCAGGGAGATCTCTATCGCATTTCCTCTTCCTCTGTATGTAAACCTCCTTTGCAAGCCTTTGTCTGTCTTATTCTTTTCCTCACTTCGTCAGTTTGCCTGTGGGGCACTTGGCTGAATCCATATAACAGAGCTATGTAGTTTGGGTGTTTTATTTTATCATTTTGTATGGTTGAAACCTACTTGTCTAATTATTTATCTTCCAGCCGTTTTGTTTTAGTATATTTTGTGTGTATGTGTGTTTGTGTGTGAGAGGGAGAACGAGAGAGAGAGAATTTGATATTAAATAATAATTAACATGAAGATACATTCTTATGTATAGTTAACATGTACACGAACACATTCGGATGCACTTAACATTGGAATCAAGTATTCATTCAGTGTTCGATAGTGCAGACCTATGGCGCTATAAACTATCATCATCATCAGCAGCAGCAGCAGCAGCGGCAGGAGGAGGATTACCATCATCATCATCTTCATTATCATCATCATCATCATCATCATTACCATCATCATCATCTTCATTATCATCATCATCATCATCATCATCATCATCATCATCATCAATGCATGCATTGAAAGCTTAATCGTATTCACCGGATTGTAACAGGCTTGGAATTCAGCGTATGTATGCATCAAATATAATTATGTTCTTTTTAGGTTCAAAACCTCTGCTTCGACTAATTCTTCACTTCCGCGTTTCTTAGGACGGATAAGTGCACTATTTATTTATTATTTTGTTTTTGATATTTTTCCTTTGTTTTCTTTCTTTCTTTTCTTTCTCTCTTTCTTTCTTTTCTTTCTTTATTGCTTGCTTTGTTTCAGTTCTCCATTTTTAATTCTTTTTACGAAAGTGTGAAAGGAGAATCGGTGTTTCTTTCGTTAACATTCTTTCTTTCTTTCTTTCTTTCTTTCTTTCTTTCTTTCTTTCTTTCTTTCTTTCTTTCTTTCTTTCTTTCTTTCTTTTTTCTTGTTATTTTCTTTCCTTCTATTTGTATGTTTGTGTCTTTCTTTGTTCTTTCTTTCTTTTTGTTGTTGTTATCTTTGATTCTTTTTAAAAAAATTGTTTTACTGTCTTTCTGCCTTTCTGTCTTTATTAATTTTTTTAATTCGTTATTTATTTCTTTGCGAGATCCATATAAGTAATTTGCATCGCGAAATCTCTCCGTGGATTGAAAACTGATTGAAAACTTCTTTCTTACTTTCCGCTTTGTTCTGTTTTTTTTTACTGTCTTCGTTTTCTTTTTCGTTATTAATTTTCATTTTTTGTGAAATGCTTTTTTTTTTTATAGTACATTACCTCCATAAATTTTACTCGTCTTTCTTTCTTCCTTTCTTAAATTTTTTCTTTCTTTCTTTTTTCGTCTTGCTTACTTTTTATTTTATTCTGTCCTCATTTTCTTTTCCTTCACTAATTCTTTTTTATTTTGTGAAATGCTTTTATGTACTGTTTATTGTAAACTAATTTATCGTTTTTTCTTGCTTTCTTTCTTTTTCTTTTATTCTTTTTCTTTTATTCTTTTTCTTTTATTCTTTTTCTTTTATTATTTTCCCATTCTCATTTTGTATTAATTCTTTCTTTCTTTGCGAAACGCATTTATGTACTGTTTATCGTAAACTGCCTCTTTGGTTTTAACTCATCTTTCTTTCTTTCCTTTTTTCAGCTTTCTTTGTTTTTTATTCTTTTTTCATTCTCGTTTTCCTTGTTAATTGTTTCCATTTTTTGCGGAATGCTTTCATGTACTGACCGAGGGGGTAAAAGAACTACCTCTATGGATTTAAATTATATCGGGCAACCTGGAGGATTTTTTTTCCAGATGGCAGGAAGGTCGTATGTTTTTGTTTGTATGCTTTGGAGAGAGAAGACGAGGAAAGATGTCCTGATGGTCCCCGATAACAGAAGTGATGAAAAATCATTCTCGGGGATAACCTTTCCCCTGGGCTTTGTGATTATACTGCATCTTTCATCTACACGTCTTTTCCTGTTCCTTCCCATTTTTCCTTTCTTCCCGACATGCCCTCATATTTGCCCGTTTCCTTCCTGTAGATTACGTCCCTTTGTTCGGGCTCCTTCCTGAAGACTTCTTTTCCTTACTTTGAGTTGCTTCCTTTTTGCCTGAAGATTGCATCCGCTGCCTTCCTCTCTTCTGGTATTTCAAAACGTCCTTTTGCAGCTTGCTCTGGCCTAAAGATGACTTCTTCTACTCTGTGTGAAATTTTCTTTTGGGCCTTTTTTATGTGTTTTTCAGGGGCACGCGAGGGGTATGAGCTTATTATAATGGGTATCTTCTGGATCTTTTACCTTGTTCTGCCCCTTTGTATGATTCTTTTATGAGTACGTTGCCGTCTTTGTGCTAAAAATGCTTGATATCATCCGCCCGCTAACCCAGGGGCTTATTGGTCTTTTTCCCTTTCTTTTTTTTAAATTCCCAGCCTTCTCCTAAAGGTGAAGAAGGGAATGGGGGAGAGAAAGGAGTATGGGGTGCACCTTCTTCTTCTCAACCACGTACGTAAACGTTTGCGTGCTGGTGTGTCACAGTGTGTATGTCAGTGTGTGTGTGTGTGTGTGTGTGTGTGTGGGTGTGTGTGTGTGTGTGTGTGTGTGTGTGTGTGTCAATGTTATATATGTTTGTATTTTAACCGCACCTGTTGGCCTATACAAAGATATGATCTCGAATATATTACTTAGCGACGTCGTTTGTCCACATTGCGCATCTTCTGAATATTGTTTGCTATAATGGCACTACTCAAACTTACAAAGGCTTGTTCGCAGTCGTAGTTAAAAGCAGTTGACCAATTTAAACGTATTCATATCGGGGCATCCATTCAAAGGGAAGCAGGTTGAAAAAAAATAAGAAACTTTTATTGAAATTTTTTGAAATTATGATTTGATGTATTGTCTTCGCTAAAACGTGTGATGTGTAAGTACAAACCTCGGCCAACGCAGTGAGCAGGTCTTGAGCTGGAGATAAACGCTTGTGTGAAGTCTTGTCTCCCTGTATCTTTATCCTTAGATACCACCTTTTGAAATAAAATATGAAAGGAGAACAGCTGATGTTTAAATGTCACCCGATAGACGCCAACCTTTTATAAGGTTTTGGGCAGAGCAACTGTATTGTCAAGTTGGTGATTTTCTGCCGCATTCCAAATATAACTTTCAGAACGTCAATCTCTTCTCTTAAAACAAAAATATACCTTTTGGTATCGTTAGATCTTGTACCAGCCAGCGCCTTGAGCAACTCTTGAGCTGGAAATGCGCTATATAAAAGTGATAAAAAATATTGTGGTAAGTCATCAAAAAATAATATAGATGTAAAGAAGGCACGGCAAAAGCATCAGATGTCCTTGGAAAAACCCCAGCGGCAATCAAAGCATTCTAGTTGGGATTATAAGATTACGCCGGCTGGGTTAGCAAGCATTTTAGGACACATAAAAAATAAAATCTCAATTTTGCTACTTAAGGGCGGCTGAGGGCCAGAGGCAAAAAAAATGCGGGCTAAAGGTGGTAATCACTATTATGGTTTAAAAGGAATTTTATTATTCACGAGACAAGCGAACAAAGCATGGAAAACATAAAGGGCACACAAAAGCAAAGCTTAAATAAGCGCTACCCTTTTGACAAATGGCAACAGTGAAATGTCTGGCGAACAGGAACAAGTACAACGCAATAAAAACAGAAGTACATTAATTTATCTTCTCAACAATAAAAAGAAAATAAATATATAACTATAGTATAAAAGACAAGAAATACATTAACATCGAAAAGGAAAAAAGTAATAAAGAACTAAATGAACGAACATTACATTACATTACATGGTTATTGCTTTAGGTCCAGCGGACTCTTCCGAGCAATGAACGAACAAACTAACCAGAAACAAATACATGCAACCAAGAGTAAACTTGACACAATATAGTAGCTGTCGATTAAAAGGTAAATAAATGCCTGGAGAAGAAAAAAAATCAGTTTAAAGGAGGGAAATTTTTTTAAATGTCACTGGAAGTAAAAACAAGAAAGTAAAATAAAGTCATTATTATAATGCAGGGGCTAGATATAATAAAGAGGGGTGGGTGGGTGTTAAATGGAGAATGTCGGAGTTTAAGTGTAGAGAGAGAGAAAAGATGAGAGAATTTTACTTACCGAGAGAGAGAGAAAAAAAAGAGAGAGAGAGAGAGAGAGAGAGAGAGAGAGAGAGAGAGAGAGAGAAAGAGAGGGAGGGAGGGAGAGAAGCTTGGTCGGAGAAGGGTTATGAATTAATGATTAACAGCCCTTTAAGCTCCCTGTCTTTGGAACACCCTTAACGATACCTGAGATTAAGGGTAGTTTGTAATGGTCCGAAGAGGGCAGATTACGTGTTAGTTAGGTTTCTCTTAAGCTCCTCCCTTTCCCCACTCCCCAGCCACATCACCACCACCACTAGTACCTCGAGCTGCGTAAACCCGCCCCACCCCTCCCTCCTCAACTGTGCCTCGAACTCCCTTAAACCATCACTTCATCCGACCCCACCCGTTTGATTCCATTTTCACTGACAGAACAATACTGCCAAAAGGACACAGCAACAAAGAAGGCCTGTGTTAATAGCTATATATTTTCTGTCTGTTGAATACTTCTTTACTTCAATTTGTAATGTGATTTGTATCTCACTCTGCGCCATGTATATAGTTTGAAGATGTGATGGAATGTTTTAATCTGGTCATTGAATTTGTCTTGAGTAAGATTTTAATACCAAAATATTGACTTTTAGCACAAATTTTTTGTTTGTATTTCTAACCTTCTCAGGTTTTTTTAACTTCATTTTGGTCTGACAGCAGTGAGGTATTCCACTTTGAAGCGAATTTTCTGAAGTTTCCACTGTTTGAACGGATAGAGCGTTGTGGCCAAGTAGTCTAAGGCGGGACTAACTTTCCTTGTCCACAGGCCAGAAACCAACGGCGCCTGACAGGTGTGGGATCGATCCAGCATCTGGGCGTTGTCCTTCTCCGAATATTATTTACTTTCGACTCGGGCAACGTCTCGGGGGTTTTCTTCGGGTACTCCGGTATGTTCCCCAAGTAAAATTTCATAAACACAACAAATATTATGTAGGTTGGTTATATTATATATTCTTGACAGAGTTATCGTTCCGCTAATAACTAAAGCAGATGTGTTGCTTCTCGGAGCAATGCTAAAAACGAGGTTAAACTGTTTGGCAACACTTTTAAAGTACAACGCTTCGTTAAGGTCTCAACTTATAGCAACCCAGGCGTGTCTCCTTAAATCTTGGCATTGCGTTAGTGCAGAACAAGTGGAGAAGTAAAGAAGAAGAAGAAGCGTAAGGAAGGGGAAAGAGAGCGTTGGAATACGAACAGGAAGGTGGAGAAGTAGAAAAGGGTTTATGTTACCCCTCTATACAGGATGACTGAAAAGTAAGTCCGTATTGAAACTTGTATAGAACGTTTTGTAAAACGTACTGTCATTGCATGAAAAAAAATGTCGTGCGATCTTTACAGTCGTAAAATTATGAAGTCATCTCAGAGTGACGTAAGGAGCCCATAATGGCCCGTCGTCTGACGTGCACACACACACCCAAGCATGCAATTTAAAAAAAAAAAACACACACACAAACCCCGTTAATCACACTTTTATAGCGCTTTTTCAGCTCAAGGGCTGCTGCTGCTAAACATTTTCAACAATGTCGGAGGTTAGAATATTGGGAGAAGGTAGACCTGGTGGAGCAATAGACCAGAGGTGATAATGCCATGAGGACAACAAAATCCTGGGAGGGGCGATGGGGGAGGGGGGAGAATAATTATAAAACTGGAGAAACATAGACCTGAAAAACTTCGACGGAAACACATACACAGACCTGTAGGAGCATAGGCTTACATTTGGGGGAATATGGAACTGAGGAACACAGGGCTTACCCTATTACATGTATCACTAGCACGTTTGTTGTTTCGGATTTGGTGTTGCAGAAACCGTGACTCCGTGAATCGCATGAATCCGGCTTGACATGTAAATTGATAGAGCATTTATGTGTAAGTAAGAAACTGATTTCCAAGAATTGTGTACATTTTAAGTGCGCTTTTTACCGCATTGTTGATGTTAAAACATGCCTTTCCTGGTTGATGTTGGTGGGTAGTGTACATGTAACTAAAATCACTTATGTGTAAAAGCCTGAAGTTAGTCGGGTACATCGATTCGCGCATCGTTTTGCGCATTTATAATTAAATATAAGTGCTCGTCATGTGGCAGTTATTATTATCGAAAATTTTTTCATTTGCATCTAAGTCTAAAGAAATTCCTGTGACATGTTTTTGAATGCCCCGAATTAGTGCACAAAACATTTTTTTCGGAAGCTTTTTATCAGTACTTTTATAAATGTCAACACTAAAACTCGCGATTTCGACATGCCAAAATCGGAGCTCATGATTGTGAATAAGCCTATGTAAAGCATTAGTGAACGATCGCTGACTTTCAGATCTACAATCTCCGCCCGGACAAAATGCATTGAGTTAAATCTTTCACGACGTTATTTAAGCAAAGCATGCCTATACATTCTGACGTCATGTTGATGAAGAAGTTACTTCAGCTTCTCCCCCAAAAAACAATTACGGTAGGCTAGCAGCGAGCAAGAAAAATCTGAAGAATTTTTTTTTTAGGACGGGACAATTCATCATCATGTAGTCTTATCTTTTTCAATTTAATGTTGGTGATGATAAGAGTATGAAAATGAAATCGCTTAGCTCGGTGATGGTGTGAAGGCATTTATTTGTGAAGAAACAAAGCGTGAAAAATGCCAAAATAGATTCTTTGTCTTGTGTGTTTCATGACATCCCGATGGCGTTTGATGATGTCCTATCCTATCATATCCTATCCCGTAACTCGAAGGTAGTTGGGGCACCACAGATAATCGTTTAACCATCTTTCTCTGTCCTCAGCAATCCTCATGGCATCGCTCAGTGTCAAGCCAGTATATTATCAAATGTTGTTCCCCCACCTCTTTTTCTGTCTCCCTCTTCTTCTGCCTCATTGCACCGTGCCTTGCAGGGTGGTCTTTGCAAGGCCTGATGCTCTGGTGACGTGGTCATACCATCGGAGTTTCCGTTTCTTCATCACTGTGAGCAAGTCATCGTGTTGTCCAATGGCTTATGTGATGGTCTGTGGGACTTGGTCATTGGTGATGTACTGGGTGTAGGAAATACCTAGAAGTCTTCTGTAGCACCTCATCTCCATGCTTGTATTCTTCGTTGCAGGTCTGCATTGAGGGGCAATGTTTCGCAAGTGTATAGGAAGATGGAGATGACAAGGGAGTGCAGCAGCCTTACCTTGGCACATAGACTGATGGTCCTGTCTTTCCAAATGGGCTTCAACCTTGTAAGAGCAACAGTTGTTTGTGCGATCTTGAAGAGGACTTCCTGTCGGGACCCATTTTCTGATACAATGGCTTCTAAATATTTGAAGCTATGCACCGTGTTGATGGAGTGGCCTTGTTTGATGTCCGATTTGATGCTATTGGTCATCATTTTAGTCTTCTCTGCACTTATCTCCTCCATTCCAAAGGCCCTGGAGGTGGTGTCAAGCCTTTGTACCAGCTATTCAAGTTCTTGTTCCTCTCCAGCTAATCCATCAATATCATCCTCAAAAAGGAGATTGCTCTACCTCCTATGCTTCGTGATCTGCTAGGGACTTTGACAAGATGCGCTCCAGGAAGATGTTGAAGAGTGTCGAAGAGGGTAGGCATCTTTGACGCACGCCGATTGTAGTTCTGAACCAGTTCCCGATGGCGCTGTTGTGGAGGACTGCACTGGGAGCCTCGTTATACAGGATTTTGATTCCTTTAATAATGTTAGGGTTGATGTTGTACACTCTCATGGTTGCCCACAAAGCTCGATTGCCAGACTCGGTCAAACGCTTTCTTGAAGTCTACAAACACATGATATAGAAGTTGTTGATGCTGAGGAAAATCTGCTCATTGGTACTTCGTCATACCCTGAATCCTGCTTGTTCTTCAGCTGTGATTTGTTCAGCTTGGGGTTTCAACCTGTTGAGTATTATTTTCAGAAGGACATTGCTGGGATGGCTAATGAGGCTGATGGTGCGGTAATTTTCACACCTCTGAAGGTTAATTGTTTTGGGAAGAGTGATGGCAAGCGACTGGGTCCAATGTGTAGGCCACTCCCCACTCTGCCAGATCTTCTTACGGATAATGGTGAGGGCTTCTCCTCCTGCTTGAAGCAATTCTGCGGGTATTTTGTCCACTTCCGCTGACTTACCCTTCCTTCAGCGATTGCACTGCTACCTCAACTTCTTCTCGGAGAATTGGGAGGATTTCTTCTTCTCTGTCCTGGGGACATGCTAGAACTGATGGGTCTCCGTTTGGTGCTTGGTTGTAAACATCAGAGCAGTACTCTGTCATTTATCCAAGATTTCTTGTTCTTCTGTAAGGCATATGCCAGACTTGCTTTGGATCGTGGAGACTTTGGGTTGCTTAAAACTTGTCAGCTGCTTCACAGTCTGGTAGGCCTTCTTTCTGGTGTTCTTGATCAGACTGTTCTCTATTTCCTGGCATTGATCTTCTATCCAGTTCTCCTTTGCTGTGCACATGCCTTTTCGGATGTCACTGTTGATTTTCCGGTAGGCATGGACTCCCTGTGAGGTGTTTTTTTTTTCAACTCTCTTCGTTTGTCACAAAGGTAAAAAGGTTCATGTGTATTTCTGTCTTTTTTGCCATTTGTGTACATAGTTGTAAATAGTCTATTTCTGTCTTTTTTATCATTTGTGTACATAGTTGTAAATAGTTTGTACCTTTACTGTTCCGTCTTTTGGTGTATCGTAGCAAAAGCGATGTTTGATCGAGTGCATGTATTTATATGTAATGACTATGTAAAGCGTGGTGAGTCTGGTCATAGGCTGGAGTACCCGCTATATAAAAATCCGTTATTATTATTATTATTATTATTTTTATTATTATTATTATTATTATTATTATTATTATTATTATTATTATTATTATTATTATTATTATTATTATTATTATTATTATTGATCCACGGTTTCTTCTTTGGGCGGTGCTTGCCAAGGATAAATATAGAAATACATGTTCAGGGAAACTTCTCGCAAGCAGTTTCTTTGTGCGGAACAGGTTGTTTTTTTTAAATTTTAATTTGAGCCTGCAAGGGATGAAATCGGATATAATCTGGCGATATATGTCAGGTTTTGTTTTTCTTTTCTTCAGCTCTGTGTGCTAAACTTCTGTTTGGATCTAGATATTTTCATTTTGTGAATAACATATATAATTACCAAATATTATCACGATGGAAAGAATATAAAGCAAAGAGCTTAAAGGCTAGAAATGTCGATAATTTCAAAGCAAGGTACGTGCGCGCTTACAAAGCAGAAATAGCAAGAAGAGATACACTTGTACTCTGAAAGTATCAACAATTACATGTGCATGTAAGCGTGAGGTTGATACAGATCGCCGCGTTTTGAGTCTGTCACTCTCATTTTCGGTGGTCACTGACCTAGAATCATATAAATCTGTTTCCCAAACTTCAATTCCATCGGACAATAAACACCGCAGATATCCGACCTAAGAGACGACGCTGCATTGCAGCCGCTTCTCTTGATAGGAAAATAGGAATCCCTTTTCAGTAAGCATCTACCCAGCATTGAATAAAAAGTGTATACCACGTTTCAGCTCAATTGGACCGTTAACATCGGAGATCAACAAACAAACAGGTAAGCACACAGACACACTGAGACAGACATTCATGCAGACAGACATACAGACATAATGCAACCTATGCACTCTAACCTTTAAAGAGGGAGTGTAACAAGATGATAATGCAGATACTGTTTGCAAAGTTTTAAAACATTTTGATTACTCTTGTATGTAAACTGTTGTGTTGGACAAAAACTGCTAGTTTTGACTAAAGGGTATACCAAGTGAAAACTGTCTACATAATTTAGCTCGGCGACCTATGTTCGTTTTTGTGTGAATACAATATAATAAACAATGAATGTGCCTGCAAGGTTTCAGGCAATTGGGTATGCACTGGGCTCTCGCCTTTTCATGTGGAAGTGACGTTGCATAAGATAAATTTAGTACGGCGCGTGTAGGGAATTCCCGCTAGGCCTATACCGACTTCCAGCGCTTACGGCTAATACCACTGACTTATATTTACTTGACCTCTGACTTCAACAATTTTCGCTTTGAGTTCCTTCGCGCATCTTAGCCGCGCACTTTTGCATTGCCCTTTCCGGTACCAATGTGAAAAGACGCGTCGAAGTGCGAGTGCATACGAAGTTATTTGGACTGTTTCGGCACGATGGGAGATATCAATTTTCGAAGAAATAAATAGCCAATAAAGGGACACGTTGTTATAACGCGACTGCCATTTTGCGGCGCATGACATCAAGCTGTGCTAGTATTTGCTATATTGATAGCACATAGTAGGCCTATTAGCAGCAGCTGACAAAAAATACTAAGACAATAACATAACTTATTGTGCTACTTCTTCTACTGCATCTTTTTTTAATTACCAGTGTTTCTATTACAGATGTTTATTGTAACACAGTAGACTTACTCAACTTTGACCAGAGATTTTATCAAGTAGTTAATTTGGTTGTTTTGTTGTTCTTGTTATTATCATTATTGTCACTAATTTTGTTCCCCTAGATCATCATGAAGCTGGGTTTTGTATCCTTCCTGTTGTTATTATTATTAGTTGTAGTAGTATTGTTATTATTATTATCATTGTTACCATATATATTAATTATTCTTTGTCTGTTGGTGCTGCTGTTGTATTATCTTTTTTTTTAGTAGTTGCATTATTATTTTTATAATTACTTTTATGATTACGATTATTATTAATATTATGATGATTATTTTGTATTATTACTATTACTATTATCATTACTATTATGATGATGATGATTATTATTATTATCATTACTATTAGGATGGTGATGATGATGATGATGATGATTTTTTATTATTATTATGATCTAGGATAGATCTAAGGCATGGAAGAATGGGTGAGTGTTAGTAGTTTTGTGTATACATGTATTGTGGAATAATTAACTGTGTGTTAAATGTGTACACATGGGTATGTGACTGGATATCTGTTTATGCATGTGTGCTAGTGTTCATAGATTTGTATTTTGGTATGGAAGTTGTGTTTGATAGTGTATCAAAGGTATTAATATTGTATGTCTATGTTTTAATAGTTTTGATATTGTTATCTCCTTCCTTCTTGCACTGCTAAACAAATATCCATGCCATGTGTTTGGACAATAAAGAATCTTGAATCTTGACAGTTACTAATACATTGTTTATTGTGAGTAACACACAGTAGAGGATGTGTGTAGCCAACCCTTGCAAGGATTTTACTATCTTTCGAGTTTTTCCTTTATGTTTAATGGATGACGGTGAAGAAATACTTGTCATTCCTCTTACAGAAACAGAAATAAAATGTGTATTCATGAACTGATTTTAACGACCCTTTGTTTGTCAATCAATGTTTGCTTGTCTGAAATTCTAGCTGTGTGGTATGAACAAAATTTGACTGCATGTGGTCACGTATTACACCTTACACAAAGCATCACTTACAAACAAGACACGTGCATACTTTAATGGTAAATATATAAAATAATAGCACACCACCTAACATAGTATGCATGAGCCTATGTTTAGTCTTTTATTTTGTTCACTATTTTCCTGTAAGCTGTAACGTGTGACACCATGACACTTTAAGCAACAACAACAAAATATCTTGGATGATTATCTTTTTCTTATCATAATGATGACATAATCCACAAAAAGCCAATTCTTTTCTAAAGCAAACTTTATTGGTTTCATCCTTTTATTGTCATTGTCAACCATATTCGAGTTCTCTAATACTGGTGTCACAGAGGGTGCATCTAAAATAATTCATATTAAAATAAAAATATGAAAATAATCAACATAATGGTTATTAAGCTAGACTAACATAATGCAGACCTATAAATCTGTATGGTTTTAGCTTAATTATTTACCTGTATCTTTAGAAAATGAAAAAATATAGCTATGCGGAGGCACAAAATGGCGTTCTAAAACGAACTCAGTTGCAGTCGTTATTTTTTAAGTAAGAAGAATATGTATTGGAAAGGATATCGTAAATGAATCAATTATGCAAAATTTATTGATTATATATAAATAACTTCTCGAATGAATGCAAAGATTTTTTTTTAGTTTAATATTTGCATAATATTTGATATTAAAAAAAGCATTTCGGATGCTTCCAATCATGTTTTTTTCGTCATTGCTATGCTATTTTCGAAAAGGCTTTTTCAAATCGACGCATCCAAAACCAAAAATACATAAAAACCATTGTATTTTACAAAACGTTTAAACAAAAAACAGTACAGTGCTGTTTACTACAAAACGATTTATAGCTTCACATCTCAAATGTAGCATCCAAAATGCGAAATCATCGCAAACATTTTTTTTTTTTTCAAATTCACTTCTTCAAACTATCGTAGGCCTATATTTACATTCGCAAGGATATTCCTTACAAAAATGATTACGTATACACAGGAAATAGGGAATTTCTGTGCATAAAAAAATGCAATTTACAGTGACGTGTCCCGATTTCCGTTTCCATGTGCGTCTGAAATGCCATGTCCTTTCGAAGCAGTGTTTTGAAGACGACTTGATTTTTTTTGCCTTTACATTTTTTTTTCTAGTTACTATATTTTTCTCTAATTTCTTTGTATGTATATTCGTATTCATAAATGATTATATGTAACAATACATTTTTGTCTGTAAAAGAATGTTGCTGACTTTTAAAAAAATTAAATTATTTTTATTTGTTTTTGTGTACAATTAGTGTGCAGCATAATTTTGTCACATTGTTTTTACAACAAGGTAAAATACATCTTAAAATTAATGCCAGCCATCCTACATCCCAGCCATCCTACATCATAATTGATTTATATACTATTTTTTAAGAAACAAACTAGACATCAAGCAAAGAAAATTAATCTGTATAGCTTTCTGCTAACAGCATTTCAGATACTACGGTGTCCCATTATTTCCTCCTCCTCCCCTACGATTAATGGACTAACAATACACATACAATTTAATGCCAACCATCTTACAACATCATATTTGACTAATATAAAGCAAAAAATAAACAAAATCATCAAGCAAATAAAATAATCAATTAAATAAAACTTTTTACCAACAGCATTTCAGATGCTATGGTGTCCTTAAATTTCAAAGCTCATTATTAGTTTTTAAAATGAGTTAAAATAGCTATTTTTTTCATAAACATTAAAACTCATATGCCTTTTACATGTGACATGTAATGTCAATGATTATTATAATTTTTTATTTAAAAAAAGCATGTGTGGTGTCCCAATGATACATCCGAAATGCTTGCATACACCCCCAACGACAAGTACCTCTGCTAGCTCAGCAAGTTAACAAATCCATTTTCTTTTTTAATTATCATTCAATTTCATTAATATTTTAACTATAAAAATGTATGCTTGAAATTATATTTACTGTATTTTTATATTTCAGCCTATTTAACTTCTTTCAATCACTAGTAGTATTGAAGATCTCATTTGCATTTTCATTGCATTTCTTTTAGCCCCCTTCTAAAAGCTTTGCTCTGCTTCGAGCTGGCCTCTCGACTTCGAAGTCGCTCCATGTAGAGTTTACACTCATGGTGAATCCTCACTCTAAAATAGTGGCTAACAATGGCTGAAAACAACCTTTCTTTCAAATTGTCTTTGCTGTCCACACCTTGCAAACACTCTTCAAACTTCAACGTTATTTTTTATCACCGGAGCATAACTGCTGAAAGTCTGTGCTACTAAAGGACTGCACAACTTGGCCAGTATAGTCACGGAACTTCACCTCCAGCATCTCAAACAGTTCTTTTGACATCTGATGTAAATGGGTGAGTCCACCCCTGTCCAGTGTTGTTGTGAGTGAAGGGTGTCACGGGGGGTTTATGGGCTCTGCACAATGGAATTATGGACCCTCACGTTTATTCGGTGGGAACTGCTAGTAAGTCACCCTATGAATTACTTTAATAAATTTATTTGTTTAGCTCGTTCTGTGTTAAGGTTGGGGTACAGAAATAGATAGAAAAATGGTAAAAGAATACTGTCACACTAGCTTTCACACGGCTATGAATCATATGTAGTCCAGCCACTTGATAACAGTTAAAATCACACATTTATTTCTTCTACTCTATACAAGATTCTCTAAGTACTAATCTAACTTAAAAAGTCTCTTTCAATGCTAATAGTTCGATCGCTGATAGTCTAGGCAGCTGTTATTTTCTTCCTCGGGCACTTGCTAGTATATCTCATGTAGATTTGGACTACTGTGGTCCGTTTTACAGTTTCTGAAGAGTTGGACTACTGTGGTCCTGTTTCCGATCAGTTTAAGTGCACCTATGTTGTTACACTTAACTGCTAGGTGGTGCGGTCGAAGTCCTTCTGTGAGGTAGCTTCAGGTGCACCTGTGTAGTTGTGTAGTTGGGTTCCCTTGCCACGCTGTGGGGTCTTGTAGGGTGTGATCCAGGGTAACTCTCTCCGACCTGTGCGGTAGAGGTTACGCAGACAACTCGTCGTTTCTGTGGAGTTGTGCGCACGGGATAGCTCGGGATAGCTCGCCTGCTCGTCTGTAATATAAGAGACGAAATTCTGCACAACCCTGAATAATCGGTTTGTGCAGAGCGTCTCACTGAAAGCCAAGTAGCCCTCAGTGATAGCTCCACATCTCTATACATAAGCGACGAACATTCTGCTACTTCCGGGTTCCACTGGAATCTCAACTCTAAATTCCTATACATACATAAATATCAATCGTGTCTAACTATACACATACAGAATTAATAATATTATAAACATTCAGTGGTACAGCCACTGGTCTGCAAACATACATATAAGTTAAACAACAGTGGTTCCGTACGGGATGCAACATGGCGGCGTAACCGGTCGTGTTTCGCCTCGTGGTCGGCTCTTCCACGTGGTACGGCAAATTCGGATTAATAATTCACATTTATGCATAGCAAATTCCACAAACATAATTTCAACAATAATATAAATATATCACGATGAAACAGAAGGGTGTTCATTTACCTGTCTGACAAGTTCAGGCCCGTTGGCAACTTAATAGAATTCTAAGATTCCTAAGTCCTGCTTCCTGGTCTATGTGTGGAGAGATTTCTCTGCCAGCTTTCTAGCTGTTAACACTTCGGTGTATTACTCCCAACTGACCAAAACTGTGCGTGGTTTGGACCCAGTCCAACTGGCTCCAACCACTTTGCCTAAGCTCTCCCATTGGTTCCAACGGTCTGATTCAAAACTCAAGTGCTGACGTCACTGCGCTGTGTGTGTGGCTCAGGCTCGCAGTGTGCTGTAATTTAATTGCTTGATGTGTACTACACTGACTCTCTACTGTTATAATGACTACACATGCTGAATAGTCAATGAGCAGAGTTAAAACTAGCCAATTCGTGACAGGCTCCCTCAACTGAAAAAAGGCGATGACTACTGGATTCGACCTTTTTCTACTACAGAGCCTAGTTTAACACTGCACTATCCTAGGGTCCTATGTACAAACTAAGTAAGTTGCTCTACCTGAGCTGCAATGCTGTGCCAGGTAGCTATGGACACTAGTGACAGGGTATTACTGGGCGGGGACGAATTCTGGTGCTGTGGCCCTTAGTTGTGTTGGGTGGGCGACAGCTGCTGTGTCCTCCACGAGATGGCGACTGAGGTAGTCGGCTCCGTGGTTCTCTTTGCCGGGGATGTACTCGATTTGGAATGAGTACGCCTGAAGGGTGAGTGCCCATCTCATCAGGCGAGAGTTCAAGGATTTGGAGGCTGCCAGGAACGATAGTGGTTGGTGGTCCACCTGAACTGTGAAGTGGGTCCCGTACAGGTAGGGTTGAAACTTCTGTATGGCCCAGACTAGTCCAAGACATTCTTTCTCCGACGTGGCGTAGTGGGTCTCGGCGGGTCTCAATTTTCTGCTGGCGTAGGCGACAGGGAATAGCGTCTCTGCATTCTTGGGGTCGCGCTGTAGCAGTACTGCTCCGAGGCCTAAGTCGCTTGCGTCGGTGCGTAGAACGAATGGCTGAGTCAAATCGGGTAGGTGGAGCACTGGCGCCGATGTCATTCTGTCCTTGAGTGTTTGGAATGCTGTCTCGCATTCGGCTGTCCAAACTACTTTGTCCGGGGCGCTTTTCCGGGTTCCATTTGTCAGTGGTACGGCGATGCTGTTGTAGTTGGGGATGAGCTTCTTCCGCGATGGCGATGGCCATCCATGTGTGCGTGCTGGGGGTCGCTGGTCGGTCCGTATACTTCTTGAGGAGATTGATGTGGTGGTATCGGGCTCTCCCGTTCACCTCTACTTGGTAGACTGTCTTGGATTTCTTGGCAGTCACCCGGTACGGTCCTCTCCAAGCGATGTCCAGCTTGTTGGTCCCACTTGGAAGTAAGAGTAGCACTTGATCGCCGACTTGCAGTTCTCTGTCCTTCGCGTGGCGGTTGTAGTACTTCGCCTGACGGGCTCTTGCCTTCTTCAGTGCTTCACCAGCTTTCTTCCACGTTGCTTTGAGGGTTTCCTGCAGGTCTGCGACGTACTTGGTGGCACCTCTTGGTGTGTCGTCTATCTTGGCCTCCGTCCAACTTCTGCGTAGGGCTTCTAGCGGTCCTGCTAGAGGTCTGCCGAATAGCAATGTTGACGGGGTATAGCCTGTGGCTGCATGGGGCGTTTCTCGGTATGCGAACAGTGCCGCATTCACGTAGGTGTCCCACGCTTCTGGATTGTCGTCGGCGACTTTCCTGAGTATGGTGAGAAGGGTTCCATTCAGTCTTTCTACTAGTCCGTTGCTGGCTGGGTGGTATGGTGGTGTGCGAATGTGATGAACTTGTATCAGCTCGAACACGTCTTGCATCAGGCGGCCGGTGAACTGAGATCCGTTGTCCGTTCTAATGCTGTCCGGGAATCCGACTCTGGTAAAGATGGCGATGAGTGCATCTGCAATCTTCTTGGTGTCTATCGCTGGCAACGGGACTGCTTCGCACCACATCGTACATGCGTCGACGAGTGTGAGTAGAAATCTGTTCCGCTTCTTGGTCATGGGCAGTGGTCCTACTATGTCTACTGAGACTTGCTGGAATGGCACGCCGACTACTACCGATGGTCCTAAGGTAACTGGTACGGTGTGATGTCGCGGGGAATATCGTTGACATTGGTGGCAAGATTTCACGTAGCGCTTGACATCCTCCGTGATTCCTGGCCAATAGTAGTGTGCGCTGATTCTCTGCACTGTGGCTCCAATTCCCATGTGTCCGCTGAGTGGCATGCTGTGGCCTAATTCTAGTACTTGGGCTCGAAGGGTGGCTGGTAGTACTAGTTGGGTGTGATCTCCATCTCCTTGTCGATGTAGAACTCCCTCTTCCAGAGCTGCCAACTGCTACGATTTAGGCGTAGCATGCTACGATTTCGACATGCTTGCTACGATGCTACGATCGGCCGTCAAAAACTACGATTTTTAAAATTTTGGTGATTTTTTTTTTTTTTTTTTAAAGCCATCAACACACAGGTGTAGTGCGTGAGTTGCGAGTTGTCGATCCTGGTAATCTCGCTTAAAATATCGCGAGTGAGACTTTGCGAGATTCATCTAGCGCCATTTTGTCTCTTTTTGTTTTCATTTGCTCATGCTGTTCTCGTCAAAATGCCTAAGTCAAAGCAGCCTCAAAAACGAAAGCTTCATGAAACAGACAGTTCGGGAAGTGACGATGAAGAAAATTCTGTTTAAGCTTCAAAATGTGCACGACCAATGCAACAGAGATTTATTTCAGATTACACAACACGTTGGCCCACTTTGCTACCTTCAAAAAAAAATGTTCATCATGCCTAATGTCAACGAAACTCAGTCAAAAATGTTGAAGCTTTCACAGAATTTTCTTCATCGTCACTTCCAGAACTGTCTGTTTCATGAAGCTTTCGTTTTTGAGGCTTCTTTGATTTGGTTAAACGATCATCTGTGGTGCCCCTACGACCTCCAGTTACGGACAGGATAAGATAGGATAGGCCTACTGTAGGGTATGTAATAAAGAATTTTCGGTTAAGCTTGGAAATGAACAAAAAAAGCATACTGAATAATACTTGTAGTTGATAAAATTCAAATAAGTTGTACACTGCATTAGTATATTTTAATCCTTTTAATTCATTTCATGGTACATGTAGCTAGGCTACATTTTTAACAATTAAACATATTGCATAATAAAATCAAGGCATTTCCCAAGGCTGAGTACTTGTAAACTTGCTGTTAAACCTGCATATGCCACCAGTTAACAAATGATCAATAAAGGGATGATGAAGATTTGGTTCATAACATGCATGCTATGTATTATCTAATTTGTTTTTGTCAATAAATTTATACACTGTACAGATTTAATCTGTAGTGTAATGCATGTAGTGTACTTTTTGCATATTGCATTATCAGATAGTGGATATTTTAAAAAGAATACTAAGATAAATGATGACACTTAATTTATTATTAAACAAATTACAGATTGAGAAAACAAAGTATTAATACATTTTTATTCTGGCACAAATCAGTTACTTATAATACTATAAGTGATGTTAAAAATTTTGTCAATTTATGAAAAGTTACCATGCTATGGTTTTTACACTAAAACTATGGTTTTACGTACTGGCTGCTACTCTTTTTTAAAAACTAGGGTAGGCAGGTCTGTACATGTGCATCGCTGAATCACTGAAAATGTTATAAATCAAACATTGTACGCTCATATCGTACATGTTTATGACCATTATTTGACTACTTCAGATTTTTACAACAATTTTAATCAACAACAAAAAAACAAAAAACTGTCTACCGATCATCAATGGGTCGCAAATCACAGATACTTTGCTGGTATAACAAAAAAATATTTGACATTTTCGTATTAAGCCGTGTCCGCGTGTGCTACTCCTTTTTCTTAAATGCTACTCCAAAAAGCTCTGGATGCTACTCTTTGGCATCATGGTGGGTTGGCAGCTCTGCTCTTCCATGTAGAAGTCTCCCTTGTGCGGGGGTGTGTGCGCCTTGGGTAGCTTCTGGAAGCACTTCGCTATCGAGGTGTCTTCTTTCTGTGCTGTTTTGATCTCTTCGAGTCCTGGATTCGGAGCGAACTCGGGCTGGGGTGGTTGGGTTTTAGCTTGGGCCCTGGTTTGCACTGCAGCTATCTCTACAGTTTTGGGGGGCGTGCCTAAGAACACATACCTACAACCTAGCACTAGATCATACAGGGGTTTCTGTAAAACAGCTGCTTGGATTCGTCCTGTGACGTACCTACTCTCTACTTCTATCCAAGCTATTGGGCAAGTAGTCGTCGGTTTCGTCAAGTCTGCTCCTTGTAAGTCGACTGTCTTGTCCGTCAAGTCCGCGCGCGATACAAGAGCTTCGCTAACTATCGCGTCGTATGATAGACCTGTGTCATACAGACAGTTCGCTTCTTTTCCGTTGACCTTGACCGTGTCTGTCACCGATGGGTGATCTCCGATCGTGTGTGGCTTGTTACCGCTGCTTTGAGTTAGAACTCTGTGCGCTGGCCGGCTTTCGCGCTCTTCCCTACGTTGTGCGGCCAACTTGAAACATTCTGCGGTGGAGTGATTGTTTCTGTTGCAGAACGAACAATACCGTCTCTGTTCTGCGGGACCTCTTTTCCCGAATTCCGTGTTGGGTCCTTTATTTTGCCCAGGTCTGGGGTTATTCGGCTTATTCGCGGTGCGCTCTTCCCGGTTAGGGCTTCGTTTCTGTGCCTCTTTCCCGTTAGGCTTTAGGTCTCGCCTGAAGCTCTTGGCTTCTCCGTGGGCGGCCACGTACCTATCTGCGACCTTGACCAGATCTTCCAGTCTTTCCGCGCCCTGCTCTACTGAGAATGTTCTCAGCTCGGGGGTCATGGTTTCCCGTAGCTGTTCCCATACTAACAGTTCTGTCAGTCCATCATACGTCTTAGCCGTGGCTGACTGGCTAATCCACTTATCCAGCGTTGTGGACAACCGATCCGCGAACTGCGCATAGCTCTCTCCTTTCACTCTCCGATTGGTGCGGAATTTTTGCCGGTAGCATTCTCCTGTTAGTTCGAATCCCGTTAGTAGTGCCTCTTTTACTTTGTGATAGTCAGTCACTCTGTCAGTCGGTAGCTTACTGTAGATGTCATAAGCCTTTCCTCTAAGCCCTTGACTAAGCTTAAAAGACCAATGAGTGGGATCTAGTTTATACTCTGTTGCTAGACGCTCAAACCTAGTCAGATAGAGATCTAGACCTTCTTCTCTCTCATTGAATGTTCCCAGTGGAAATGACATTCCTTGTACAGGGTTGGGTGCTACCTCTAGCTGATCTGAGTGGGAAGGGGTTGAGGAAGAACTTGAAGCTCCTGATCCCAATCTTCTTAGCTCTAACTCATGCTGTCTTTCTTTTTCCTTTTCTTCCCTCTCTTTTTCTTTTTCTGCCCTCTCTTTTTCTTTTTCTGCTCGCTCATAATCCCACCTCCTAACTTCTGCTTCTCTCTCTGCTGCTACCTTCTTCTGTTCTGCTTCTAGCTCTAGTTTCTTCTGCTCTGCTTCTAATTCTAGTTTCTTCTGCTCTCTTGCTGCTTCTAGTTCTAATTTCTTTTGCTCTGCTTCTAATTCTGCTTTTCTCTGTTCTGCTTCAAGTTTCTTCTGTTCTCTCTCTGCTGCTCTCTCTGCCTTAGCCTCCTGTTTCTCTACCTCTGCATTTATATACGCAATTAGGTCTCCCCCTGCTAAGTGTAAAGCTTCTCCTAGTTCCTTGAAACGCAATCTCAAGGCCACTGGGTCCGACATTGCCAAACGTGTCTATGAACAACCTCTGAATCAAGTGGAATACCAAAACACTAGCAATATTGCAATTCAATAACAACAATGCAAAGACCATAAAATTTGCAATCAATAATAGAATAAAACAAGAGTCAAATGGCATACAACAGTTATTTAAGCAAAACCTGCAAAAGAACAATGCAACATACAGGCACAAAAATAATTGAAGCAAAAAAGTTTTTAACTAAAGAATAGTGCACCAAAACTGATCAGTGTTATATACCCTTACAACTATTCTAAGTTATTCTACCTCTACTACTGTTATCTAATTTTATTGTACTTAGATCCGGTTATACCCAATTCCTATTATACACAGATCCTGGCTAGGCTCGCCAATTAAAGTGTCACGGGGGGTTTATGGGCTCTGCACAATGGAATTATGGACCCTCACGTTTATTCGGTGGGAACTGCTAGTAAGTCACCCTATGAATTACTTTAATAAATTTATTTGTTTAGCTCGTTCTGTGTTAAGGTTGGGGTACAGAAATAGATAGAAAAATGGTAAAAGAATACTGTCACACTAGCTTTCACACGGCTATGAATCATATGTAGTCCAGCCACTTGATAACAGTTAAAATCACACATTTATTTCTTCTACTCTATACAAGATTCTCTAAGTACTAATCTAACTTAAAAAGTCTCTTTCAATGCTAATAGTTCGATCGCTGATAGTCTAGGCAGCTGTTATTTTCTTCCTCGGGCACTTGCTAGTATATCTCATGTAGATTTGGACTACTGTGGTCCGTTTTACAGTTTCTGAAGAGTTGGACTACTGTGGTCCTGTTTCCGATCAGTTTAAGTGCACCTATGTTGTTACACTTAACTGCTAGGTGGTGCGGTCGAAGTCCTTCTGTGAGGTAGCTTCAGGTGCACCTGTGTAGTTGTGTAGTTGGGTTCCCTTGCCACGCTGTGGGGTCTTGTAGGGTGTGATCCAGGGTAACTCTCTCCGACCTGTGCGGTAGAGGTTACGCAGACAACTCGTCGTTTCTGTGGAGTTGTGCGCACGGGATAGCTCGGGATAGCTCGCCTGCTCGTCTGTAATATAAGAGACGAAATTCTGCACAACCCTGAATAATCGGTTTGTGCAGAGCGTCTCACTGAAAGCCAAGTAGCCCTCAGTGATAGCTCCACATCTCTATACATAAGCGACGAACATTCTGCTACTTCCGGGTTCCACTGGAATCTCAACTCTAAATTCCTATACATACATAAATATCAATCGTGTCTAACTATACACATACAGAATTAATAATATTATAAACATTCAGTGGTACAGCCACTGGTCTGCAAACATACATATAAGTTAAACAACAGTGGTTCCGTACGGGATGCAACATGGCGGCGTAACCGGTCGTGTTTCGCCTCGTGGTCGGCTCTTCCACGTGGTACGGCAAATTCGGATTAATAATTCACATTTATGCATAGCAAATTCCACAAACATAATTTCAACAATAATATAAATATATCACGATGAAACAGAAGGGTGTTCATTTACCTGTCTGACAAGTTCAGGCCCGTTGGCGACTTAATAGAATTCTAAGATTCCTAAGTCCTGCTTCCTGGTCTATGTGTGGAGAGATTTCTCTGCCAGCTTTCTAGCTGTTAACACTTCGGTGTATTACTCCCAACTGACCAAAACTGTGCGTGGTTTGGACCCAGTCCAACTGGCTCCAACCACTTTGCCTAAGCTCTCCCATTGGTTCCAACGGTCCGATTCAAAACTCAAGTGCTGACGTCACTGCGCTGTGTGTGTGGCTCAGGCTCGCAGTGTGCTGTAATTTAATTGCTTGATGTGTACTACACTGACTCTCTACTGTTATAATGACTACACATGCTGAATAGTCAATGAGCAGAGTTAAAACTAGCCAATTCGTGACAAAGGGCTACTTTCCTCCTCACACTGGAAAGCATCAAGACATTCTAGAAATGCTGGGGGAAGTCGCTCTTTCTGTTTCCGCAGAATACATCCACCAATGTATGGGACAACCTTGCTGTCAAGCTCAGTTAACTCCGTGTGCTGTCTCTGCACAGAAAGCTCACTCGTTCTCGGATATGCCAGACTTATCAAGCGTTCAAAGAGTTTTAAGCACAGAAATGCAGCGTTGGCAGCAGTGGTGTCAATGGCTTTCATGACATCAAGGCGATGTTTGAGGAATTCCTGGTGGTACCGCATCCATGCTTTCTCTCTTGTGGCGCTGTGAAATTTTCCAGCAGGCATCAGGCATGCAGTCATGAAACCCACTGCTGGCAGGACTTGTTCAGCTGTAAAAACACACATAAACAAAACATCCCAATCACACATAAGTCCACAAAAAAGAAAAAAAAATTTGGTAATCTGACTAATCCTATATTTCACTATTCTAAGTACATCTGACCCTAAATTTTTGTTTATCTTCATGATATGTAGAGAAAAAAAAACATGTCTCCCCCTCCACCCCCCAAAAAAAAAATCCAACAAAATAACACAATAAATTAATTAAATTAAAAAATCTAAACTATGAATGAAAGAGACAGCAACTGATGACAAGAATGATTATTGTTGTAATGACAAAATAGAAAAAGCATCCCAAAACAAAAGAAGTAAAAAAAAAAGTAAAAAAAAAAAAAGCGTTTCCCATGTAGTAAAAATCTCATGGGTATATTTTATCCCCAACTCAGAAATCGGGAAAAATGTACAGTAATGCATATATACAGGGTGGGCCATAAAAAGTGTCCACATTTTATTGTGCAATAGCTGAGATAGAAATTAATATTTTACAACATGTTTTATTCCACGTAGACAACAATGTTAAAGGTTTTGCTCAAACTAATCTTAGCAAAATCTGTGCATTTTCAGAGTCACAGAATCAATAATTCATGATGTGCTCAATCCATGCTCCGCGTTGTTGAATAACAGCTGCCAGCCGAACGTTGAAGTTGTCCACAACTCTTGTCAGCATCTCTGCAGGAATGCTTCTGATTTCTCTCCTGATGCTTGCCTTTAGTTCTTGACTTGTTCTTGGATTGTCTGTATACACTCGTTCTTTCAAATAACCCCAAAGAAAATAATCAGCAGGGTTCAAGTCTGGTGAAAACTTCAACGTTCGGCTCGCAGCTGTTATTCAACAACGCGGAGCATGGATTGAGCACATCATGAATTATTGATTCTGTGACTCTGAAAATGCACAGATTTTGCTAAGATTAGTTTGAGCAAAACCTTTAACATTGTTGTCTACGTGGAATAAAACATGTTTTAAAATATTAATTTCTATCTCAGTTATTGCACAATAAAATGTGGACACTTTTTATGGCCCACCCTGTAATATATAGCCCATGAGGTCATGAATATGTGTGGCAATGCACAATCGGACACTAAAAAACTTTTTTCCACTCAATGATACCTTTATATTTTTGGGGGGTGGGAATATGGATCTAATCACATGATTATACACTTGAAAAATAAAGAAGCAAAATAACCAACAACATATATAAATTTTATAACTGGCAAGAACTGAAGTTCATCTAAACTAACACAATGTTCAGACTTTGCAACCCAACGTCAACGAGATCAGGTTGTGCCATATATTCACATCTCCACCTCTAGGCTCTGCTTAAAGATCCCTCTATAAGTCTATTACGTGACCTCAGTATTTTGGATGAAGGTTATATGTCATACCAAATTGGACTTAACATGAAGCAAGAAATGGAGCAACATACCTTGAATGCTTTCAAAGAAGGATCTGCGAGCAGTTGATAAGTTGTCGTCTACAGCATGCTCTGAACAAACTGAAGCCACAAGGTCGCTAGTGATCTGAAATTTAATGCAGATGAAAAGACAGATGATCAATACAACCCAGATAGCAGTTCATGGATGGGCATGGAGGAATTGCCCAAGGCCAAAAAAATTACTTTAAAGAAGGCCATGTGCTATGTTACGCTGGAAAAATTTCATTTTCAAGCTAGAAAATCTCTCCAAATTTGTAAACTTAAGGCTAGAAAACCTGTACATTAGAAATGTCATCTTTAAGAATAAAATAGTAAGCTTCAACGTAAAAATAAAGAAACCAAAAAAAAATCATATTTGTCCTGGTGAAACAAAACTTTGGGGTTTATTTGAATTTTTATTACTGCAGCTAATCTCCAAATTGCTGATAATGTATTGAAATTCTGCACCTATGGAAAAGTTTAGAGGGTACTGGGTAGGTAAAGAGTTTGTTACGAAAGAAATAAACCTGAATCCCTCTGCAGATAGCTATTAAAATCTATTCTAAGATTTTTTTTAGTAATAAATAAGTGATGGAGTTGGAGGGAGGAGGGGGTGGGGGGGTGCATTTTGAGGGGTAAGAGAAAAAACTTTCCTAGTGGGGTTGCTCTTCCCTGAATAATAATAATAATAATAATAATAATAATAATAATAATAATAATAATAATAATAATAATAATAATAATATTAATAATAATAATAATATTAATAATAATAATAATAGTAGTAATAGTATATAAAAATAACACTATATTTGAAGTTGAACATTTACACTCACAACTGAAAAATGATTGGTATAACGTATGACATTATTTTGTATTATAACTATAAGCACAATTCATCATTTTATTGTGTTACAAAATGCATACGTAACTGTAAACATAAGCTAACAAATTAATAATTTAAATTAGTATTGTATTTTTTTAGGCCTTGTACCTGAATTCTGTTTTCCACCATAGAAGCGTATTGGATCGGACCATCAGAAGATGAACTATCCTCAATTGTCACTTGTCCAACATCAACTGATGTCTCCTGTAAGAAAACAAATCAGCTTATGATTTATTGATTATAAATTTCTTATCAGTATCAGTAGTGCAAAGAAGCATCCACCATTCACAGTTTTGTCTTGGTGACAATCTAGCTGAACTTGCAAAAGATGTAGCCGAATAGTATGCATTTCAGCAAGTTGGTCATTGTACAACTACAAACATAAATAATTTACTCATAAACATGTATCATTGTATGACTAAGCTGAACACCTCTGAATTTTAGCGTTTCTGAAAGACCACTGTTATCTTCTTCCTTTGACCTCATAGGGACTATTGTCAGGAGTCTAATGATAAACTACTTACAGTAGTTACTGATCAGTAAATCTGACCAAAGACTGGAGAACATTTGTTCAAATTTCACTCCACCTTTACAAAACAAACTGACTTGGTGAGTCGGACACTCCGTCAATCATCGAATCACGACGAATGATCAATCAATCAACTATGACCATTTCACTCAACGAATTCTCTTTTATTCTAAAAGTTTTTCGATATGAAAACTCTGTTAGATGTCAAACAAGTTCATTTAGCGTTGATATAAAAGAAAACCGAAGACCTTACCTCGACGATTGAATCAAAAATGTCCGTTTCAAACGGGTTACACGCATTTTCTTCTCTGTCTTCCATGATATTCGAAATGCAACCGGAAAAACCTAAGCAAATTCGCAAGCCGGCGCATGCGCACAAACCCGAAGCGAACTTCACAATAGGCTTTGAGAAGGCACGCGTGCTCAGTCAGACATCCAGTAGTGTAGTATCCATGGCTAATACGGCATACTTGATGTCAGCAATCTCCATGGAAACAGTTACGATGGAACAGTTACAGTCAGTCACCTCACACAATCAATTTGTTGTTTTCATTTTGTCTTCTATTGACTTCGCACTTGCATTTGTGAAAACTTGAATCAATATAGGGAGAACAAACAGGCTGTAATAGAATTGTTTTGAATTTTCATTGTGAATGTTACTGTTTTGTTGTTGTTGTTGTTGTTGTTGTTGTTGTTGTTGTTGTTGTTGTTTTTTATCTCATCATCACTGACTATTTAGGCTACCCTGTTTTGGTATCATGTAGCAGTCCTGTGTGGTCCTCGACATCTCATACAGCAGTACTATATATATGGTCTTCGCCATCTCATGTACTGATGTAGCATCTTGTATGGTCCTCATTATCGCCTGTAGACGTCCTGTTAGGTCCTCACCATCTCATGTTGCAGTCCTGTATAGTCCTCGCCATTTTATGTAGTAGACTAGAATGGTCCTCGCAAATTTATATAATACACTAGTATGGTCCTCACCATTTTTTGTAGTAGACTTTATGGTCCTCGCCATTTCATGCAGCAGTCCTGTATGGTTCTCGCCATATCATGTAGGAGTCTTGTATAGTCCTCACCATTTCATGTAGTAGACTTTATGGTCCTCGCCATTTCATGCAGCAGTCCTGTATGGTCCTTGCCATATCATGTAGTAGACTAGTATGGTCCTTGCCATTTCATGCAGGAGACTAGTATAGTCCTGGCCATTTCATGTAGTAGACTAGTATGGTCCTTACCATTTCATGTAGTAGACTTGTATGGTCCTCACCATTTTATGTAGTAGACTAGTATGGTCCTTACCATTGCATGTAGTAGACTTGTATGGTCCTCGCCATTTCATGTAGGAGACTAGTATGGTCCTCGCCATTTCATGTAGTAGACTAGTATGGTCCTCGCCATTTCATGTAGGAGACTAGTATGGTCCTCGCCATTTCATGTAGTAGACTAGTATGGTCCTCGCCATTTCATGTAGCAGTCCTGTATGGTCCTCACCATTTCATGTAGGAGACTAGTATGATCCTCACCATTTTATGTAGTAGACTTGTATGGTCCTCACCATTACATGTAGTAGACTTGTATGGTCCTCGCCATTTCATGTAGTACACTAGTATGGTCCTCGCCATTTCATGTAGGAGACTAGTATGGTCCTCACCATTACATGTAGTAGACTTGTATGGTCCTCGCCATTTCATGTAGTACAGTAGTATGGTCCTCGCCATTTCATGTAGTACACTAGTATGGTCCTCACCATTTAATGTAGTAGACTAGTATGGTCCTCGCCATTTCATGTAGCAGTCCTGTATGGTCCTCACCATTTCATGTAGTAGACTAGTATGATCCTCACCATTTTATGTAGTAGACTAGTATGGTCCTCACCATTTCATGTAGCAATCCTGTATGGTCCTCACCATTTCATGTAGTAGACTTGTATGGTCCTCACCATTTCATGTAGTAGACTAGTATGGTCCTCGCCATTTCATGTAGGAGACTAGTATGGTCCTCGCCATTTCATGTAGTAGACTAGTAGTGTCCTCGCCATTTCATGTAGTAGACTAGTATGGTCCTCGCCATTTCATGTAGTAGACTGGTATGGTCCTCGCCATTTCATGTAGTAGACTAGTATGGTCCTCACCATTTCATGTAGGAGACTAGTATGGCCCTTGCCATTTTATGCATCAGAGTTGTGCTGTCACTGATTGATTAACATGTTTATTTCAATTTTGTAACTGTATGATCAGGTGTATTGATAGTAATAATACAACCAATTTTAATTAATTATTTTATAGAACGTAATTAATTTAATAAATTAAAATTTAAATAAGAAACAAAGAAAACTGAAAAAAGAAACCTTTCTTAGCCTTCTTGTGTCTTTAATTTTTTTGTAGACTTAATCACTGTTTATGTGTGTTTTGTGTGTGTTGACTTGTTGCGTGTGCTTGGTTGCAATAAAAAGAAACGAGTATCCTTTTCCCCAAAGAACAAAAACAAAACAAAACACTAAAAGAAAACACACACACACACACACACACACACACACACATGTATATAAAGACATTGATTGTTCTAAAAAAAATCAACTTAACCATGTTTTTGTTTTACATCACAGAGCTCTTCTGGGACACACAAAACAAACGAGCCTAGCTTATAAATGCTCAACATGCACACACTCACGTTAAGTATCAAAACAATGATTTTATAATTCAATAAACACACACATTTAAAAACAAACACACACATACACAATCAGCAGCATCTGCACTGACACACTCAAAATGAAATGTTACTATTAAACAGTGTGGAACATAAATCAAAACAATGATTTTAAAAAAAATCAATGTATGGATTTTAAAAAAAGTCAATTCACTTTATTCTTGACCCAATAAAGAATGCTGGGTAAATAGAATTTATAATTAGAATATAATATATTCCTCACCAAGAGATGGATTACAAGTTTACATTACCATTGACAAACACAAAATAAATAATAAATAAAAACGTTAATAAATAAATAGATAAAATGAATAAAAAAAATAAAGTAAAATTAAATATAAGTAAATAAATAAAATAAAAGGATAAATCAACATGCTACCTATTACAAATAGAACATAATTTAATTATCTAAATTTTAAAAAAAAATCAAATTTTTTTTTAGTTCTGAGAAATATACATTTAATGAGCTAATTTTCTATATATTAAACAAAACAATAATTGCTTTAATGATCAATATAAACAATCGGAAATACAGTATTACAGCATGCGTGTAAAATAAATGTACAACTCAACTTTGCTTAGGTGCGTAGGAGAAGCACTTTAGGCCTACTATAGCGTTTCCCAGCAGCAATCTAATTTTAGACACGCGAAGGGTTTTCCCTGGCGCACCTATTCTAATTATAGAGAACGCAACGTCACTTCCACATGAAAAGGCGAGAGCCCAGCGTATACCCAGGCAATTGTATCTACCATTTCATAATTTATTGTAATTTTAGTCACCGATGGGAGTCAAAATTGTATTTTTTTTGTCTTAGAAAGTGTTTCTGTCTCACTTTTAAAAAAACAATTTTCAATCACAAAACTATTCTAAATTTACTTACAAATACAAGGCATACTTCTACCTTTCATTTTCTGTCCCTCTATGTAGCTGTTTATTATTATACTACTTTCTCTCAAATTTGCCACCCTTCAATTAAAAATTTAAGCTCTAACGTAAAAAGTGGCTCGGTGAGACATACTTTGTTTTTTGCATTTTATGTATTTGAGGATGTTTGCTTTAAAATAAATCTCATTTTAGGAAATTCTATCCACTTTGATTTCAACGTACACGCCTAGCTTACATAAAATTACTAAATTTAAATCACTGTAAAAAAAACTCTTTGCAGCTGTAAACAATCTGTTGCGAAACTTGATATTTCGGACCATTATAGCGTTTACTGCTTTAGAGGGCTTCTACGGTAGGAGGATGATTGGCCTGTGATCATGAGTACTGATGTCAGGCGCAGGGGTCCAGTTTCAAACCCTGGACAGCCGCAACCCGTTTGACCACAGCAGGGGTTTGACACGGAGCTTACGGGGACAGCAATTGTCCTCTAGGCTAATAAAATAAGGCGGGCGCTGATCGCCACGCCTCCTCTTTCCTTTGCCGGACTGTGTCTGTCTTGTCTGTCTGTTTCCCCCCCCCCCCTCCCCCTACCCTTTCTCTTTCTCTCTCTCTTTCTCTCTATCTCTCTTTCTGACAGGTTGTAAGGCTAAGCCTAAAACCTTTGTCCTATGAAACGAAAAAATTCAGTTCACTTTAAATCAAATCTTCCTCTCTCTGTCTCTGTCTTGTGATTACCGTAATTTTCTGGAATGCACTTTCAACTTAAGAATCTCCTTAAATCGTAGAATACAATATTATTTAACATGGAACTGTTGTGGCAACTTAAGACACCCCTCCCACCCTTGCACCTCTCCCATAAAGAAGAATGCTGCTGTTGCTGGTGATTATGCTTAAGATGATGATGATGATGATGATGATGATGATGATGATGATGATGATGATGATGATGATGAGACTGAGGATGGTGACGTGTTTTCTTTATTTCGTTCATTAAGTAGAAAGAAAAAAACAACGGGCGTAATAATGAGGTACCGCACAGTGAATGGCAACATCATACAGCGTAGCTTATACTAGACCAGGCCTTCTCTCTTTGTTCAAATGGGAGCAGGCTTCGTTTAGTTTCAACCACGCTGCATGGCATACAACCTGCAAATTAGAAACTTTCCACACCAATTCTTTTAAAGTGTAGATGGAAGTTTCATTAATCAATGAAAACGAATTAAACAGGATCATGAACTTTCACGCCAGGGCGATTGTACTACCGTTAGTTAGTTTTCAATCCATGCAGAGTGTCTGAACCTGTTGAGACATGCGCCGTACATATATGCATAGTATAGGGCGTACGCCTCAGCAGGTTCTTCTACTCTGAGTGTTTCCAGTCTAAACTTTTTCTGCATTTTCTGTTGATGGAATCGCCTTACACTACGGGAGCTTAAATAGGAATTGTTCCGCATGATGGATGAGGTAATATGTATCATGGGAGGAGCGAAGGGAGTGGGAAAAGGGAGAGAGAGAGGCGCACGCACACACACACACACACACACACACACACACACACGCACACACCCCACACACACACACACACACACACACAAACGCGCACGCGCACCAAGAGGGATAGTTAGAGAGATATATTCAAATTCAAAATTATATTACGAGCAAGAAATGGTTTTTGCATTGTTTTTACGTTTGCAACTCTTACAATCAATTTTTCATTCGATCATACGTTTTTGACAGAGAAAGAGAGATAGGCAGGCAGACGGACGGACAAACAGTCCGACAGAGATTTTAAATTTATGCTCAGATTATGGGAGAGTGAGAAAAGGCCTGCTAGCATTACACTTTACAGTCAGGTCCCCTGCAAAGCAAAATCCCAAACTTTCCCACCCGATTACTGACGTCGTAAACCAAGAATGAACACTGAGCCCCGACATTATATTGTTGGAAACCATGTTCCTCGCAGGTCCTCCGGATTTGCTGCCCTTTGATCTTAGGGCGGAGTAATCGCCCCTGGCTACTGATCACATGGCTCAGACCATTACACGACATGTACGGTAAAGGTCGTTACGACCCGGATCACAGCGGTGCATGCTATACAGACATATAGCGTAGAGCTTGGAATGCATCGAACAATACCAGCTTGTTGGGTATAAATTAATAGCCCTTGGAAACGTGGTAACCTCTCAGCTCAGCCTGCTCTGTAACAAGCTCTGTACCCAGTGTTACTTTGGCTTCATTGTTGCAAACTGGCAGCAACCTGGTGTTTTTACTTTCCCTCCTTCCTGCTCTCCCTCCCTCCAGCGATTTCATACACAGACAAAACCAATTTACCATGCCGGTGCCTCGGTGCTGATCTGCAATTCGGCGATTCTCTACAAGGTATTCCTGTTTCCTTATTATAATTATCTAACAACCTCCATGCTACTGCATTTTCCACCAGTAACATTCCTTACGACCACTGTAGAGCAACGTTATACCCCACCCCTCCCCTAGCCCCATACCCTCAACTTCCAAACAACAGCCCAATTTCGTGTCGTGAGTAACAGGTCGTAAAACGTACTCGCCGTCTCAATCTGCGGGTGGGCTAGTCCCGTCCGCTGACTAAACCTGCAATTAAAGGATTTTTTTCGTCGGCAGCCGTACCTCTGCTCTGTTCGCTTTCATGGTCAAGGGGATCCATTGTCCGGCGTTAGTGGTCAGCTCCTCAGGTCGTAGTTGATCCCTCCCCCGCATTGTATTATCGTGTCCCTCCCTGGGCGTTCTTACACAGAGAAGAGAGATCAGTAAATACTCTTAGGCCAGCGCGTTCCTCAATAGTCCCCATACCTTCGCTTTATGTCAGAAGTTTTCAATGTAATTATGGTTGTTTGTTTAAAGAAGAAGAAAGGGGTAACGGTAAAGGTAGGTTTGACTTTTTTTCGGCGAAAAGGGGGAAGGAATATAGAGGAAGTCGGAAGAGAGGGGGAGGGGGGGTTGGAAGGAGAAGGGACGTGAGTAAACATATACACTTTTTTTTAAAGAGAAAGAGAGAGAGAAGGTAATTAGCGACGTTGCGACAGGGAGATGTCCTGCCAACGTTAGACCCTTATGGGGCGAGCGCCACGGCTTAGTGTGTACTCTACTCGAAGGCGAAGGGAAATAATTTGCAGCTAAATGTCGACCAATATGGAGCGATATTTGGACGCGGATATATAATCCCGTCAAAGGTGGCTCATTACGTGTGGGGCCGGGTAGCTCAGTTGGTAGAGCGTCTTACTAGTAACCGAAAGGTACCTGGTTCGAATCCCTGATTGGCCAATGTGTGACCATATTATTTTCCCCTTACCATCAACTGGTTCGCTGGTGTCAAAATAATGTGACCAGTAGTCGCCTATACGCTTTGGTGTCGTGTGACTATAATCTACAGTTACATTTATTTAGACAGGATTATCTGCCCGTCCAAATGTCGCTCCATACTGGTGGACGTAGCTGAAAGAGTCGTGTCCTTTCGCTCTGGCTCCTATCCCTACCCGTGACGCTTGCTACGTAAAGAGTAACTGTAGATTATAGTCACACGACACCGAAGCCTATAGGCGACTACTGGTCACATTATTCTGACACCAGCGAACCAGTTGATGGTAAGGGGAAAATAATATGGTCACACATTGGCCAATCAGGGATTCGAACCAGGTACCTTTCGGTTACTAGTAAGACGCTCTACCAACTGAGCTACCCGGCCCCACGATAATCCTGTCATCAAAGTGTAACCCTTATGTAGCTAGCGTCACCGTGTGGGATAACTGCATTTGAGTGGTCCAGTTGCGGCTACTTTATTCGTAGTTGTTCGGTAGACGCTGAACCCAAGATCTTCATGAAATGGATTCAATGTTGTTGTTTTTTTAAGTTGAAGATGCCCAGAAGTAAAGGTTTCATTTCCAGGGGATAGTGTGGTTAGAGACCTCCCTTTCCTCAGGGCCAGTTTCCTCCGTCGCAGCTGATTATTAAAGAAAATCCAAGGTACTCGTTCACAGATAAGTGTTTCGTTTCTCAGTGGTTTGAGCGGTACTCACAACTGCTTGTAGCTTGGTGACTTTAAAACATAAATATTATGTGCTGTATCGTTGTTGTTGCTTTGCTTACAAATACAGGTACTGGTAGTGTTAGATGTAAAAGAAAATATGTATAAACATCATAATATGATATACAGCTACGAGACTACTCGGCGCCTTTAAAGAGGGATCAGGAAAGCCTAATCGCTTGCTGCGTTTCGTCATTGTCTAGTAATAAACTTCAGCGCACTTGCTTAGCGTGCCATGTATCAGTGGTTGTAAAGATTTTAGTTTCCTTTTACATGTATGTATATTTGTTGTCCTTGAAATCTAAGGATGGGAATGGAGGAGTATTGAATTCGGATACAGTTGATGAAACAACTCATTTCCAAAGGGGCTGACACATGGACTGGTATTAAACAAATGGGCTCTATGCACAAAGGCGTGGCGGTCACGTGCTGCGGGAATAACACAGCGTGCTCGAGTTTAAAAATGGTAAGTACTGTGCTGCTTTTGGATGCTCTAACTCCGACGTAAACCTTTATGCAAAGAAAAGAACATTTCCTTTCATCGATTTCCACTGAAAGATGAAATATTGATGAACTCTAAACTGAATGTCAGTGACAAATCGCTCTTTAAAAAAAGCCTGTCCCCTGATAATAATTTGTCTGTAATCATTATTGCACGAATGTGCTATGTTCAAAACAGCACAATATCTCAAAATGTCGGTAAATTTAAAATTTTTAAGCAGCATTGGAGTACACGCGAGCGAGCTAAAAGAAGCCATGACCACTGTGTTATTCCCGCGCCACGTGACCATGCCGCCGATTTGTGCATAGAGTCCATTGTCTTAGACAATAACAGTTGTTTTTCTCGGTTCAAAACGTGTTGTTTTTAAGCGATAGTTTAATTCCAGACTTATTGTAGTCTCAATCTGTGATGCATCGGGGTACGGAAAATTAAAGTTAGAAGCAACGTGGAATAGACCACTGTAACTCTGTGTACTCTAGGTAACTCTATAGTAGCCTACATGACTTTCGTGGGCCCTTTTCTGTAATTTTCCATTGCTTTTGTCGAGCTTACACCTTGAACTCTCAGGTCCATGGCAGAATCATATTGGAAAATCCTCTTTTTTTTACGGCTGTTGTGGCATTATTCAAGAAGATCTTGATACCCGATCTTGCTCAGCGTAGATCTTGATACCCGATCTTGTTCAGGGTAGATCTTGATACACGATCTTGCCTGTCTATGAGGGTCACCTGAAATACGACAAGCAATTAACAGCGTGGTTCTGGAAATCGCCCAGTCGTGTCAGGTGTAACAGTACGCCGGACAAAACTGAGACAGCTGCCAATTTGCTCTTGATACCATCAAACCTCAGGTACTATACTAGGTGAATAAAGATGTATTAGCTTCAGATACGTAATACAGGCTAGGGTCTACCAGGGTAGTTGTGTCACCTAGGATAGAATCATGATACTAGCATCGACATATCGGTTCAAAAGAATTAACATGATACATAGTCTATATTACCAGTACATTTTGATACGGTCAAACTGAAACTCAAACATAATAGAAGACCTAACAGCGCAAGTGTGTTACTTTGAGGTAGAGATGCTAAAGATTTGAGGACACCTGCTAACTGATAGTACAGACTTGTGTAAAACGCCACGGAATTAACTGCGTAAATGAAGTTATCTTCAGAAGCACTATCGCTGTTGAAACTCCTGCATATGGCATCTCTGAGATTATAGACTCCAAAATATAGACCGCAGGTTTAAATGCGCTATTTAAAAGTAAGAAATCGTCTACAGGATATAAAGCCGTTAAAATCATGGCTTCTGACCAATCATATTACCGATTCCTATCCTATCCTATCCCGTAACTCGGAGGTCGTAGGGGCACTACAGATTATCGTTTAACCAGCGTACTCCATCTTTCCCTGTCTTCAGCAACCCTGATGATTTCGCTCAGTGTCAAGCCAGTCCATTCTCGAATGTTGTCCTCCCACCTCGTTTTCGATCTCCCGCTTCTTCTACCTCCTTGCACTGTGCCTTGCAGGATGGTCTTTGCAAGACCTGATGATTTGGTGGCGTGGCCATACCATCGGTGTTTCCGTTTTTTTTACCACTATGAGCAGGTCATCATGTTGTCCAATGGCTTGTGTGATGGTCTGTCGAACTTCGTCTTTAGTGATGTACTGGGTATAGGAAATGCCCAGAAGTCTTCTGTAGCACTTTATCTCCATGCTTTGTATTCTTCGTTGTAGATTTGCTGTGAGGGTTAATTTCTCGCAAGCGTATATGAAGATGGAGATGACAAGGGAGCGCAGCAGCCTTACCTTGGAATGTAGGCTGATGGTCCTGTCTTTCCAAACCTAGCCAGGTTCGTTTGTTTATTAGATTATAGTCCCCCGGACACTTGAGCATATATGGGACGTTACAATGATCACGCGATTAAAATTTCAGGACCAATATTAAAAAAATTGATGAATAACCCATCAAGAATAACTACATTAAAATGGCTACAAGATTATAACACGCTAATACTGCGTGAGAGTTAAAAGGGCAAAAGGACCAAAGTCCAACACTATGCCCAAACATATCACCTAAAAATGCAAGATAAAAAGTAAAAACAACGGGGAAGCTAAGCGCTCATATTGCGTAAATAAATGGGCGTGGAAAGACAGCGTCTCCGAAGGAAAATAAAACGTCCAAGATATAAGACAGGGGAGGGGTGCACCACCACCCCGCCACCAAACCATGGATGTATAACTAAAACTGACACGGGGGGTTGGATGAATCAATAAATCATCAATTCAACGAACCACCCACACACAAATTGGGAATAAATGTATAAAAGTTAAAATAAAACCGTGTAATTGGGCAACCATAAGGTGTCCCACAACGAGCTGTGTGCACAGCAATATATAGTTGGATATTCCTATCAAAACTATAATACCGCAGGACAGTGATAGTCAAATATAATAGATACGGGGCCACACTAGCTATTGGCCCAAGGGAAAAAAAAAGGTTTTGTAATTAATCCGGCAATAAGCCATGTGAACCGGCAGTGAAGCCATATCATGATATGAATATTTAGCAACGGCAATGACGCCATAAGGCAACAAAGTGTTATATAGCAATATAGCAATACGGCAACAGAGTAGTATCAACGGCACCTAGGCCATGAAGCAACCAACCGGGAGATCGTTCCACAGCAATATAGCCATTAAGGAACTAGACCCCCGGACGGGCCAAACCGGACCCAAGCACCAGGGCTATCGAAATTATACTAATTACAACATTGATCTTGGTTGCTAAAATCCACACAAATTAATTCATCACAGCAAAGGAGAAACAACAGAATCAATAATAGAGCGTACGACTCGGACCAGCAAGCTCATCCCCTCCCTCTCAGCCAATCCCAAGAGGCCCTCCATGTCTAGCTGAAAACCGTTCGTCCGCAGCATCCTGCGCAATGACCCAAACTGAGGCTCCAAATAAAGACAGTCGAACAAACAATGAGCAAAACTGGGGAGCTCACCGCAGACGCAGCGCACATCCGTCCACCTAGTCCGCCAGTGGCCCGACATAAGACGCAACAAAGTAAGTTTTAAATATAATGGTAGATCCGAATACAACGGGAAAGGTCTATCACTTGGTAATGAAAACAAATGCTTACGGCCTACACTCCACTCAGCAAACTCCGCCGTCCAGCTCTTCCAGATTGAACCACGGATGCGTCCCACCGCCTCCGAGACCGACGGTCCTACCCGCAAAGACGTGAGTGCCCCGCCCCCAGAACCCACGCCAGCAGCCCGATCGGCTGTCTTGTTTCCACCGATACCCACATGCGAGGGGACCCAACATGCCTATACGGTAACACCATCATCCCTTAATGAGACCACCGAACCCCAGAGAAACGGCAATAGGGGGAACATCCCACGGCGGCGCAGCAACCTCAGGATTCCGCTCGAAACACCTATTCGAACCCAGCGCATTCATCATCATTAACGACTCCAGGGAAGCTCCAATCCCTGGTACAAGACGCACCCCAGCCGGAGGGTTAAAGGAGCACAACAGCTCCCGGTCCGTCGAATTAGCAACGCTATGGGCCCTTCATATGTAGCCGGCACAGATTTTACGCACTTGAAGCCACAGTGGCAATACCCCAGACAGCTGGTACACGATTCTGGTAGGGACAGAGCTCGGCAGGCTCAACAGTCTCCTAAGTATAGCGCACTCCGCGCCTACTAGTCTCTGTAGTTGATGTACTGAAATATCGTAGAATAGCTCAGCCCCCAAAAGGAGCCGCGAGCGAACTAGTGAATGATACAGAGAGATAGCATAGGATCACGACCCCACGCCTCTCTACGGGTGGCCTGGATCACCCTTGAGGCCGATAATGCCGAGGAGATATTATGATCAACCTGGGAGCCGAAGCCCCCATTTTGCCAAAAGGTGACCCCCAGATAACGGACCACACGCGAGGCCTAAATACTGGCCCCATCCACCACCAGAGGAAAATTAAGGAACTCCGCGTTCCATCTTTGAGCAAAAGGAACAAAGACAGTCTTGCCCGGAGACAGCCGAAGCCCCACCCCAGCAAGTGCAGTCACAATGGAGTCGACGAATGATCCCTAACAAAATACACACGCTCTCGACCTATCCGCCGAAAGCGAGTGGTCCTCCAGACAACGATATCGCCTGCGTAAGTAACAGCCACGGACCCCGGCGAACAGCCGAAGGTAAGATCTGCAGTAGCTATAGAAAACAATAATGGTGCTATCACCTAGCCCTGAGGAACCCCATAGACAACGTTCCATAGTGGGTTACAAATCCATCCCATCGCACCCTAATGGCTCGGTTTCTAAGGAAAGAATTAACAAAGTTGAGGAGATGCGCATCAAGGCCCAATAGTCGAAGCCTCTCAATCAGGCTCGCATGCCACACAGTATCAAATGCCTTGGCGACGTCAAGAAAGTAAGCAAAAACGTGCGTAGGTGCACATTAAGTCGCACCAAATGGTCCGTGATGGAACGTCCGCGACGAAAGCCAGCCTGGGAGCTCGAGATTACTCCACGCCTGTCGCAAAAATACTCCAACCTAGCTTTTAGAATCTTCTCATAAATCTCAATGAGGTGGGAGGTAAGGGCTATCGGGCCATAGTTCAGAATATTTTGCTTAGGTTTATGTGGTTTAGGAATAAGAATAATGGTAGACTTACGCCATGAATTAGGGATGGATCCAGTTCCATAGCAGATAGTAAAAAGTTTAAGAATTTGTTGCTTAAAGGCCAAAGGGGTCATTTTAACCATAAGATAATGCAGATCATCAGGACCACAACTCTTACTGGTATTGCAAGTGCTCAGGGCACGCGCAAACTCAACAGCCCTAATGGGAACCAGCCGCATCCCACCCAAATTCGGCAGCTGGCCGAAAGCAGCCTCCCGGGTCCCCCTACTCTCCGCCTCGGCTTGGGATAAAACAGAACCAGCAGCCAAAAACTGACCCAAGAATGCAGTGGCCTTCTCCTGCTCTGTATGATAAACTCCCACCCACACCATCTGTAAGGCTGGCGGCCGTGGGGCGATACCGACCCCTCAGCTTTCTGACAGTAGTCCACAGCTCCGCAATGATCTGCCTACGATCAAACTGAGTAAGCCAAAATTCGCGTTTAGCAGCGGCAATTACTTTCTTAGCAGCCTGCTTGGTCTTGGTCATAATAGCATGGGTAGCGGGACTATTAACTTTACGATAAGCTTTGAACGCTTGCTCCTTAGCCCTAACCGCCTCTCTACAAGCATGGCTCCACCATGGACAAGCTACCTCCCCCACCACCCCACCCCCTACCACCAAGACGAGCCCGGGGAGCAAGCGAAGACACATTACCCAACATAGCCTCCCGAAGCTCAGACTCTAAATTATCCACCGAAACAGAGGCAGAGAGGGAGAAGTCCGACAATAATGTACGATAACGTTCTCAGTCCATCTTCGCCAGACTGGGCAGGGTCGCCCCAGGCCGCGCCGTACTAGGGACCATCTCAATACTAATTTTAAGTGGGAGATGATCGGAGAAAAACGGATCGTCCAGGACCGACCAAGAGGCAATTGAAGCAACGGCGGAACTTGCAAGGCTGAGGTCGATGGCTGTCATCGAGTCCCCAACCCTATCGGGTACCCGAGTAGCAGAAGAAGAGATCGCGCCCACAGGACCAACAGCATCAACCAACACGGCAGGGGAAACCCCAATATCCATAGGAACATCCACCGGGCAGGGGGAACGACTATCAGCGGGGATCTCGGTACCACCGCCATCCGCCTTTCGGGTAGAGGACTTTCTACCCACCGACACCGAGGACACTTCCGCACCTCGGTGCCCATCGGGGAGCTTAATATTGCGCTTTGATTTGATATCCCTATCCGCAAAGGAATTCAACCCCTTGCGGGAAGGGGACTCAGGCAGAAGGTACCCCGGTATGGGCGTCGAAGCCCGTACAGTGGGAGCACAAGAGCCCTCGCCAATCGGAGAACAATTAGCTGCCGGGTGTTACGTTGAAACGCGAAGGATAGTATGGCTGAAGCGTGTACGATAGATCTAATCGTTTCGTTTTGCAAAGTATTCAATGATGGAGTTTATTTACCTTTGATTTGAGTTTGCATTGTTGTTAGGAGAGGCTTTGTATAACGTTGATAATTTTCGTTAGTCGATATTGTTGTAGAATTCTCTGGATCCGCTTGTTTACTATCGATCGAAGTTTCGGGATAAATATCGAAGTATGGCAGAAGGAGAAGAAATATGTATGACGTAAGTCAGTGATGACGATCTTTTATTTGATTGGTGGTAGTGCGTCATTTCTACTGTGTTCGAAATTGTTCGGGAAGAGAGAGAGGTTATAAAATTATGTGCCGCGCTGTTTTGTGAAGTTGTTGATAGTTGTTGAAAGTGAGTTGGAAAGTAAAAGTTGAAAGTGGAAAGGCGATTGTATGCAGTTGTTGATGTGTGCTGAATAATAGTGGAAAACTTCATACATCGACTTTGTGACTTGTATGCTGTTTGAGCAGGCTGCGTGGATAAACGAATCTAAGTTACACCTTATCAGGAATTCAGCATTGGGGCTGAATCAGATACTGATAAAGAACATACCAACATCAAACGGAGTGTAACACCGGGAGACGCTCAAGCAACTTGCGTGCCTTTCGCGCATTCCTGTGCTCTTTAATGGGGCGCTCTACAATCGGCACCTTAGGGACAACGAAATCTGAGACTTTATAAGCCTTTTTTGTTGTACGTTTCACCATAACCGAGGGCTCAGGGCAAGATTCGCTGGTATCGAGCTCATGCTGAGAAGATAGAATCGGCGTATCAACCTCAGATTCGTTATAGAACTCAGAATCAGACATGCTTCAAAACAAAAACAATAAAATAACCAGCCAACTACAGCACGCACACACCGCTGAGCAAAACAAGCTCAGTTGTGGTAAAACAAAACCAAATACAATTTATCCACAATCAAACAACAGTGGCAGCAAAGCATAAAAGTTAAAAATGCGCAAGCGTCAGGGGGATAAAATCCAAAAACATACTACTAACCAAGCAGGCAAATATTTAAATACCTGCACCGAGGTGGTCGGAGTCCAAGAACACGCAGGGTACAGTGTAGCCGCGGGATCCGGATGCCGGGTCCTCTGCCGTGAGAACGGCAGAAGGGCGTAACAAAGCCTCTGGACGTAGAAATTGGCGGTCAACGATAACGATAAATAATGGAACCCTCCAGTCCCTACCAAAACTTCAACATCGACGCTAAAAATCGTAAAGTTACTATATAACCGTTCAGGACAACCAAGAAGGAGTCCAAGGAGTCTCTAGCTAGGGCAGCAGTTGTTTGTGCGATCCTGGAAAGGGCTTATTACCGTAGGATCTAATGAACAACATATTAAAATAAGCCTTTTAGAACCGATTTTAAAGTCATCGTCAAGAAGCCGTTGGAATCACTGCTCTTTACGACAGGTACTGTGGAATTACAACAAGTAGAGAATACTAAAAATACGTGCTCACATTGCAATAGGCTTGATCGTTATGCTACCTTCCTCTATAACTCTGTCTTTGGTTTCGTGTTGTACCTTATTCTCACACAGCGTAGCTGAGTCTGCTGAAGACTGCGCCCTATTCATTGTAAGGCGTATTCCACAGCTGAGGAAGTTTGGCCTTTCCAAAAGACATTCTCCTCCAGTTCTACCGGGCCGTGGTGGAGAGCGTCCTAACATTTTCCATCACGGTCTGGTTCGGAACAGCAACGCAGCTCGACAAAGACCGGCTGGAGCGGGTTGTGCGCGCGGCAGGCAAAATTGTCGGCTGTGAGCTCCCTTCTCTGGCCTCCATCTACTCGACCCGCTCTCTCAACAGAGCCGACAAGAAATTGTCGGCTGTGAGCTCCCTTCTCTGGCCTCCATCTACTCGACCCGCTCTCTCAACAGAGCCGACAAGATCCTCTCTGACCCTTCCCACCCTGCCCACCCCCTTTTCGAACTTCTCCCCTCAGGGCCGCCGCTTTCGATCCTTCAGATCCCACACTTCCCGCTTTAAAGATTCCTTTTACCCTCAAACTGTAAGATCTCTAAACGCCGCATCCTCCTCCCACCGCTGATCCCCCTGCCGTGCGCACGCCCTGCTTCTCCCTACATGCTCGTACATCTATATCTATATACTACAGCGACTATTATAATTTAGAATGTTTTTGTGATCACGTTAGACTAGTCATTTGTGTTTTTACTATATCTATCTGTTTATCTGTTAATGTTGGGTATGCTGGTGCGAGTGTGTGTGGTTGTGCATAAATGTGTGTATCTGTGTATGTAGGTATGTGTGCGTGTGTGTAAGAGAGAGAGAGAAAGAGTGACAGAGAGAAAGAGAGAGAGAGATGTTGTTAAATCTAAAACATTCTGCCATTGTCCAACACCAAATAATATTCTGATTGTTGTATCTATTACATGTCAATTGGCGAAATAAATTCCTGTTATCCTGGTAAGTTCGGACACCTTGTATGCCTTAGTCGCTGACTTGACTTGATATGCTAGATCCAAAGTCACAGCGGGTATGTTGTGGCCATTGACACCAGCTTGTCTTGGCCATTTTGACGGTAATGACTATGGCGTGGAACACTTTGGATTGAAATTAGTCTTTTATAATAGATACTGTTAAGTAAGTCATACCGAGTATTAGTAATTCTATCTTTTGCTGGCTGGGTTTTATTCGTTTGGACGACATGCCACGCCGTACTTGTAATTTTATATGTTGCTGTCTAGGTTTATTTTGTAGTATACCTGTATTAGGCGTGCGTCTGACTTTTGTAATGCTAGTTTAATTTAAAGTCAAATTGGAGAAATTCACACCCTCAGCACCAATCACAGGACATCTGATATTCATTTCTATATAATATAGGATCCGATTAAAATTTAGGCCTACATTTTGTGTTAACTGATATGAAGTTACATCCCAGCAATCTAAGATATAAAGTTAAGAAAGAGTAATTATGTCTGACTCTGCTATAAAGTCGGTTTAGGATATAGGTTTACATCTTTTGTTAACTGATGAAGTTATCTTAGAAATAACATTTGTTTATAGTTGTGAAAGAGGGTTCAAACCAATGAAGCCATACATCACGCTGCCACTCTATGGGGATCCTAACAACTTACTAGCTCGTCGCGAATAGAGATCTTTTAGCCTTGACGTTTCCGTGTCTGTATGGCGGGTGGGGGTGTATATCTGTAACTTTAACAAAAGTATAGCGACACTCTTCCCTCACCCCCTCACCCGTTTTAGTAGGCTGTTAGCTCGTCGCGTACGACGATTTTTGGCCTTCGCTGTCGCCCAGACCGCTTGTAAAACATGAAGAACGTAATAGTGTTGCGACCTGCCTGTCAGCCGCAAGAAAAAAGTCTCCAAGACCCAAAAGAGCTTTGGCATGGGGACACACAACAGAGCTAAGACTCGCGGAGTACTTCTCATCGTTAGCATCGGCTAGTCTCTGCTACGCAGTGTGGCCTGGGATCTGCTGTTCCTGTTGTAACCGAATCCATATATTGTTTTGTTTTTGTTCGCAAAAGACCAAAAAGATGGCGAGGGGAATGTTGCATTAAGAGTTGTTATTTTTCTGCTGATCTGTTGTTGTTGTTTTCTACTTCTTCTCTCATCCTTTCCAATTCAAAGAGCTGCTCAAGGCGTTAACTATATCGCAATCCAGCAATATGCACCTAATAGTGTTATTTGTTGTTTTTTTCTTCTGAAGTCAGAATAGGTTAATTATCGTCTTCCAAATCCTACATTTTGCATAAGAAAACAAAAAAGTTAGAAAGAAGAAAGAAAGAAAGGGGAGAAAGACGGAACGGACGAAAGAAAGGAAGCAAGACAGGAACGAAGGGGGGGAGGAAGGACAGAAGATCAGATACAGATACAATAAAAATGCTAAAAGAAGAAGAGATGCATCCTGAAAGGCACATCAAGGTGGATGTGGGTGGGGGGAATACCCACACGCGTATGAATGAAAAGCAATTTTTGTTATCCAGTGACGGTGCTGCCCGGGCTAGTGTTCATGTCCATCAAGGACGGGTGATTGGGGCTGACAGGAGCGGAGGGAAAGGCTTCTGGACGTCGATGCATGTTCATAATGGCGTGCATGCTTGGAATCCACATCATCCCTCCTAAATATATTGTGGATCTCGCTCTCTCGTATTCTGTATTCATGCACTTGTTGATTTGTTTCTTTCGCTCTTCTTTTTCTTTTTGTTTTTCTTTCTTTCCATCTGGTGTATGATCATTTTCGTTTCCGTAGGACTGTTTATTTTTGCCGCTGTTGCAGTTGTGGTAATGTTTGTGTCAATGTTGTTAATAATGTTGTTGTTTGGTTGTTGTTGTTGTTTTTGTTGTTGTTGTTGTTGTTGTTGTTCTTCTTCTTCTTCTTCTTCTTCTTCTTGTTCTTGTTCTTGTTCTTGTTCTGAAAAAAACCTTGCCAAATCGTCCACAAAATTAAATGTTCCAATTCCAAGAATTGATCTCTTCAAAAATAGTCTTGCTTATTCTAACTCCACTTTGTAAAATAATCTTCCTGAATACCTCCCCACTCCAGCATCAAAATTTACATCATTTCGAATCTCCTAAAACACAAAAAATTAAATGAATATTAATTGTTGTTAATGGGTATTAACAACGATTTTTTTAAAAATTATATTATCTAATGATTACCTTGTTTATTTGTTATTGTTCCACGAGGTTAATGTTATAACATTAATATGTTGTAGTTAATAGTTATTGTTATAAGCCCCAAGGGCAAGATGTAAAAAAGCGCACCAAGCACTTAAAATTATTATCCTCTCTCTCTCTCTCTCTCTCTCTCTCTCTCCCACTCTTTCTCTATCTCTCTCTCAAGATTCTTTGAAGAGATTTTATGAAGCTGACAGGTACATACATTCTATTACAAACAAATGGCATATATATAATTTTTAAAAAAACCACAACATTAGCTAACCATTTTAAATGTTGAAATGTTCTCAAAATTTTTGATACATTGTTTGTAAACCCTATCTGAGGGCTATGTTGCTAAAGACATTAAAAATCAAATTGTCTCTCAAGGTCAGGCTATGCCTAGCATCTTTATCCACTTCAAAGTTTAAACTTTAAACTTCGAAACTCTGTCTGTGTCTGTCTGTCTCTCCCCCGGTAGGGGTGCCGGGGGTTTCAGTATGATTAGTATCCCCACTTTCTGGAAATTTAGTGCTTTAAATTCCCACTGTCGCTGTCTTTCTCCTTTGTTCTTTCTCATTCCTACTCTGTTCTATCAATCTACTATACTATCTCCTTCTTCGCCAGACCAGTAACCTACCTTTTTCCTTGAAAACTCTTCGGGAACAAAACTCCACATTTGTGTATGGGATCTGTTGGATCAGCTTGGGAATATTGGACGCTTTCTGCCACTGGGGCCTTCCAATGATGTTATTATTTGGCAACGTAGGCATTTTATATGTATGTGTTTTGTTAATATTTTATAATGTTTGTATTCTATTTTGTTTTTGTAAACGGGGGTTCAATAAATTAGAGTATAACCTCAGCGTCCCTTGCGTAGGATGTCTTTATTGTAAAGTGACCGGCTGGTGGAGTGCATTCCGTGTTACCACTAGGGTTGTTTCAGCAGATCTTTTATGCGGATCAGGGGTGAGTCCTCTTTCAACGAAGTTGTGGTCTTAATTTTTTGGTCCTGATTTGGCTCGGAAGAGTCCGCTGGACCTAAAGCAATAACCATGTAATGTAATGTAATGCCTGTCTGTCTCTCTGTCTGTCTGTCTGTCTTTTTTTCTTCTTTTCTTTTCTGTCTGTCTGTCTGTCTTTCTCTATCTCTCTCACTGAAGTTTAGGCTATGCCTAAAATCCTCTTCCGCTTCAAAATTTAAACTTTAAATTTTAAAACTCTGTCCATCTGTCTGTCTGTCTCTCTCTTTCTTTCCCTTTTCTTTTCTCTCTCCCTTGTCTTTTTTCTCACTCCTTTTCACTCCCTCTCTCTCACCTCTCTCTCTCACCTCATTAAAGTGCCACCCTGATCCCCAGATTAAATCTGTGAACAAGCGTACCCTTAAGGTGTCAAGATCACCTTTCCTCTCTCTCTCTTTTACAAGTTTTATGTTGATAATGTCGCTGTATTTTCCACTTGCCGGAAGTCATGCAAGAGCGTGTCGGAAGTTAGCTTAAGACGCACACAGCGTAGCCGAGACTCGCCCAGGACCTCACACAAGTGTGAGGGGCCAACGGAAACCTCGAGAAGTCTTAGATAATCAATTTGCTTAAGACGCCATGAATTTAAGATGCCGTTTCAGGATGTAGTGCTGTTTTTTAAAGGTTTAAACTGTCGTTCTAACTTTTTGTTGAAAGATTTACAGAATCTAAAGTCGGCTTCCGTAAGTTTTTTGTTTCCTTTCTATTTTATTGATGAGTTTAGGGTGAACTCTTTCAGCGCAGAACGACAAGTTGTCACTAAATGGGGTTTCCGATTGCAGGATCTGTTCGACACGATACACTCATATCTACAGCACGCAATACGTTTATACATTTTGATTTGTGTCACGATATGAACGATGCATATCTGCAGAAACAAAAATCCAGTACTTTGGAGGTTATCCGTCAATTTTGTGTTCTCTTTGATATTGTATTATTGTTTTACTTCTGGGTTAGAGAAGTATTACAGGTAACAGGTGCAGCTGCATTTCATTGGTTGGTTGAAGGTTACAGAGCCTTTGAAAACAAACACGCAAACACACAACAACAACAACAACAACAACAACAACAACAACAACAAGAAATGTGCCGTCAACAAAGTTCGGATCTGCAGAAGACGTGATTAGACGTCTAACCGGAAGTGACGGCTTGAATTTTGCTGCAATTTCACAAATTGTATTCTATGCAATCGTTGAAAAATGACGACCCGAAAACTGCTGCTTAGCATCGGGACTCCGACGCCGCGTGACGCCACTTGTGAACACAAGTGAGGTGACCAAAGCCACCAGGGTGACGTGACCACCACAGCATCCAGCAAACTAATAATTACTGGGCACCTTTGTGATCAGGTGTGTGCGTGTGGTGCTGGTACAATAACATAGCGTTCCGGTCCCAGGGTTCCTCTTTCAAAGGCATCGTACTATGAATCTTGTCAGTCAAGGGCTAAAGGATCACAAAACCTCCATCTCTTTTCTTCAAGCCGTTTATACCTCACCACAAAGGTTTTAAGGTATTATTTTCTTCCTGATTTCAAGAAGGTTGTGAATGTGGTTGTCGTTGTTGTCACATCATCATTTGTTCGACATTTAAGATCACATTTATATAATATCCTACTTGACATCGATTTGGTTCAATGGGGCATTTTGTAAATCTGTAGACTGTAACATAAAGTGCCATGTAGAGACTTCTAAGATCGTTCATCCAGAGCTTAGATGAATTATTTGCCATGATATCTGCGTGGGGATTGTCATGTGCAAGTAGTTACTTAATGGGTATCGATTGAGCATCGAGATTCAGCAGCACTTAAACAACGAGTCTGAACAGCAGTCGATAACGATAGATACTATAATTATACTTACACACTCCCATCATCATAAAATTTCTACCTCTACCTCAACTCAATCACCGCCCAAATGTCATTTACATTAGATGTAGGATATATACCAAAATAAGCAATCATGGAATTTACATTTATGAAGTCATCCAGCAATACACAGCAGAAACGGCGAATGCGCCCTTGATCTTCTTCCACTCAGCAGCAGCAGCAGCAGCAGCAGCCACAACTGGAAACCACCCCCTTTCTTTATCGCATTTACGCTTCAGTAACTCCGACGACAGCGCCCCCTGAAGTCTGACCGAGAAAAGAGACTCGCTTCAAGGGCAGGTAACTGGCGACCACCGGTACCCCGGAAATTAGGCTTGTTGGAGCCTCACTGAAAGAAGAGTTACACGAGAGGAAGATAATGCCTGTCAAAATCGTGGCAGGAGTTGAGGAACCTCCGCACGTACGTTCCAACGTAAGCGAAACGTTTGGCAGTTCGATGAGCATTCACTGTAAGAAGACTACCATCAAAAAGGGATTTAGACTATTTTTTGTCTGGTTGGTGGTGTTCACTGAATGTAGTTTAAAACGAAATGTCTCGCTGGTCTATGGTAGACGTGTTTCGTTTGAGCTACTTCCTGATCCAGGTCGTATTAAATAGTGACAGAAAGTGATGCTAACGTCTATTGAATGCGTTTTTAAAAAAATGTGTGCCTTCATGACGGTGATGTCTGTAAAAGATAAAGAAGAGTTGTAATGAGAATGCCAGAACGCTAGGGTCCTGTATGTATCTTGTTACAAACATGACTAGCCGTAGCCGTGGTAGTTGCTCACTCTCAAAAGAGTTTAGGCTAGATGTACAGTTCGCAACTTCCTAACGTAGATCTACAACCTAGCTGAATTGGCTGAGGTAGCTTTATAACCGCTACTGTCAATCAGCTTTGTAAGTGATTTTTGTTCTTTCGGTCTTTCTTGCTTGTACAGTGAAAGAGAAGAAACTGTTGTTTCGTCCACCAGATCTCTTCTTTTATTTTTGCGCCCCTCCCCGCTCTCCCTGCCCTCTTTTCTCTCTTTCGCTCTCTCTCTTTCTCTTACACTTTTTACGTTGTGCACTGGTTAAATCTCTCTCTCTCTCTTTCTCTCTCTCTCTCTCTCTCTCTCTCTCTCTCTCTCTCTCTTTCCCCCCCCCCACTGTCATTTGCGTCACTCCTCCAGACACATTCACGCTCCCACACCAACGCCTACACCCACCCCCATCTTCATAACATTTCCTCCGAATTTAATGTTACATTTCCCAAACTCTCCATGAAAGCTCAACAACAACTTGCTGCTACAGAGTGTATCACGGAAGAGAACCGATCGACTGCCTCGTGGCACGGTTTCTGCTCTATCGCGGTTTCTGCTATCAGCGATGGTGTAACAGTCTGTCGCCGCTGCCAGCCTAGCTGCATCAGAAACATCTTTGACACCTTTCCTGTCGCATCATCCGTGGAATCACAGTTTAGGAGGAGAGGGATGGGGGACAGCGGGAGAGGAGTGCAGACACCCCCTTATCCCGATTACCAGAACCTGTTGATTGATGCCTTTACCTTGATTGTCTCAAGCGTGCGCGTGTTGAATCTCTGAATTCTTTCGAATTTGGAACTTTTGGTAATATATATTTTTTAAAACTTCTTTTTTTTTCTCAGTGCTGAATGCGATCTTTGTGAAATGTTAGTTTATATTTCAGTTAGTTTGTAACTCGTGACGAAACATTTTTGCGACATAGATGTCTTGAGGATCGTTTAATTTGCTGTGTTGTAACGCCTTCTTCCTTTTTTGCTTGCCTTCCTGGAAATTAATACTTTCATCAAAGCGAGTGAGGTTCGGACTGCTTCAACGAATGCGCTACTGCAGTCTCAGAACAGTCTGCGGGAGGGAGATAAGATCCACCAACCAAACAAAAACCACCTCCACCTCCAACACCACCATCATCATCATCATCGTCGTCGTCGTCATTAGTAGTAGTAGTAAGCTTAGTAATAGTACTAGTAGTAGTATAACCCTTGAGCGTTTCCCTGAAGGGTTTCATATACACCGTTTGCGCATGCATCTAAACTTGACTGTTGCTGATTGGCCTTCGCATTGATTGTGATCCACTTCGCTGTTCTTGACCCTTGGCGCCAGCGGGGATATTTATATAGCAGAGAGGCATCTGACACTGATGTGGAGTGTTGATCATCCTGTTCCTACACGTCGATTAGTTCTCCGAAGAAAACTTCGTCCATGTCTGAAAATCGGAATGGAGCGTTTTCATTAAAATGGCCTCAATTGTCTGTGCGTCAGGTGATGTGACTGAGGCAGCAATTTGGCGTCTCGGGCGTCTTGAGTTAGATCCCGTATCGGCCAGCGCCTTGAGCAGCTCTTTTGCCCGAAAGGCACTATATAAAGACAAATTAAATGGTTATATGTCATGGGCTTTAGCTTTTGGACAACTGCAATGATCTGATCGTCCATTAAAAAATGTGGCTTATATTGTTTTGTGAAAGAATTATTTTACAGAAAATGTTCTTGAACAGAATACAGATTTGAAAGTACAAGACACACCAAGAAACTGCAACGGAAACTCCGATGGCATGGCCACGTCACCAGATCATCAGGCCTTGCAAAGACCATTTTGTAAGGCACAGTGCAAGGAGGCAGAAGAAGAGGGAGACAGAAAAAGAGGTGGGAGGACAACATTCGAGAATGGATTGGCTTGATACTGAGCGAAGCCATGAGGGTTGCTGAGGACAGAGAAGATGGAGTACGCTGGTTAAACGATCATCTGTGGTGCCCCAACGACCTTCGAGTTATGGGATAGGAAAGGATAGGATAGGATAGGATAGGAAGACACACGATGATGCAATCAACACGCAATCAAGCAAGCAATTAACTATAAGTAAGCAATAAAAAGCAGCATTATAGCATTAGCAAACATTTGTGTTGCGAAAGGATTCCATGCTAGAAACAATTAAATGAAACAGGGTTTGTAAATGTCAACAAGGAAAACACGGTTTCACGAGAGAGAGAGAGAGAGAGAGAGAGAGAGAGAGAGAGAGAGAGAGAGAGAGAGAGAGAGAGAGAGAGAGAGAGGAGAGAGAGAGAGAGGAGCGAGAGAGAGAGAGAGAGAGAGAGAGAGAGAGAGAGAGAGAGAGAGAGAGGTTTGAGGGGATGCGAGTGAAAAGTGAAAACAGACAAGTTTGACCCAAAACACTATACAATAAAGAACACATTCATGATGAAGCAAATATATGTCTGTCTGTTTGCCTGCATGCTTGTGTTTTGCGAGAACGCATGCGAGTGCGTCTTTTGTTCTTATTGCTCTTCGTGATTTCTTCTAACTTTAATAATAAAAATCCATCAACTTTCTCAATCAGTCAATACAGTTTTCTCTATAGCTCTTGTCTGATTTCTATGAATTAGGAACTTTTTTTGGGAGGGAGAAGCCGCAACTGGCAAACAAACAAGCGGGCGGAAAGAGAGAGAGGGAGATAGAAAGAAAGAAAAAAGCCCTCCATTCCGAAACGGTGAAATCAAAAATGTAATCAGCCAGACGTCTTGAAGAGTGAAAAAGACGTGTGGGTCAACCCGAGTATCTATAGCTGTAGCGATATGTGCATGCGTAGCCTTTTTATGAACAAACGAATGAATGAATGAATGAATGAATTAATTAATTAATTAATTAATAATAATAATAATAATAATAATAATAATAATAATATTAATAATAATAATAATAATAATAATAACAGTATTTATATAGCGCTTTTTTTTAAAACCTTATACACATCAGTTCGAAACGCGGTTCTAACGCATTTATACTTAACGATAATATCCAAATACATACGAAAAGAAGTTATACAAAAACACGACACTAAAAAACTAAGCAAAGACATAAGGCAAAAATGGAAAAGAATATTTGCACGTAAACTATAAAAGACGCGGGAGGGAGAGGGAGGAGGAGAGCAGCTAAGGAATGAGTGGGCTGGGGGCGTGCGGTGTGACGGCGGTGGTCTGAATCATGTTGAAGTGATGCTGGTGATGGGAGACGAGATAGGACATTGTTTAAGGAAGAGATGAGTTTTTTAGTGGCTGCGAAGAGAGAGAGGAAGAGAGTTCCAAGTTGAAGGACCAAGCACTGAGAAGAATCGACAGCCTGCAGAAGAGAGTTTGTAGCGAGGTATTTGTAGTATGAGGGCGTCACAGGAAGAACGAAGAGTTTTAAGTGGCTTGTAGAAGTGAATGTTCTGGATGAGGTAGCAATTCGCGCAAGGGTCTAATCCATGGACACACTTTAACAGAAAGTCCAGATTTTGTAGGTTATCCCCTGAGATACAGGAAGCGAGTGGAGAGAATGTAGGAGTTGTGTAGTATGATCAGAGTGATATTATATAGTGATATTACACACACACGTACACACACATACGCACACACGCATACACACACACACACACTTCAAGCAAGAATAAATAAACATTAAATTAAACAGCGAATTTAAATAAGTCTGTACTCGAAAGGCGTGCTCATTGTGTATTAACATTATAGAGTTAGGTAATGAGCGACTTTTTTTTAAACTTAATTTTTAGTTTAATCAGTTCTTATTAAGGCGCTGGCCGCTACAGGATCTAACTCAAGCCGCCCAATTGTAGTAAGTTGTTTCGCCACGCTTTGTCAGTTTAGAGTGAAAACGTGACCCTGATCATTTACAATTGCAAGCAGATTCTGGCATAAACTGAATAAAGATTAATTACGATTCAGCATATTCCGACGGTCTCAGAAATGCTGGTCGCAAGATTGAAGAAAGAGTCGATCCGAAACATGGAACTGCAACCAGATAAAGTAATGTAAAAAATAAAACTAACAAATATTTAAATTACATGTATATTTATGTGAATGCTGATTCGTGAAACTCTTTAGACCCAAGACTTTGAAGACTCAAAAGTTTATTTTAATTGAACGGGGGGCTGGATGGGAGGGGAGGGCATTTTGCCGAAAAAACATGGTGGGTGGTTTGTGGGGGAGGGGAAGTTTTGCGCAACGAGATATAAAATAGAGGCAATAAGAAAAAGCCAAAGACAAGAATGGAGATGTTTATTGGCATAAATTCCAAACAGAATAGTACAGGCAAAAAGAATAGTACAGGCAAAAACGTAATTGTATATTATTTAAGTCGAATGTTGGCATACTCTGAGAGTCAATGCGTCCGTAAAGGTTCTTAATTATATAAAGACTTTGAAAAGTGTGTCCAATGTGTGATTTTTCAGTTTGTTCTAAAGCTTGCATCCTTGTACAGTGTGGAGTTCTCTAGCGATCTCTGATGGGCTGTTAAGATGTGCGAAGAACAAAAAAAAATCAACCGCTGGCGCAAAATCTTGATGACCCTTAGAATTGATGCAATATCAAAAGGATGCTTGATCTTAAGGCCGTTTGCCACACAATACTTGCCGCTTCGTAAGTGTGCTCACACTGAAAGCCGTTTGTTCACAGACATGCTTTGCATGTTTTTTGAAATCGTGCATTTTTTCCTTCTGCGCTATTCTTTATGCGTGTTCATTTCCGTTTGTGTTTTAGCCATGGGTATAGCGACGCTAAAGGTTGGCCTCGTGGCGCAGTGGGATAGTCGCCGGTTTCCTAGGCCGAAGGGTTTGATTCCCGCAAAGGGCGTACTTATGGGATTTAGGTACGCGGCTATTGAGTTCTTGGTACTCCGGTTTCTCCATCCCTTCAATAATGGTGTTGGATTTATTCAATCTAAGTTCAAAACTAAATGCAAATGCAAATTCGAGTTCCTTTCCGTCTTCTAATAGTGATTTCCCTGCCTTTTCTCCCCCTCTTTATCAGTAAAATATGTGATTGGTGCGTGTGTGTGTGTTTGTGTGTGAAAGAGAGAGAGAGAGAGTGAGTGAAACATGTGAACCTGAATGTTGGTACAGATCGCTGCGTTTGATCCTGATTGGTGAATTGGGGCGCGTATGTATATAGCATTCAGTATTATAAGTTACCCTTCCTCACCCCATTAACCTTTCTACTTACACGCACACACAAACGCGAACAAATGCATGCCCGCACACCCACACCACTTCAAAACCTTCCCCCACCCCACCACCTTCCTCCTCCCTCCCCCCAAAAAGAAATAAAAATAAAAAAGGCAATAATAACAGGAGTTTATTTCCAAACACATACAGACACACACACAAAGGCCAACATGATATCCCTGCAAACGCCCCATAACAATACGACTACAACCTGTAATGCAAGTCCGGTCTAAACTCAGGATCGGCCAGTTCGCTTCATCGCAGGCACCGCTGAAAGAAAACCGGTGTTTTGCAGATTTGCAGATTGTCGCGTTGCACGGCCTCCCGGACTTTTATTGACCCGATTTTAATTGATGTTTGTCTTCTGTCGGCTTGCCGTCATTGCACAAGTCCTGTCTGTGTTTTGTAATCACTATGTTTTCACACTGTGGGATTGAAGCTTGTTGGTGGCTGTCATTGTGATCGCGGTGGTGGGGTTGTTCTTTGTAGATTGTGCGTTTGTGGGTAGAGGGGTAGAGTTGAGTGTAAAAAAAAAGTGAAGGTGTGCGTGTTGCCACGTCGCGATGTGAATGTTGAGAAGCGAACACAATATTTATTAACTTCTCTTTTTTTCTTTCTTTCAGTATTTCAGGTGCAAAACCGCAACTCATCTGCGCACAAGAAAATTCCATGTCAACAGTAATCTCAAACAACGTAATGAGGCTTGCAAGGGGACTACTTCCTCTGATCAGTGTGATTAAAAAAATCAGTCTCAGCTAAGCTGTCTACAGTATTCTTGCACGCACAGTTTTGCAACATACAAAACTGATTCAATATGAAACAGCAGCTACGACCACTACTCTAGACTATCCGAACCTCACACAATCTCACGTTTGCAGGTAAATAAAACCAGTGTTGGCCCATCCAAGCCGTTTTATTATTTATTGTTCTCTTTATCACATCTCGCCGTTCGAGCACGAACCCAGCCCAATCTTGGGGGCTTCATTAGCGGGAAAACAAATTTGCCTTTGTGAAGCTTGTCTGTATCGCGGTATTGTTGGATCCGCAATATTGCTGGGCTTATAACAGTGATAAGTATTGAGAAGGGTGCCGTTGGTTAGTAGTACTAAGGAATTACTGCTGTGGACTTTGAAAAGGCATCGGCGATGTTCAGCCTACAGATTGTGCTCAGCCAAGTGACAATTGACATTGCACATGGTGAATGCTTTGAGAATTTTTATTTAAGTAGACGAGAGTATAAACCGAGGTTTAGTCTGTGCACGCACGCATTCCATCGCAAGGACTTTTAAGGTCTTGAGACTCTTGTGTTGTCTTACACGGGTTAATATCGGTTACACTTATACACCCAGCACGCACTAGGTACATTCTCCCATTACCCGGTCGTCCACGATTGTGCTCCTATCAGAGACCAACTTCATTCATATAGTGTTAAAATACTTATTCTGAGAATCGGTTTAAAAATGTTCTTTTAATATGAACTCAGTTGGATTTGATTAGGGAAGTGCGACAATAGTTGCTTTCTCCGACGCACAAAATATATAAATAAAATAGACACCTTAATGGTTCAGAAAATGTGTGTTTTTTATTTTATTTTAAAGTTCCTTCTTAAACAGCGTTTTTGTTGCAGCTCAATAGCTGTTCAAGGCGCTGGCTGAAACGAGACCCAACACAAGCTGTCTATAGGCAGTGCAAGATTAAACTCTAAATTTAGCTTATTAAGCGGAGCCTAGGTAATACACTTATTTGAATTGGAGAGAGGGAGAGAGAGGGGGGAGAGGGAGGGGGAGAGAGAGAGAAGAATGCATGTGGCAGGGCAATGACATGCATGGGAGTCAATGCCAGTCAAGTGCTTGCTGTCTGTCACCATGAGAGTCCAAGAGCAAGAGGTCCAAGGGAGGGAGAGATGGGGGAGAGAGTATTCGGGATGTGGGTATACTGAAAGAGCGGGACGGAGGGAGAAAGAGAGAGAGGAGAGAGAGTGAGGTTTCGGGAAATGGAGAGGTTGGGGGTAGATCTAGAATCTGCAGTGGCACAGAGAAAGAGAGAGATGAGGGGAGGGGGAGAGGAGGATGTTCATGGGTGGGGTGGAATGGAGTGAGTGGAGTTGGAGTTGGAGGTGGGTGGAGGTTTGAAGTATGAGACCAATAGTAAGGGGGATGGGGAAAGAGCACGAGGCATGCAGATGGAGTGGAAGGAGAAAGGGAGAAAATGCAACAGCCAACAAGTTGGTTATTGTCCTTGGAATAGCAGACTGGAGATGTAGAGCAAAGGGTCAGTGGAGAGTCCTTCTAGGTCCAAGTGCAGGCAGAAGAGGAGAAAGCCAGCCCTAAGGTCCAGCAACAGAGGAGTGGGGAGGAGGAGGAGGAGGAAGACCTGGAGAGGAGCAAGGAATGAGGAAAGCAAAGGAGGAAGAGCATGGAGACGAGGGGGTAAGGTGACACAACCCTGCATGGACAAACCAGCAATAACGGGAGGGAAGGGTTGGCAAGAGGGGAAGGGTGGAGGGATGGGAAATAAGGGGGGAAGGGGGAAGCCTTGCATGGTTTCTGAAGGTCACGGAGATCGAACTCTGTCAGGCAGCGACGTGTGAAGAGAACTAATGAGCTGCGTCGTGTCACTGCCAAATCTGTTTGACTCACACAACCTGCTGCATGCTTTGGCTTTGCCCAATATTAGCAAACCTCATTTGGTCCGTCTTTGGCGACGATGATGAAGATGATGATTCCACAGTTTTCAAGAGGATTCCACACATTTTCACCTTTTTCGGACGATGATGATGAAGATGATTGATGATGATGATGATGATGATGATGATGATGATGATGATGATGATGATGATGATGATGATGATGATGATGATGATGATGATGATGATTTTTCAGCTCCGCTGACCTTCACACTTCGCAATCCTTCGTCCATCCATGTCTAACATTACTGATCAGCGGTGGTTGAGCGGTGGTAGGTAGGATGGATTCCTGGAGATGGAGGATGACGACTTTTATATGTTTATCTAATTTCAAACTTCTAACACTTCTTCACGTATGCATCCTTGCTCCAGTAATGGATGACGAGGGCAAGAGGAAGGAGTGAGATGGGTATTGTTATTGGGGTGTTTGGGATGGGTGGTTAGGTGGTGGTGGGTTTAGTGGTGACCGCTTTTAATACAACAGATTTAGGTTGTAGCCAGTGCTTATCTTCAAATTAAAGGGTTTCCCAGCTGTAAGGCACTCGATATGCAGCAGAGGCTACGAATACGAATACGAATACGAATACGATCACTTTATTATCTCAATCAAAGAGAAATTCACACGTGGTGCTAGATATAAATGTTACAAGACGATAAAGGACAGTATAACAACAATAACCAGTAAACAGTAAAACAGGATAAAAGTATATCAAGAAGACATTACTAAATTAACCATTTAAAACTGTAATCATAAGAAGTTACATGGGGAATAACAGATACCTATCACATGATTTACGTTCAGTGTCATAATCATGATATAAGGTATTGCAACATAACAATCACTGTTGGCTAGCAATAATCGCATCAATATACGACAACGTAGGACTTTTAGATAAATATGTTCATAAAAGAATATAAAAATCGCTAAGCACAAACAATACAACATACAACATAGGCCTACACTAAACGGAAATGTAAGATCACAGGGGCACATACTCACTATCTCATGCGGATTGGGCATTAATTGTATAAATCATGCCACGCACACTGTCATAATAGAAGCATCATACGTTCAAATTCTCAATCATTTAATAAAGAGATTGCGGTGGGTATAAAACTATTTTTAGTGCGTACAGTTTTGAACTTTGGTGTCCTGTAGCGCCTACCCGAGGGCAGGAGATTGAAGTGGTGCGCGAGCACGTGACTGCTGTCTTGAAGTATGCAACGGGCCTTTTTCACCACTCGCCTTTCATACATCGCTATCATACTCACTTGTTGCACTCCCACAACCTTCCCACACACTCTCACCACTCTGTCCAACACATTCCTACTGTCCAAAGACAACCTTCTATACCAACATACAAATGAGAAAGTGAGAATGGAAGAGATGAACGAATCATAAAAGGTTTGGAGGATACGGTTTTGGACATGCAAGCGTCGGAGTTTCTGGAGGCAATAAATTCTAGATTGGCATTTTTTGTGAATAGCATTGACGTTAGAAGAGAAGTTCAGCTTCTCGTCAATGATGGTGCCAAGGTACTTGTATTCTGTGACCCTCTCTACTGTAGCACCGCCAATGACGAGAGCGGGGATGGGGGCGGGGTTGCGGCGGAAATCAACGATTAGCTCTTTTGTTTTCTTTACGTTTAAGTCGAGGTAGTTTTCCTTGCACCAGGTGCTGAAAACTTCGACAGATGAGAAATACTGAGAATTTGAGTTTGACATGTCCACCAGGGCCGAGTCGTCCGAGTACTTAATGACCGGACAGGTGTCAGAGCCACGGCAGTCGTCGGTATACAACGTAAAAAGTACCGGCGAAATTACAGTGCCCTGGGGCGCACCGACAGAGGTTTGCTTGACAGAGGAAAGAGCAGAGTGAAAGCGGACAGCCTGGGACCTATTGACAAGAAATTGAACTATCCAAAGGACGAGTTTGGAGGGTACAGAGTAAGAAAGGAGCTTCTGGGCCATGAGATGAGGTTGGATAGTATTGAAAGCAGAACTGAAATCGATGAAGAGGACGCGGACGAAGGAGCTGGGGGTCTCTAGGTGGGTGTAGGCATTGTGAAGGAGGGTAAGAGTTGCGTCTTCAGTGCTGCGATTGGGTTTGTAGGCAAACTGTAGGGGGTCAGAGAATGGCTGAGTGTGAAAGAGTAGACGAGAGAGAACAATTTTTTCAAAACATTTCATGGCTATGGATGTTAGAGCTACGGGGCGATAGTCATTTAACTATGTCTGATGTGACTTTTGGGGAAAGGAAGAAGAAGAATACAGGATGCTATTGCGCGCTTTTCTTCAATCGAACTAAAAGCGCGGCGATCTTAAAAGATTGCAATTACAGAAGGCGGAAGAGAAATCAATTTTTATTGTTGAAATTCACATTGACTGTATCCAAAACCATTATTGAACGGATAAAAAGATTTTTGTTTAGCTCCGATTTTTGTTACCACCATTTTTGAAATGCAAATGCGATTGGCTACACTAATTGAAATATAAACACCAAAGCGCACTACGAAACTGTGGTTTCTCGGCAAACGTCTCGCAAAAGGTTCGCGAGAACAACGCTTGCCTGGTGCAGTAGATAGATGTGATTGGAGATAGCACTTGAAAGATCGATGGCACAGCGGAGCCGACACGCAATCATGGGCAACGATACATGCTGCAAGATACTGTGTCGGTATGTGTGTGCGTGCGTGTGTGGGTGTGTGTGTGCGTGTGTGTGTGCGTGTGTGTGTGTGCATGTCTCATCATTCATACCAGAGAGAATGAGAAGGAGAGGAAGGGAAAGAGATGGAGAGAGGGAGTGGGAGAGAGAGAGCGCGCGCAACAGGTAGAGAGAGAAGGGCGGTGGGAGAGAGAGAGAGAGAGAGAGAGAGAGAGAGAGACAGACAGAAGAGGATGCGAGAGAGAGGAGGATGCGAGAGAGAGAGAGAGAGAGAAAGAGAGGAAGAAATACAGAGAAAGAAAAAGAGGGAGAGGAAATGAAATCACATGGATAGAAGAGGGATGGAGAGAAAGATATGAAGAGAGGGTGAGCGAGAAGGGGCAGTATTTGAGAGAGAGAGAGAGGGGGGGGGAGGTGATGAGAGGGAGATGTTTGTGTATGTTTAGGGTGGATGATGGTGCAGCGCGTGTATGCGTATGTGCACGTCTCCGTGTGTGTGCGAGCACGCGCATACGTGTGCGCGCATATGTCGTGTGCGTTATAAATGTGTGTGTTTGTATGGGTCGGCGTATGCGTGTATGCGTTCGAGTACGCACAAGATTTTGCGTCAACGTCCCGTTTCAACCGCTCGAAGATGTTGGATGAGGGACAACTGTGTGACGGGGAGTACAGGGATGAATGATTTCGGTTCAGACCAAAAAAGTGAATGTGGAATGTTAGAGAGGCTGACTCACCCTGTCGCACTTTCTTAACAAACAAAAGAAAGAAATACAGAAAAAGAAAACAACAGCAACTACAAGAAAAGGGAGGATGAAGAGGGGATGGGGGAGGAAAAGACAGGGGGAGGAGCGAGGTGCAGAAGAAAACAATCTTTGCTGCTGCTGCTGCTGCTGCTGTTGCTGCTGCTGCTGCTGATGATGATGATGATGATGATGATGATGATGATGATGATGATGATGATGATGATGAAACAGAGATTGGCAATTAGTGACATTATTCTCTCTCTCTCTCTCTCTCTCTCTCTCTCTCTCTCTCTCTCCTTCTTCTTCTTCTTCTTCTTCTTCTTCTTCTTCTTCTTCTTCTTCTTCTTCTTCTTTTTCTTCTGCTTCTTCTTCTTCCTCTTCATCATCTCTTCTCCGTTTTTCTTTTGATTCTGTACCATTACAGAGCTATCCTTGCTGTCTCTAGAAAGTGGGGGCTTTTAATTAAGGAAAGTGCTTGATAATGGTATCTGGTGTTCTCAACACCCCTTTATCTACAACCCGTGAAATTCAGAGAGCAACCAAACGGCTCGTGCTTTGATTCGATTACCGTGTTCCTTGCTTTACTCCGCACGGATGTACAGAGCTTGGAGATTTCTGACTTGACTCTTCTTCGCTTCCTGGACGCATAGGGCACAGGCGCCGGTATTGGAAAGTGAGCGGAATCTGGTAATATAGACTTCACGGGTGCCTTTGGCAGAGAGGATCACGGCGTGCCTAGTTCTAATGGCTCTGGTAAACGTGACGTGTCATCAATATTGTGACGATCAACGGTGATCTGCCGCTTCGTCGCGGACGCGTGTAATCTGTCCGCAGATAGGTCGTGCGTCCTGTTTCCTTCAGCATTCTTGTGTGAACATTTCATTTTAATGTTTTAATGAACATTTGATTTTAATGTTTTAATGAACATTTCATTTTAATGCTCACACCCACAATTGGCGCTACGACAGACAGAAGGGGGAAAACACAAAACACAGCAAAACACCCACACACACTCACAGCAAAACGCCCACACACACTCACACACTCACACACACACACACACACACGCACACATACACAACACGCTCTTCTCCACTGTTGAATGCGTGGTTTATTTGTTACTCGTCGTTAACCAACCCACTTCATACCCGTTGGACGGCTTTCAATGCTCAACCGTTCATACCTGTGCAGACGGCTTTAAATGATCGACTTTTTGCCTGTTATTGTGTTGTTTTAAAGTTATTTTTGTGTAGTTATGTTTATTTGTATGTAATATTTGTGTAGTAATGTTTATTTGTTGTAATATTTGTGTAGTAATGTTTATTTTTATGTAATATTTGTGTAGCAATGTTTACTTTTATTTGCCAAGGTTATACACTCTTTGGGCAGATTCATATTTGAGAAACAAATTGGCGGAAGCACAAGTTCGCTCTCGTGGAAGAGACAAAGCTCGTTTAAGTATCAGTAATAATCCCTCCGTAACATGAGCCAAGTGCAAGGTTGTAAAAGGGAAACACGGGTTTTGCAGAAATTGAGTTGAGCTTTAAATCCATTTCAGTCCGTCTATTCAACAAGGTAGTGGAGAAAGAGACTAAGATTCAGACAATTTATTCAGAGAGAGAGAGAAAGAAAGAGAGAGAGAGAGAGAGAGGGAGAGAGAGAGAGAGAGAGAGAGAGAGAGAGAGAAAGATTTCGGAGCAGCTGAGTCAGAAGTTTTAAAAAACCGTCGCTGGTCCGATGCTAAATTAAATTTAAATGTTTTTTGAGATGTACTGGACTAAGAAATCAAATCTAATAAATACATGTTAGCAAGGATGCCTTGTACAATTGTAATTCCAGAAGATTTTTTTAAAGAATATAAGGGGTTGAACTGTATACATAACTTGTAGCTTGTAAACGTGAACAGAAAAAATATTTTTTATAATATTGTGTTGAGGCCAGACGTCCGTGAAGGATGTAGGTAATAATAATAATAATAATAATAATAATAATAATAATAATAATAATAATAATAATAATAATAATAATAATAATAATAATTTATTTTGTTTAGCGCAAAATCAAACAGTTTTCACACGCATTTGCTCGGATCAAACGGCAAAAACACAAAGCGTCAACGCCGGGGGTTTCAGAATAAATAGTATCTCCACTTTCTGGAAATTTAGTGCTTTAAATTCCCACTGTCGCTGTCTTTCTCTTTTGTTCTTTCACATTCCTATTTTCTTCTATCAATCTACTATACTAGATCTATCTTCTTTTTCGCTAGACCAGTCACCTACCTTTTTTTCTTGAAAACTCTTCCGGGACAGAACTTCTATTTGCGTGTGAGGTCTGTTGGATCAGCTTGGGAAAAGTGGACGCTTTCTGCGAAATGGTCACTGATGTTATTATTTGGCAATGTAAGCATTTTATATGTATGTGTTTTGTTGATATTTTATAATGATGTTTGTATTCTATTTTGTTTTTGTAAACGGGGGTTCGATAAATTAGAGTATAGCATCAGCGTTCCCTGCGAGGGATGTCTTTATTGTAAAGTGACCGGCTGGTGGAGTGCCTTCAGTGTTACCGCTAGGGTTGTTTCGGCAGATCTTTTATGCGAATCAGGGGTAAGTCCTCCTTCAGCGAAGTTGTGGTCTTGATTGTGTGGTCCTGATTCGGCTCTTTGCAATCCGCTGGACTCTGTAAGCGCAATATATAAATAACTAATTAATTGTGCTCCGCACGAGTTTAATGGTTGCAAATCTAACATTATACACTTCGTGATATAAACCGGCTGGACAACGGGAGTTAGAGAAAAAAACGGCTACGTGAAAAAAAGTAATTGTACCTCTATCTCGTAGTTTTGTGTAAGTCTGGATCATATTTGTCTGATAACACTGATTTTCAGCTCCTTGAGCAACTCTTGAGTTGGAAAAGCGCAACGATACAATATAATAGTTTTTTTTTACACAAGAAACCTGTTTTCCATCCAATATTGCAGTTCTGAAACAATGATGTTCATTTTGGGTCAAAACCGTAATCCCAGCACGGCTGAAGCAATCTTAGGCCACTGACCCAGCGGACCAGCAAGATGTGTTTTTAGCTTCCTAGCTTCTCTTTCACAGTTTTGACTTTCAGCAAAGAAATAGCCCCGTGTGGGATAAGATCTGAATTTGAATCATGAATTCTTGCATTCTGGGATTTTGAAATCTGCAAGTCGATAAGCTGTTTCCTAATTTAGTAAACCTGTACAATCAATTATACGAAAGCAAACCTTCTTCTTCTTCTTCTTCTTCTTCTTCTTCTTCTTCTTCTTCTTCTTCTTCTTCTTCCCTTTCGTCTACAGAACATGTATATAACTATATATATAACTTGTAGCTTATAAACTACATTTAGTGCTAAAGCTTTTCTTAAAGTGTGTCGTGGGAAGGGCTCGGGGTTGAGGGGTTTGGTGAATGTGTGCTCTTTTACCTACATTAATTTAGCTGACGGATACAAAAGTTTAGGAACACCAATATCAAGTGAATATGAAAATATAAAATGTTGACATTTGGAATTAGATGGTGTCCAAGGATTTTCTTGTTTTGGAGCAAATGGTCTTAGTGGTATTCCACGCTGTATCAGGACACGGTCAGTCCCTAGTTCTTAGTGCACCCTGGCCATTGTCAATCAAAGGCATGGGGGAAGAATGGAGGGGGGGGGGAATATTGACCAGCCGCTTGTTCATTTATCCTGCAAAGCGCTCAGTGACCAGCGGAGTGACCAACGCTCTGAGTAAACCACTGCAGGCACTAGTGTCCCTCCTGCCTGAGCGGTCATCTCTTCCTTTCCTCGACGACAGCTGCAGGACTCATCCATTCAAGTTATTGGATTGACTCGCACACAGATTTACACACACACACACATTCACATACATACACACACATACACCCACGAACACACCCAAACATTTGTAGTTATTGGATTGACTCGCACACAGATTTACACACACACACACACACACACACACACCCACACACACACACACACACATACATACACACACATACACCCACGAACACACGTTAACATTTGTAGTTATTGGATTGACTCGCACACGTTAACATTTGTAGTTATTGGATTGACTCGCACACGTTAACATTTGTAGTTATTGGATTGACTCGCACACAGATTTACACACACACACACACATTCACATACATACACACACATACACCCACGAACACACGTTAACATATGCACACATACACCCACGCACACTCACATACAAACGCGCGCGCTCACGCACGATTGCACGTCTAGGACATACTCACTCATTCTCTCTCTCACTCATTCTCTCACGCACGCACGCACACACACACGCATTAACATCCACACACAAACCAGCACACACTAACACACTAACGCTCTCGTACCCAAGGAAGTCTAACGTTATTAACTGGCAGCTTAAGCTTCTTAATTGTAGTGCAGACGCATCGTGAAAACTATTCCTTGATTCACCTCTTGCTCTCTCCGCTTTCCTCACCCGCAATGCCTTATCCTGTCTTGTCGAGTCCAGTGTTCCTTCGGATTCTAGAAAGGCGTTTATTTCTCACTCTTTTAATTCCTTCCTTCCTCTCATTTCCTCCTTCTCTTTCTCTAGTCGGCAATTTTCTAATTAAATCCTGCAGACCGGCATACGTTTCTGCCTTTAATGGTGTCCTCGGGCCATTTGGGCATTCTGTGAGTCAGGACAGGGTGTGAAGATATTGGATTCTATCCAAGACTCACAAGACGAGAAGCTAGAGTGTTTTTGGTGAGATGCTAAGATGAGCAGTGAACGTACAGAGGCGGGTGAGAAGAGATTGAAGGTTGAATGGAAAGTATGGGGATGGGGGGGGGAGGAGAAGTGGGCAAAGTGGGGGCTCGTGGACGTTGTAGATGAGGAAGAGTTAGATGTAGAAGTACCGCATTGTAGATGAAAGTGGTAAAGATGGAAGGGGGTGGCGGGTTCACGGGCGTTGTAGTTGTGGGTGGTGGGGGGGGAATGGAGTGTGTATGGGAGTGGGGGAGGGGTGGAAAGCAGCTTTGTGAGGGATGGTGGGAGAAAATGGTGGAGGACTCTTGCATAAAAGCTGATTACGTAGTCCAACGACTAAGACTGGACAGAGAGGCTCGTATGTTTCCAATGTTTCTCAAAGTAAAACAACACAAAATTAACAATATTGAAATGACTGGAAACGGAACATACATTCCTTATTTGCGCAGTCAGCAGCTATACTTTGCTTGTCCACAGTAAGAAAGAAAAAAGACAGCAAAAAAAAGTATTTTAACAGGGTAGAAAAGAGCTTTAAAAAAATAAAATGACATAATCCCATCATTATCAGGGAACAATGGGACACGAGGGAACAAGTCTTATCCCGGATTCTCTTCTTCCCCCAAGGGTGCAACAAAATCCTGCAAACTTCACGTGTGCCACGCAAACCATCTCCCGGTCATACAATATGGTTTCAATAATTTGCTAGTAGTGTTAGTGGGTTCCTTTATTTTAAGTAATGAAGTCTTATATTTAGACTACAGAATGTAAATCAAAAGCAGATAGTGCAGTTCTCTAGAAGAAACATTATAGATAGTAATACTTTGCCAACGATATTTATTTAACAACACACGTACAGGCAAATACGCTTCCCGCGCCACTAAAAAACGAAGGGTTTTCGCGAACGAGTTCTATTTAACGACATAGTCAAAGACCAACACCCTTCCCAAACCAGAAAGTAAACCAACAAACAGACAAAGAAAGAAAGAAAAAGAAAATCTGGAAAACAAATGATACATTTTAAAGACTATAAGAAAAAAGCGAATTTTCTGAAAATGCAGAAATGATTGTGGTTTACCTTTTCTTATTGAAGACCTTAATGGCCTGTCTTAATTGGAAGGTTCACGGAGGGTTCGAAAAAACATTTTTTGGAAGTTCTCAGATCCCGAACCTAGGTTCCTGAACCTTTTGGACAAAAAGCAAATCAAAACAAACCACCTCCACGAACTGTCCACGAACCTTCCAGTTAGCACAGGCCATTAGTAAAAAGCTAAATAATATGGTAAGGAAAGGAAGCTGCCATGGGCCAAATAGGAAAAGGTTAACTTAGCTTGCAGACAAGAAGAAATATTTGTTGAAATAAGACAATTGAAAAGGAATTAGTTTGCATTATATTTATAACACTTGTACAAATAAGGTATCCAATTTAAAACAAGATCTCATGTTTAATATTTGTTGAAATAAGACAATTGAAAAGGAATTAGTTTGCATTATATTTATAACACTTGTACAAATAAGGTATCCAATTTAAAACAAGGTCTCATGTTTAATATTTGTTGAAATAAGACAATTGAAAAGGAATTAGTTTGCATTATATTTATAACACTTCTACAAATAAGGTATCCAGTTTAAAACAAGATCTCATGTTTAATATTTGTTGAAATAAGACAATTGAAAAGGAATTAGTTTGCATTATATTTATAACACTTGTACAAATAAGGTATCCAATTTAAAACAAGATCTCATGTTGATCAGTCCTTTGTTTTTAAAAACATATTCAATGATTTTAGACATTCACTCATTCACAACACGGTTTATATAATTTGCTAGTCATATTGGGGGTTCATTCTGTTAAAATAGTGAGATTTTGTACTCGTATTTCAGACTACAGGATTTATTTTAAGGCAACATATATACGTGCTCCAAAATATACACATACACCATATATATAATTTAATCTATGCATTAACAAAATAGGTCAGTACCTAACATAATTCGGGATACTTTTTTTACTACTACATTCTTGTACAAGAGCCTACGCTGTATACAGTTTTGTATCTTATCATTCCGCCTCCAATGAAGAATAGGATGGTAATGAAACAACCTTTGAAACTGTTTCGAAATTTAGATTGACTTCACCCAATACCGTTAATAATGAAGTAAGGAAACCGGGGTACCAGAAAAAAGCCTTCGGTGAAAACAACCTGTATACTCTGTATAATACAGTAATCGATATAAAACTACAGTATGTATAACACTTCGTGTGCATGGGTGACTAATATGATTCAATGGACCAAAATCCTGCATCTGTGTACTGTGGCCAGTTGTCGTCTACATCTGCTGTGCTGGACACTGGGGTGACCCGAGGCTAACGAGGGGAAAAAAGTGCAAGTAATCAGGCTACAGATAATTAGCGATGAACATAACGATACCGGATGCACAACAATAATGTTTTCCCTTGTTTGGCATTTCTTTGTGTGCAACCGAGGGGAGACGAACCAGACAAAAAGTAGTAGTAGTTGTTGTTGTAGTTATAGTTGTATTGGTGTGGTACTTCTTCTTTTCTCCTCCTCCTCCTCCTTGTGCATCATCATCATCCTCATCGTCATCACTATTATCAGCAGCAGCAACAGCAGCATCTATTCCTCCTCCTCTTTGCTTTTGTTTTTCTTCTTCTTCTTCTTCTTCTTCTTCTTCTTCTTCTTCTTCTTCTTCTTCTTCTTCTTCTTCTTCTTCTTCTTCTTCTATAGAAGAAAACGTTGAGCAAATGTAGCAAAATGACATTTTAGTCATAGCTTTTCTCCATACTACAGCTGCAACCTAAAAGCAACGAATAGCGAGAAATAATAAATAACAACAACAATGTGACCTACAGCTTCTCAGCACAAATCCAATAACAAAGGACAAACAATAATTATATTAGTCCTAAATAACCTGCTTATCAAAACTAGAGCTACACAAAACAAAACAAATAAAATAATAATAAGAGCATCTGTTGGTACAATACTAATTAGTCAACCTGGGAGACTAGACAGATATACAGAGTTTCTGAAACTCTATGAAATCTGCAAATACAACTGACTCCAACAACGTAAAAAGAAAACTATCAGAGAGTCTCTGATTGTTGGGTAGGCCTGGAAGACACGGGAAGATTCCAGAATTCAGCAGAACAAAGTTACTGTTTTGCTTGCCCCAGAGGCCTCTGACAGAACCTACGGCGATGGCAATTACCATTTTCTGGTTCTGTGGTGTGGTCCCAGATGAAATAATTATGCGTGACCTCTTGGTTTCGTATTGATGATTTCAGACCACCTGAGTTCGTGCGTTTATAAAAAAAAAAAGTTGATATAGCGCAATTCCCTGTTAAAACAACAACAACAACAACAACAGAGTCAAGGCCCAAAACTCTTTCTGATTTTTAGCAACTTGAACGTCAAAGGATCTAGTCGTTCGATATTCATTGTAAATTAATTTTTTTGCCTGAAATGAGCATAGCTCGTGTTTTTTTTTAAATACTACAAAGGCTTTACGAAATGAAGAAAAATAATGATGTCAGTACAGTGAGAAAGGTAATCATTTGATATTTTGCTTTGATGTTTTGGTCGTTTGAATTACAGAAATTATATTATAATGTTTAGTTTAAGCGTCCTATTTGAAGAGCGCTCAAGGACGATTCATCACGTCGTCACCTTTATTATTATGTAATAATAATAATAATAATAATAATAATAATAATAATAATAATAATAATAATAATAATAATAATAATAATAATAATAATAATAATAATAATAATACAATTTATAAAGCGCATTTATCTCACACAAAATGGAGTGATTCAATGCGCATTTTGACGCATTCGCACACATAATAAAGTAGTGGAACATTGAACATAGTTATATTATTCCTTCGGATGACAGTATAAACCGAGGGTCTAGTCTGTCCACGCACGCATTCCATCGTGTTAGGGTTGAGACGCGCACGATAGATCTGATCATTTTGTTTTGCAAAGCATGCTATAACAGAATGTGTTTACCTTTGATTTGATTTTGCGCTGTTGCTAGAAGAAGCTTTGTATAATGTTGATAATTTTCGTCGGTCGATATTGTTGAGAATTTTCTAGAATTGTTTACTGTCGACCAAAGTATCGAGATGGATCTGGCAATAGCTAAGTGATTCTCCTAACAAAAGTTCCGGTGACGAGTTTTGTTTTGATTGAGTGTTACTACGTAATGCTGGAATGTTCGAACTTTTTCTCGCTGGCAGAAAGCCTATATAAGCAACGCACTGTCTGCTTGTGAGAGCGATTGATAGTGAGAGATGTGTGAAGATTTTTTATGACGATTATTGAAGCGATTTTCGGAAAGCGATCTTGTATGCAGTTGTTGATGTTCGCTAAAAAAAAGTTGGAAAACTTTATATGACGACTTCTGCCTTGTTGCTGAGTGAACAAGCTGAATTACACTTATCAAGATACAAGCATCGGGGCGCGCATCAACCATTGCTAAATAACGTGGAACACATCGCACGGACTTTAAAAATCCTGAGGCTCATGTCTTAGATGGGCGAGTGCTGCCCAGTACGCACTATGTCCCTTCTCCCCATCGCCGATCGGCCAGGATTGCGCTCAGTCGTCTGAGCGTCAGACTATGCGCCCAAAGGTTGCAAGTGGGTGCCTCCAGTTCGCTTCTGTCTGCGCCTTGAGCAGCTCTAGAGCTGGAAAAGCACTATTTTTTAAAGTGGTTAAATAATTCAGTTAAAAAAATAAGTAAACAAATATTCAAATACTTGTTTTGACGAACATTTTATAATTTATTAGGCCTGTAAAGTGTAAGTACATACAAATAGTGGTTAATGTCAACTCAATAGCTGGAATAAGAGAAGAATTGTTCTAGAAGGCGTTTTGGTGTAACAGTATGATACATATCGGAAGGGTAGGTCTGCAGAATTGTGGTTTTTTTTTATGTGTGGCTGCATTCACTTGTGTGACCATTGACCATAAAGACACAACTTTTCTCTAAATTATGGCTATTTAGTGAAGGGGCAGAAACCGTAAGACCAATACTGAAGAGGGGAAACACTAACCTGCAAAGCTACACATAACCTTCATATAGCCTTCTTGGTGTAGGATAAACCGTACAAAGAAATAACAGTCTGGACCCACAGCGAAGGGGAGATAAGAAAAGGTCTTCTGCCAGTGTTTTATTGCCCTTGATACAATCCCATGATTTCCTAGAGTCGCGCCATTTGCATGACCTTTGGGGCAGGCGCCTGGTTGACGTTGTACATGTATTTTGGAGGCATATTTACTGCCGGTGCTGCTGTCGCTGCCGCGGTGGGCTCGGCAGGATTTGTGGTGACCATACATCTTGGGCAGGGGGGCTAGAGCAAGATTGCGCTGTTTTCTACTGGCGGAAAAATCCCTGGTGTGCGGTTCTTGCAATAGGCTTCTCCAATGTATTAAATCTCATCAAGGTATCCGATACCGTGCTTTTTCTGATTTTTTGTGTGGGTAGGGGGTGGGGGAAAGGGGAACCTTTACCACTACTGCTAGTCTTGGGATATTCGGGATAGTGTGTAGTTTTGATTTATAGTTAACACGCATCTCTTCCAATAGAAATGTTTGTAATGTCACAGATTTATAGATATATACGGCAGTGAATTGTGTTTTACAGTTTGAAATTGAATATTTGGGTTTGGGATAATAAATGCTACCCATGTGAACGAAACAGAGAGTTGCTTTCTCAGCGAAAATACTGCAGCTACGGAGTAGTGCCACTCAGGACTAGGGGTAATAATAGGGAACCAGCAAGCCTCTTCAACTCTTAATACGGGCCTAATCCCATTAGCGCTTTTATCTAATATCACAGATGTGAATAGTTGTTAAAAATAAATAAATAAAAAGTTAGAGCTAGCGAGTTTGGTTTTGATGTTTTTGTGTTGTTGTTATTTGGGATTCACCTCCTTATTACACGAGTTTCGCGGGCTTTAAGAGAATGTATGCGAACACGGTTAAAGACCTCGGTTTATACTCTCATCCGCCAGAGCAGTGTCACTGCGCTGCCGAAGCATCAGGGTCAAGTTATGGGTGCGGCAGCAACTGGGCCGTCGATTACCCATCCAAATGCTAACCGCGGGCTGGAATTGTTTCAAACCATCGTGGACAGAAGCCGTCATTTCTGGTATTAGGCTATAGATTGGTACATGTGTCTTGTAGCATAAACATGTCATGCAATATTTTACTTAACTCCCAATGTGTCAAATCAGTATGCTCTGTGTTCCAAAATGGATTGCTGTATATGAAGAGAGAAACAAATAATGTTGACGATCTCTTCCATACTGAGAAAAAAATGTATCTTCTTCTTCTTCTTTGTCTCTTCTGCTTAGGCTACTCCTCATCTTCCCCGCATCCTCTTTTATCCTTTTTAATTTCCCTCTTTGTTATCCCCTAGTCTATATACGAGGAGGAAAAAGATCACGTTGTCGAGCTAATCCAAACTGAGAATAAAATGTTTCTTCTTCTTCTTCTCTTTTTTCGTATCATTCTTATTCTTCCTCTTGTTATCCCCCGTAACCCCCCTTGTTCTCCTTCTCCCCTTCCCCCCCCTTCCCTCCCCTCCATGAGTTTCTAAGATGGCAGGCAACTTATAAGCCTGCAGCCTTCTTCGGCTGTCTCTTGTTCCTTTACTCTTTTCTACCAAGTTGTGGTCACGTCAGATTCCCCAAAACAGCTCTTCGACACGCCTTCAGAGCCGACACTAATGAAGGTCAGAACTGTGGCTTTTGTGTAGAATTAGCAAAGGATGGAAAAAAGAGTCTTTCTCGCCCCGCAGACAAAACATACCACAGAACCAATAGTGACAATAACAACCCCAAATATAGATGGATGCCAATATGAGGTCACCCTTTGGGGAAATTCTGGAACAAAGGGACTGACTCGTGCTGGAGTGTTGTAAAAGTAAAGAAAAGAATCTTTGCTTGCTTTATCATTAGGTTGTAATGTTAAACCAAAACAACCATAAATAACAACAACAGTATAGGTTCATAGGTTCGTCTCTGAAGGGGAGGGAGGGAGGGGGGGGGCTAGGGGGGAGGATGGAGGTGAGGAGGGTTGGATGTGATCGAGGGCATTTGGAACTATGATTCGTACTAAAATCGAGAAAACAAAGACAATAAAAATATAATTTGTTTGTTTCTTTTTATGTATAGTTCAGTTCTCGAATAACCAATGAAAAAAAAGTAGAAAAATCATCGCGCGTTGGCGTTTCTTCGTGGCTTCATTGGATATTAAAAGAAGAAGAAGAAAAAGAAGAATGTATCGAATTATGATTTTTAAAATGAGAACTGCGCTTTTGCCTTCATGTGTTAATTTTTTGTCATTTTTTCAAAGCGCTTTCTACTTAAATTGAATTCAACAGACAAAACCAAGAGTGTATTAACTTCCTGGAGATATCTTCAATAAGACATGGATGAAAGTCATTGTATTGTTTTGCTGTGGAAGCTGTTTCATTTCCGATTGCATTGCCCTCATAAGGCGCACTGTGTTGATGTATAGAAAGACATGCTTGCGGCGGAGCTCAGTATTTGTCGAGAATTCAAGACCTTTTGTATTAAGAATTAAAATTGCCAAATCTCTCTCTCTCTCTCACACACACACTCTCTCTCTCGTCTATTGCGCGTGTTTGCCTATGGGCCTATTGCCAATATGCGAATAAACTGTAAAGTCAAAAAGAAACAAAAATAGCCTCAAAATCTCTATCTCTCTTTTTGTCTGTCTGTCTTTCTCTTTCTCTCTCTCCCTGTCTCTTTGTCCCTCTCCTTCCCTCCCTCTCACTCTCTCTCTCTCTTTCTCTCTCTCATCTCCTTGACAGTACATTAAAGCGCAGGACCTTCTTTCCATTCTTAAGATTTAACTAACCTCCAATCGGAAATGCCGAACAGCCTACTTTTGTACTTCGGGAATTTAGACACCTTAAACCACAATGATTGTGTCGCAGAGTAGCTGATTTTGTGCGTGAGGCTAATTAATAATTGAAACCCCTGAGGGTGGTGGGTGGGTGTGGGGTATAAACCAAAGAGGATTGAAGGATGTGAGCTGCAGAAGGGGAAAGCATTACTAAAAAAAAGGTCAGCAACAGCAACCTCTCGCAATTTAGTCAAGCAGGCTTCAGGAAATAGAATGAAGATGAAAGGTATCCTATAAAATGCTTTAGGCCTACTAAAGTAAAATAATAGTTATTGGTTAGCGCACTTACCAGCTCAAGGCACTGCCACAAAATCCGGACCTAGCTTCAGCTTTGCCAGACGGCCACATTCGAGGTGAAACGGTTTTGAAGAAAGGAGCAAATCCTTTCGATGGCCTAAGTTGCTGATTAATAGGTAAAGGTCGACAATAACAAATCGCTGGCAAAGATTACAATTCGGGGTTTGAAAGCAGGAAATATTCAAACTGAAGTACAACTCGTGATATTAACGTATTAACATTTCTCTTTTCCCAATTGGGTTAGGCTTTAACGAACTTACTTTCTTTTATTAATATTTGTCGTCTGTTAGTTGTTAGGCTGAACATTTAGAAAACAGGAACTTGCCTTTTTTCATTAAAAATGTTGTCGTCTGCTGCTAGATTTAGCATCAGACAACAGCATGATGCGACACATCTCGCAGCTAGGGTGCATCAAAATTTCGCGCCGGAGAGTGCGCGAAACAAAGAAAAGCCAGTAAAAGTCGAGTCGTAAAAAAGGAAAATATGGGATTTGCACCGTGGGGGTTGCTCGTTCCGTCTTTTTTTATGCTCCTGAGCCTTGATGAGGTAGAACAATGGCTTGGGGTGTAATTCAACAGCGTTTAATTTGAATAAATAGCGGGGCAGTTATTTTCTCTTCTATTGTATTGGCACCACGTGCCTTGGGTAAGATGTGTGACAGTCAGAATGTTTTAGTCATTCTACATCATTAAAAGACATAATTATAGTCAATCCACGGTTTTTTTTTAAGGCAGAATGGTCATTACACATAAAAATGCAGAATAGTTTGTCCAAATAAAAAAATGCAAAAGGATCATTAGACATAAAGGCATAATGGTCATTACACATAAAAAAGACAAAATATTTATTACACATAACAATAGGAACAGGCATTCCATTATAAAAGGAAGAAAGTGCTTTTAAAAAAAGTCACACACACACACACAACTAAGCTCCTGAACAATGCCAAGTCCCGAGGGTCAGCTGCTCATTTGGACTGTTTGCTCAGAGCGGGACATGTATACCGCCAACATTAGACTACACAAATACAGGCAACTGTTTGTGCATCAGCATTGCAATACAAATTCCAGGACGTGTTAGCAGTTTGTTAATCGATTTTTAGTTTATATGCATGAGTCTGGACCGGAGCTTGTTGTAACAGGGGTTTGTCTTGTTATAGGTCTAAGGACGTTTGAAATTGTTAGAATATTTACCCATTTTTTAATTCGTAGCGACATGGAATGGTCATATATAATACATTGCGCGGCTGAGACTGGCTGAGGAGGTTGGAGAGGTGAACATAAGCCTGGCCAGTCTCAGCTATGCGGTGCGTGGTTTTAATGCAGTATTTGTGACAATGTCCATACAGAGCAGCATGCAGCATCCTTGCTAGCAAGGCGATCATGGCGCAAATGAGGTTGAACTAAGGAGAACACAACGTTGGGTGATGCTCAGTATGTTGAATGTGTAACAAAGAAAAGTTCGATGTGTGTTTAAGAATGTTCTATTGGTGTGGAGTTGTGCTCTATACAAATAGACATGAGATTGGGTCGAATATTCAAACAATATCGATTTAAATGAGACATTAGTGCTACACGTTTAGAGCACCACTCTCGATCGCGATCCTCGTCACAACCGAATATAGAACAGGAGAAGTCAAAAATGCCCTGCCTTTAAGAAATTCTAGTTAGCCAATGAGAAAACATTTCCGGCTAGTTTAATCCAATCAGCGCGAAAGAAAAGAGGAATGCGAGGCCATCACTATTTTTTATTTCCCGTGTCATGGCCGGTCTAGCGCTCGTCACAAAAACACAGAAAGGGAATTGCAGTAACATGCAAATCAGCAGCAACACAGGAAAAAGGACCGGAAGTTAATGGCTAGCAACAGGGGCAATAACTCAGTGTGCTTTTTTTTCTCTCCCTCTGTTCAAAGGGAGACAACTATTGGTAATGAAGGAAGGGGGAAAAAAGGAAGTGATTAATTTGTGTTGGAATGATAGATCTTATCTCTACAGTTATAGCTTAATAACAAAGGGAGAGAACGAAAATTAGGAAATGTAAAAGGTAGATAGAAGACGGAAATAAAAAAGGAAAGAACAATAATGAAAATTTTGCCAGACCAAGGGAAAAATTTGTAGTGACTTTGTTTTGCTCATTTTCTTGTTCAGCTGTAATGGCTGAAATTTGCAATGGTTCCGACAGAGAAATAGTAGTTAAAAAGTTTTTTTTTAACGTTTATTGTTGTGAATTAAATACATTTAACTCTGTTTATGTCGACTTATCGTTCAGTTTGAAGGGTTTGAAGGTCAGTATTTGAAAACTTGATTAATTGTATTGCTCTGAGTTAGCTGAAAGTATTTATGCTTACACGAATGAGCGTAATCATTGGTGTCGGACAACCAATCAATAATGTTTGATTTAAACAATACAAGTTTTCACAGTCAGAATTACGATTCCTTTGCTCACATGTTCTACATCTCCTGATTCCTTGTTTCCCCTTGTTCTGTCTGTTGTGGCTGAATGCAAAGTAAAGGAGCAGGGTTATGTTTCCCCAGGTCTACATGTTTCAGATTTATGTTCCTTCAGGTTTCTGTTTCCCAAGGCCTACGCTGCACTAGGGTTATGTTCCCCCAGGCCTTTATTTTATTAGCTCTATGTCCCCCCACATGCTATGTTTGTACAAACCTGTGAGAACATAGACCTGAAAACCCTTGAAGGAACACAATCCTAGGGGAATGGAGTGGGGGGAGTGGTGACTTAGACTTAAACCCCTTGAGGTAGCACATAGACCTGAGGGAACAAATGTCTGGCCCCTGTAAAGAACATCGGTGTTCGCGTCAAATCGCTTTGAATTGGGTTTATTCAGGGCAATGGAGTCAGGTAATGCTTCAAAAGCACCAAACTCTTGCAGCAGGAAAATTCCCCCCTCTTTTTTCACATTATTTTACCTGATGTAGTTACACATTTTTATTACAAATTAAGTTTTAAAGGTGCTGGGCTACGACAAAAACAATCGAAGAATTTTCAGCCTGCCTCTCCATGATTCTCTGCGATCAAAGGAGGGGACATTAGAGCGAATCGGATGCAACTTCTGCCTGACTGGTCTTTCGCCCTGCTTCCCATCTCTACTGATGATGTCGCTCTGCTGCCAACCTGGTCTCTCTGGCTTACTGTGTGTATGGCAAATTTGGAAGAATTTGATTATTGTATAATGAACACAAGATGATGCAAAGAAGAGATAGAGAAGCCTATCCTATCCTATCCCGTAACTCGAAGGTCGTTGGGAAACCACAGATGATCGTTTAACCAGCGTACACCATCTTTCTCTGTCCTCAGCAAACCTCATGGCTTCGCTCAGTGTCAAGCCAGTCCATTCTTGAATGTTGTCCTCCCACATCTTTTTCTGTCTCCCTCTTCTTCTGCCTCCTTGCACCGTGCCTTGCAGGATGGTCATTACCAGGTTTGATGCTCTGGTGACGTGGCCATACCATCGGAGTTTCCGTTTCTTCACCTTTGTAAGCATGTCATCGTGTTGTCCAATGACTTGTGTGATGGCTAATCGGACTTCGTCGTGGGTGATATGCTGGGTATAGGAAATGCCCAAAAGTCCTCTGTAGCACCTCATCTCCATGCTTTGTATTCTTCGTCGTAGATCTGCTGTAATTGTCCATGTTTCGCAAGCGTATAGGAAGATGGAGATGACAAGGGAGCGCAGCAGCCTTACATTGGAGCGTAGGTTTATGGTCCTGTCTTTCCAAATGGTCTTCAACATTGTCAGGACTGCAGTCGTTTGTGCGATCCTGGAAAGGACTTGTCGGGACCCATTGTCCGATACAATGGCTCCTAAATACTTGAAGCTATGCACCGTGTTGAGGGATTGGCCTTGGACTTTGATGTCATTGGTGTTGTTGGTCATCATTTTGGTCTTCTCTGCACTTATTTCCATTCCAAAGGCTCTGTAGGTGGTGTCAAGCCTTTGTACCAGCTGTTCAAGTTCTTATTCCTCTCCAGCCAATCCATCAATGTCATCCGAAAAACGGAGATTTGAGATTGCTTTACCCCATATGCTAACTGATTTTCCTGATCTGCACGGGCATTTTATATGATGTGCTCCAGGAAGATGTTGACGAGTGTTAGAGAGAGTATGCATCGTTGACGCACGCCGGCTGTTGTACTAAAACCAGTTCCCGATGGCGCTGTTGTGGAGGACTGCACTTGTAGCCCAGTCATACAAGCTTTTATTGATTTTAATAACGTTTGTACTGATGCTGTACACTCTCATGGTTGCCCACAGAGCTGCATGCCAGACGCGGTCAAACGCTTTCTTGAAGCCTACAAACATATGATATAGATAATGTTGGTGCTATTGGTATTCCTCGCAGATTATTCTGAGATTGAAAATCTGTTCAGTGGTACTTCGCCCTGCCCTGAATCCTGCTTGTTCTTCAGCTATGATTTGTTCAGCTTGGGATTTTAATCTTTTGAGTATTATTTTCAGGAGGACTGTGCTGGGATGGCTAATGAGACTGATGGTCGGTAATGTACACATTCCTGAAGGTTACCCTTTTGGGGGAAGAGACCACTCCCCACTGCCAGATCTTGTTACAGATAATAGTGAGAGCATCAATCATCGCTTCTTCTCCTGCTTGAAAATATTCTGCGGGTATGTTGTCCACTCCCGCTGACTTCCCCTTCTTCAGCGAATATACTGCTGCCTCAACTTCTTTTCTTCTCTGTTCTGGGGACATGCTAGAACTGATGGGTATCTGTTTGGTGTGTTGTTGTAAAGGTCAGTCCGTGCTCTGCCCATCTATCCAAGACTTCTTGTTCTTCTTTAAGGCATATATATGCCAGACTTGCTTTGGATCGTGGAGACCTTGGGCTGCTTAACACTTGTCAGCTGCTTCACAGTCTGGTAGGCCTTCTTGCTGTTGTTCTTGTTTAGCCTGTTCCCTATTTCCTGATATTGATCCTCTATCCAGTTCTCCTTTGCTGTGCGCATGCCTTTTTCGGATGTCACTGTTAATTTTCCGGTAGGCGTCAGCTCCCTCTGAGGTGTTCTTTTTCAACTCTTTTCGTTTGTCACGCACGTCCAAAGGTTCATGTGTGATCCACGGTATCTTCTTTGGGCGGTGCTTGCCAAGCATCTCAGTGGCGGCATTTTTAACAGCTGAGTTGAAGATGGTGGTCATGGAGTTATCATCTACTTCACCAGCTCACAAAATGAGCAGTGGTGCAAATATTCCTCCAATTGTGGCTTTGAATATTTTTGCCACCTCCGGATCTTGCAGTTTGTCCAGGTTGAACTTCAGTCTGGTGCACTTTGCTGTGCTTACTCTCTTCAAGTGGAGCAGGAAAGACATCAACACGAGATCGTGGTCACTTCCGATATCTGCTCCTGGAAAAGTGCGTGTCCTGCCAATGTTGACGCGTGATGTAGTCAATTTGGTTGTGATGTGCTCCACGTTGGGACTGTGCCAAAAATTTGGACCAAGCGTGTTTGCCAGTATCAGATTGTTGTATCTGGCAAAATCAAGAGATTTAGACCTCTGTCATTTGTCTCGTTGTTGCAGTGGAGTGCACATCTTTTTCCCCAGTTGTGGTACGCAACTTGGCCAACATTAGCATCCAAGACGCCTTGCACTATGACTATGTCCTTCCTCGGGACTTGGTCAAGAACAGCCTGCAGATGTTCATAGAAATCCTCCACTTCGTTGTCGTCATAGTCTGATGTTGGGGCATAGGCTTTGATGATTATGATATTTAAAAGCAGCTGCTCTCAAACAGATGGTAATGAATCTACTGGAGACTGGGCGGCAACCCACGACAGTTGCTAGAATGTCTTTGTGGACCAAAAATCCGACGCCGTGTTCGTGCCTGTCATTTCTCCCGCTAAAATAAAGCGGGTGGCCTTTGACGGTCGTTGTATGGCCTGCGAAGAGTTGCGCGCGCACAATAGGTCTCTAGCGTAGCAACAGAGAGACCGCCGCCATTTTGTGTGGGAAGCTTAGACCGCGTCAGAACCGACTAACACACAGTAACATGAAGAAATCGTCGCAGAAATTGCCCTAAAAGGCAAAGAAATACATCGAAACACTATCTGTGGAAGCCAGGAAAAGATATGAAGAGAAAATGTCATGGATTGGAGGCGTTGATCCGATGGAGTTGTCTAAAAAGGACCTTGATTCTTCAGTAGACAGGTTTCCACCCACTTGTTCCACGGACATTTTCAACTACGTGGTGCTTGGCACATCGGCGTACTCGCTGGAACAGTTTAAAAACTTTCGATCTATGGAGGCCTACCGGTTTTTTGTTGCTGGATTTGTGAGCGATGTGGGCTCATTTTCCCCAAACAACAACCAGAAGTTAACAGTTATAACAGCAAAGGTAAGCGATGTGTGTTGCGTATAAACAAGTGCGAATATGTATAGTGCGTGTTTAGAGAGGTCTCTTTTTGTTTGTTTTTAGTAATGCCCCCCCCCCCCCTCCCCTCCAACTTCTTCATGGCAAATACACCTGGCTAAAGAGTAGGAGTCTGATTAAGATAAGGAATGATGCTTGTTGTTTAAGTTAGTTACATGACTGTGTACTGGTATTATTTTTGTGGGGATGCAGTACATTCCTGAAAATCATTAAATTACTGTGAACTTCTGGTACTAACTGTCACTTTTTTTTTGGAGTAAGGGGTGGTGGGAGAGGAGTTGTCTTAGAGAAATTACAATATTTTAGGATTTACATTGCATTCATGATTAAGTCATTTTTTCTTCTTCCTTTTAGGTGAAACACTCGCAGAGGATGAGTGACCCAGTGCTCAGGCCGTGGATCATCTTGGAAGAGAGTGGTGCGGTGAAGTCAGCACACTGCACATGTATAGCAGGCCTAGGTGAGAGCATATTAAGTGAGACAGTGAGTGTGTGTGATCAAGGGTGTGTGTGTGTGTTATCTAGCATGATATACCAATGCCATTTTAGGTATGATTGCCACGCCAAGCATATATTGGAAAGGGTTATGTACTTGTGTCTGTCTGTGTGTGTATCTGTATGTAACAGCTTTAAAAAAAATTATTATGCTTGTTTAGTTTGAAATAATTTTTTTTTCTGTTAACACTCAAGGTTAACTTTTGACTATTAATGGCTTATTGGAGGGTTGTGAATAAGATTCTTCCAGTAAAGCGAAATTAAATTAAATTGAAAATGAGGAAGAACATAACAAAAACAGGGAAATGAGGAATACAGTGAAAAAATAAATAAGGATGGGAGTGGGCCACATTATTTCCAAACCTTCATATAGCTGACCCTTTGTTACTGTGGGTCTGTGCAGCCTGGTCTGTATGTGTACATGTCAGCTATATGCATCTTCAAGATTCAAGAAAACTCTATTACCTCAACAAGAGAAATAACAGTTTTTGGGAATCTTGTTTTGTTGTATTGGTGTTGATATTTGTATGCTTGCCTTAATATATTTTTAGGTGAAACCTGCAGTCATGTTGGAGCAACCCTATTTTGGATAGACTACGCTGTGCAACTCCGAGGCAAAAAGACGGTGACAGAAGAAAAAGCGTATTGGAAGCTGCCATCTACTACAAAAATTACATATGAACCCATTTCAAATATAAACTTTCAGTCTGCAAAATCTAAAAAGAGAACGGCAGAAGCAGTGTTGAAAGGAGAAATCCCCCCAGCGAATCGTTTCAGACCAGGTAGGCTGTCTGCGGCAGATTCTCAACCTCCGGCACTGTCAAAGATCAGTGACTTTGCTGACAAACTCATCAAAGCAGGCCAGAGACCTGCTTTCACCACCAGTTTGCCTCAGTACAAAGAACTGTATAGGCCAACACCTATTAAAGACAATGCTCCTGCATCTCTGCGTTCATTGCGAGATGTCAAAACAGACAGCTTGAACTACGGCCAGCTGCTTGAACACTGCAAAGGCAAAGTTCTGCCAAATATCAAGGTCATGGATGAGGAAGCTGTGTATGCTGAAGCGGAAACCCGCGGACAGTCCGATTCCAAACTATGGTATTCCCTTCGAGCTGGCAGAGTGACTGCATCACGTTTTCATGACGTTGTGCACACTAACCCTGCCAGTCCAGCACTATCGCTTTTAAAATCAATATGTTACCCGGAAGAGGCGGTGTTTACGTCAACACAAACTTCTTGGGGCCTCGAAAATGAAGCCAAGGCTCAAGAAGAATATCTATCACAGGTTGAGAATGGACATACCGATTTTAAGTTTGTTCTATCCGGACTTGTACTCAGCACAGAACATCCTTTTCTTGGGGCATCTCCAGATGGCTTTGTGAGCTGCAGCTGCCATGTGGAAAAGGGATGCATAGAGATAAAGTGTCCGTACAAACACGCCACATCCTTAAGCATTTCGGAGGCGTGCAGCGACAAGGACTTTTGCCTTGAAATAAAGGACCGGCAGCCAACACTGAAGAAATGTCACAGATATTATTCTCAAATACAATGCCAATTACATGTGACAAAGAGTGACTTCTGTGACTTTATTCTATACCTGCCTTCTGAGACACATGTGGAACGTCTACTACCTGATAATGAATTTTGGCAGGTATATTTTCCTATTGCAGTGCAGGTTTTTGAAACTGCTCTACTGCCAGAGCTGGTGGGCCATTTCTTCACCAAATCCAAAAACGCCAGTGCAAGTGCTGTGTGTGTACCTTTGTCGCCAAGGAAGCAGCCAGGAAATGCCCCAACATTGGCATCAGACTCTGAAGATGACAGTCAGTGGTGCTACTGTAAAGAATCAAAAAGTGCGCGACTCATCGCCTGTGACAATGAGAACTGCCTGATTAAGTGGTTCCACTTTCCATGTGTTGGTGTGAAGTCAAACCCTAGAGGGTCTTGGTTTTGTCCCGATTGTAGGAAAGTAAAACATGTTGGTGGAAAAGGAACGAAGCAATCCTAATTTTATTAATGGAAAAATAACAAAATGAAATCTTAATGAGCTAAATATTAGGTGTAATGCCCTATTTGTTTTTGTGTAACTTTTTTCCCCATTATTGCATTGGTGACTACGCCCCCTCCCATTTTGCACAACATGTGTAGTGTTCTATTCCATGGGGGTGGGACAGAGAAAAGTTGATTTACGCTCTTTATTTTGAATTAATTATTGTTTGTATATTTTTTGGTCCATATAAATATTTTTATATTTATTTAGTATTATTAATATTAATTTAATCGCTCTTAGTCTTATTAGTGCTTTTCCAGATCATGAGGTGCTCAACGCGCGGGCCTATACAGGATCTAGCTCAAGCCTAAGGCTCAGAGTCAGATGCCCAGAAGACTGAACACAATCCTTGGTGACCATGGATGGAGGAGGAGGGACCTAGTGCTTGCTGGGTGTATTTGTGTATCCGGCATTCCATCGATATGTTTGTTTTATTCTAAAAGGTTTGTTGTTTAATGTGGTGGGAAACGATTGAGTGTTTGGGGAGGATGTAGAAATGGCTGCATGTAAAAAGCGCACTTTTTTAAAGATTTTTTTACATGCATATTTTTTTCCAAATGAGCACTATATTCTATATGCAGATGCGCACACAATGAGCATTCCAAATGCTTGCACACACATACACAAACAAAGGCATTTAACATTAACATATATTTTTATTCAAAACATGGAGAATTGTGCCAAAAATACAAATAAATCATGCATCTTTCTCTCGGACATAAACATAATATTAAAGTGGTGTATTGACTGTGATGAAAATACCATCTAACAATTCATGTAACTTACTTAATTTTAAAACATACACTCAGTCACACTTCTCCATAAAATAGAATTTCAGATGAAACGAATATCATGGAAGCTCATAAACAGTAACTTTTTTTTTTTTTTTTTTTTAATTCAGTTTATAGTCCCCTCTCTTCCCGATAAGGATTTTCAGAGAGGAGACATACTTGTGTTACTAGTAATACAGTAACTGTTGAATGTAACTTAAGTGATTTTAAAACATGCATGCACAAACAATCGCACACACGTCTCCATAAACTTTGATAAAGTGAATAGTTCCTCTGAAAACACTGGAAGATCTTACACGACCTAGATGACAAGATGATTTTTACAGAACTATTACAAGCGCAAGTGGTATGCTAAGTTTGGCACAAGTGTGAGCAACTGGACGGTTCGATAGAGCACATATTTATGGTCAAACTGCGCATTTCGTGTGCGCAAGTGAAAAGTGTTCGCTTTTGGGGTGCCCCAGTTGAAATAGGTGCTTGTTTAATATCAGTATGATTTTGCATGCTTTGGGTTTGGGATGACTATGTACATATTTTATTTCTTGATGAATATATTCAATTATCTTTTATTGTCTGATGTTTATTTTGAAATTACACTTTATTAAATAAATAATTATTATTTAACATGATGAATCTCTCGTTTCATATTCCCATTATTCTACAAATGCGAAATTACACACACGAGCGCCTACATACATACAAGCATTTGCATACTTTTTATGCTTATTAGTTTTATTTGTAAAGCAGTTTTATTAAGGGTCACATAAAGGACATTGACCTAAGTTTTCATAGCAGCAACAAGATTTGGGACGCATGTTTTCATAACAGTACACTAACAGATTTGGAAAATAAAATAAAAATTCTAAACTCACTTGAGTGGCACTACTGACTCGCACAAGTTAACCAATGCACAACAAGTAGTGACAATTTTGTCCAGAGTACGCATTCTCTCTCCATTTCTAGTCGATAGCATTTCCACAGGGATCGAACCATTCAATATGCTATACTTTCCACATACAACACCAATAACACGTTCAATGTGAATGCGGATATGAGCAATTTTTCTTGTAGATTCTATTTCATGTGCACTCAATTGAGGCTTTCCCTTGGTAAAGGCAGGAATTTTCACCTCAGCTTGGACATAGCCAAGTACATCAGATATGTCAAAGCCTCTGTCAGCTAAGACAATGTCACCAGGCACCAGTTGATTCACAAAATTTGAAAATTGTGTTATATGTTTGTCAGAGGTTCTGCCACCCCAGCCTCTTGAAATATATGAAATGGCTCCCGCAGGTGTTATTCCTATCAAATATTTCACTGTGTTGTGGTGCTTATAACTAGAAAATGTCTGTGCTCTTGCAACTAAATCAGATGGTGTATCAATAAAAATTTCAAAACAGTCTATTGTCACAGCTATTCGACCGCCAAAGGCTTTTCTGAACTCTATTGGCTGTGTTGCTCTTAGAACATCACGTTCAGGCCAGATAATAAGCGGATGCAAGTGAACAGACATAACATGAATTGTGGTGTGAAAGCATGCAGAGGCAGTCGTTCTTGACAAATTAAACATGTACGCTAATAGTTGGAGTGGGAGATTAAACCGCAGCCTCATGAAACACAATAACATCATTTCAAAACGTGACAGTGAAGATCTGGGACCACATGGAAGGTGAGGGCGAAGGAAATCAAATAACAACATCAAAGTAGTGACATTAGGCAGTCCTGTGAAAAACTTAACTTTTTCATCATTTCCTTGAAAAAATTTCTCATCAAATTTTGAGTTTTCAACGTCCCGTTTGAGCTTAATGTTCTCAACCAGAAGTCTGTTCAATTCTTCTTCCATGCCAGCAATCCTATCCGATGACAGCTCAATCTGAGTTGACACATTTTGAACACGCATTCCTTCAAGAATACCAGATATGACAAATTTAATTTTTTTCTCAGAGTCATGTTCAGTGTCATCATTTTCACAGTCAATTTCCATTTCACTGTCACTCTGATTCGACCTACAAGTATCCACTGCATCACAATTACCATGGTTAGCAGCAAGTGACTGTTGTTGTTGTTGCTCATACCTAGCCTGCAATCGCGGACCACGCACAGATGAGCTCTTAGCAAAGTTGTGCCCAAGTCTGAGGGTAGGAATCCAGTCAGGGTCATTCTTCATCATCTCATATGCAGGTTTACCTGAAAAATATTAGCAGAAAGTCTCAATAATTAAAATAATTTAATAGCCAGGAAATATTACTAATACTATGGTATAATAACCGATGATCCAAAGGTTTAGAACCGGGAAAAACAACTGTCATAAAACTACTTGAGCAGTCACCATTACACTGCTGCCTTGTCACTCTAACCTATAAAAGAATATGTTGTTACAGCATAATTTAAACTGAAGACATCCCATACAGGCATCCTTTTCATTTCCATGTGTATCCATGGGCATACACAGTGCATGCAATATGTAGGCTATGTTCATGATCATTTTATGCAAAATGTATTTTCTCATACTCATATAAAGGTGTGCTTGGATCTGTTACGGTGTACCACATGTACACTTTATTCTCAGATAGTAATTCACCACTGTCTTACATCTGCATAAAATTGTGAATAGATCAGATGTCACCTTGATTCAGTATTCATCATATGTAGGCCTACTAGTACTACTACTAACTAGTACTGAGTGTACACTTTATTCTCAGATAGTAATTCACCGTCTTACATCTGCATAAAATTGTGAATAGATCAGATGTCACCTTGATTCAGTATTCACCAAACGTAGGCCTACTACTACTAACTAGTACTGAGTGTACACTTTATTCTCAGATAGTAATTCACAAATGCCTTACATCTGCATAAAATTATGAATAGACACAGGCGGCGGAAGCTGCTCAGGATTGGGGGGGCACACACACATTTTATTCACTGACATCAGGGCCGGACCTGGGAAAAGTCGAGGGGGGACGTGTGGTGGTTACAGATTCAGCGAAGGCGCGAAGCGCCGAGCGTTCTAGGGGGGTCCGGGGGCATGCGCCCCCGGACATTTTTTTTTTTCAAGGATGCAAAATGGTGCAATCTGGTGCAATCTGAACCTTGAAAAAGCCATTTGTGATGGTCCGGGACTTTGAGCTTTTTGAACAATTGAACTAACAAACTCTGGGGTACAAAAAATATCCTCTGCCCCTCCCTTAAAAAAACACACACAAAAAAACAAACACACAAACATTTATTTATCAGCAGAGATGTTTTGTATACTATTATTATTCACTACTTTTTGTTGTTTACCTTGTACTTTATGAACATCACCGCCCTGCTTTCACTTAATTCAGTCTTGCTGCACAAGGTTCCTCGGCATTAGTACCATTTGTGAATTGTATCTTCTGGCAAAACAGTTCACTGCCTCTTTGAAGTCAATATCAACATCCCTGTGCACTTTCAGTAAAGCAAGTCCATTGGTTCTCTGTTGCCCCATTGTAGAGCGCAGGTAGTTTTTCAGGTTCCGCAACTGACTGTTTGAACGCTCACACTCGGCAGTAGTGACAGGCAGGGTGCAAAGGTTCTTTAGCATGGTGAACAGGTTGGGATCCCTGGCACAATGTTTCAGTGCTTCTGATGCCGTGGATGGGATGATAGCTGTCGCATTCTCAGCAGCACTTCTCCATTTGCAAACACACCGTTGGTATTCTGCATCAAGGGTAGCGTTGTCTGGTAGGTCAGACTCCCATAACATTGCCAGTGTCTTCACCCCTTCTGGAACCTGCATGAAACCATCCTGGTTGTCTATTAAAGTGCTTGGCACCAGACAGAGACCATCAACTGCTAGGCCAGCATTTTTGAACCTCGAGTCCAATTCGGTTGACAGGTGTTCCAAGAAAGGAATGGCAATGCTAATCTTGAAATATTCTTCTGGAGTGGCCGCAGGTTGGTTGTCACGGAGAGTGTGTTGGGATGCTTGACAAGGAACAATAACACCAGAGGTCAAAGCATTTGCCATTTTGCTGACTTCACCAAACCAGGCAACGAATGCTGTGTCGACATCTCTTCTAATAGAAGACATGCAGTTACTGACCTCTTTGATTTCCTTGTAGGCATCGACAACATCTTTTGTCCTTTTCTGCAGCTTCACTGTCAAGGGTTTCCATTTCAACGATGTTTTTGGACGATTCAGCGATGGTCGTTTCAGTGGATGTTCGTTACAACGAATTGTCATAATTATCAATTTAGCATCTTAATTAATATTTCTAAAAAGTCGTTTTTGGTGGATTAGGGCCATTATCAAGGTGAAGGTGCTGGAAGAGGCTTGCGGTCAGAACAAGAAATTATGTCTGCATTTACTAATTTAGGCTTAGGGGTTGGGTTACTTGGTCGTTTCAACGGAGAAACGCTTTGGACGTTTCAACGGATCCCTTGAAAAGGATTTCCGTTGAATTGACTATAAAAAAACTCTGTACTTTGGACCAAAAGTGACTAAAACCTGCAATGTTTTAAAAACAATTTTTAAAAAATTGAAACTTTTTGCATTTAAACAAAAAAATCAAATTTTTTTTAAAATTTGGAGGGGGGTTCTGGAACCCAGGTAACCCCCCTCCCCTTCCCTTCCCCCTCCCTCCGGGTCCGGCCTTGGACATTTACTCCAAATAATTGGAACTATTTTCATAGACACTATGTGAGAGAGAAAAAAAAGATATATCATATATTTCTACAACTGTGCATATAAGAGAGAGAGAGAGAGAGAGAGAGAGAGGGGAGGGAGGTAGGGGGTGGGGGGAGGGTAGAGAGAAAGGAAGAGAAACTTACCTGACAATGTTGATCCATCACAGTAACAAAAACAGCAGTCATGCATGTCATTTGGCATGGGAAATTACACCGTTAATTTTCCAAAGTATTTCTGACGGCGTTCATTTCTATTGATAAATTCGTAAGCAGTTTGCGCTAGGTCTAATTGATCTACTTTGTCTTTGAACACATGCATTATAAGACAATTATTTAGACGCTCCTGCGTCATCGTTGCCCAAAGGTATGTTTTTACCCGCTTTAGGGCTGAAAAACTGCGTTCAGCCGTTGCAGTTGTGGTTGGGATGGTGAAGTACAGTTTGAGAAGTTTATCCACTTCACTCAGCATCCGTCGCACAGTGTCAGACGCTTTCAGTTCATCCGGCAGTGCTTGGAAGATGGTGATCCTATAGTTAGCCGCCTTCCTGACGTCACCCAGTGCATGTGGGAGGAGTTCTAGCTGGGTTTTGAGTCTGTCCAAGTCGATGTCAGCGGAATATGTATCTTTGATTTCTTGAGGAATTTCTAGTCTCTTCCCTGCTGCTCCATCACTTAGAAGAACTTCAATTTTCCTTGGTAAGTCGAGAGCTATTTGATCAAACCGGCTCTTTAAATGTTCCTTGATGTTGTCAATGGCCTCACAGTATTGCTGTCTGTAGTAAGCAGATGGACAAGAGTAGCTGTGACCCTGTGAGCCATCGTCCAGTCTTCGTGGAGGCTGCTTCTGTCTAGGAACGCAGGGCTCATCACTCAAATTTGCAGCTTTCGTTGTGATGTCAGCAAAAAATGTCTCATAACAATCTTCATTCCGCATGCTTTCCAGTGTTCTCAGACAAATGTCAGCAGCGTTTACTGCGTCATCAAAAGTCGTTTGTTTTCTTTGAAGAACTGTCGCCAGCTCTTCAGTCACAGCAAGGATATCATCTTTGAATCTTTTTGCAACTCCTGACACATGACCCTGAAAATTACTCGCCCCGTCGTAGGCCTGGCGCAGTTTTGCACTGGCAAGTCAAGTCTGATCAAGCAGTCCTTCAGTGCTTTGAAAATGGTCTCAGCACAGGTATTGTTAACTTGCATCAGTCCAGAGAAAGGGGGAAAATATTGGTTTGAACCTCCAAATAATGTTTTTTGAGGGGCTGAATATTGGGGGGGGGCAAATGTATAGGTTTGCCCCCCCCCAATATTTTTCTGGGAGGGGCCAGTGCCCCTCTTGCCCCCCCCGCTTCCGCCGCCTGTGATAGATCAGATGTAACCTTGATTCAGTATTCACCATACGTAGGCCTACTACTACTAACTAGTACTGAGTGTACACGTGTACAATTTATTCTCAGATAGTAATTCACCACTGCCTTACAACTGCATATAATTATGAATAGATAGATGTAATCTTCATTCCTGTATCACTTTACGTAGGATTACTAACTAGTACTGTGTATACAGTTTTTCCAGAATATTTTTACGATTAAAAAGAGACAACTATCATAAAAGAAACTGTAACAACTTACCCTTTAAGAAATGATCTGAGCAAACTTTAAAGTATGCCTTGGTCGTGTTGAAAGTGATGTCTTTTCTGTATATCTGTCTAATCCACTCCCGTCGTCTTGCTTCGGTCATTTCACGCACCACGGGTCCTTGAGATTCTTTCACAGCTGGAATCCTGAAGTAGGATCTTTTTACTCCTAACTCCTTGTCTTTGGTGGTGCTGTTATGGCACAGCTTAATGCAACAATTGGTCGGCATGGTTAAAAAGAAAAAACTGACGAGTCGTCGATGATCAAATACGCTCACTGTGGTCTCCTACGTAACGTGGCGTACCGCACAAAATGGCGGATAGCGATAAAATCGCGATTGCGTCCCTTGCTGTGACGTCAAGTCGTCGCAGGCCATTACCTAGGCCTTTCCAGCGGAGTTTCCTAATGCCTAAACTGTTCTATTGATAGTGGTCCAGCTCGTGAGCCAGTTCTTCTAATGTTTCCTCCGCAGTTAGGGTCCCGACATTCTAGGTTTCCATGACGATGTTGTCTCTCGTGCGGCTCTTGCTAAGTTGTCCATCAGTAACACTCATCACCTCCGTCCTTGGTGACCCGGGCACGATTTGTCCTGTATGGAGTGAATGGTTCTTTTCATCATACGGTGTATCTTGGGCAAGAAAGACCTGGCGGGGCCCAATCCTCTCCAGGCCCTTGGCCACAGCCAGAATCCACGAGTACAGTGTGGCTCGACTTGGCCCCGAGCACGTGGTCGTTGAACCTAAAGTAACGTGAGGTTCCTCCGTCCTGTAGAAGACTTGTTGTGTAGAAGACTTTTATCCAGTGATGCCATTCTGACATCACTCCTGTTAATCGCCTCGTACGACACGCCGGTAAACGTTGGGCCTATTCTTTTCAGAACCCGGACTCACAGTGAGAAGCAGTATTACCAATGAAGATTTTTCATAGTAACTCTCGATTCCTCAATGCCCTAACATAATATGTCGATGGTTGGATTTGGTCTTTCGATTTGGTCTGTTCTGAGTGCTGTATGATTTTGATTTTTTTTTTTTTGGGGGGGGGACACTTTGTTGTGTATTCTATCTATCTATCTATCTATCTATCTATCTATCTATCTATCTATCTATCTATCTATCTATCTATCTATCTATCTCTCTATCTATCTATCTCTCTATCTCTCTATCTATAGATATATGTAGATATATGTAGAGAGAGAGAGAGAGAGAGAGAGAGAGAGAGAGAGAGAGAGAGAGAGAGAGAGAGAGAGAGAGACAGACATATATGTATTAGTTGTGTTTTTGAAATTTTGCTGGAGGAGCAAACCGGAGTACCCGGAGAAAATCTCCGAGACGTGGCTTGAGTCGAAAGTAAATAATATTCGGAGAAACATAACGCCCAGATGCGGGATCGATCCCACAGCGGTCAGGCGCCATGGGTTTCTGGCTTGTGGACATGGCAAGTTATTCCCGGCCTAAGACCACTCGGCCACAACTCTCGCTGTTTGGTCTTGGTGAAGCACGTAATGCAGCGAATACATTTATGATATATAATTTGCATTTGTTTGATTGTTGATCTTTATTTTAGTAAATCTGGTGTGTGTACCCTTCTTTACATCACGTTTAAACATATGTAAAAAAACATTTTTATGATAAATATTTCCTTCCTAAAATCATAGCGCTTTTCAAGCTCAAGATCTGCTCAAGGCGCGAACCGAATCAAGCTCTAATTCAAGCCGCCTGAGGCGTCTATTTGCAGCCTTTGCGCGCATCGTTAGACGCCCAGCCAACTGAGCGCAATCTATATATTTCAAAATGAAAATACAACTAAAATGTGTCCTAATATCGCAGATGTGAATAGATGTCAAAATAAATAAATAAAATAATAAAAACATAAATACATAAATACAAATAAGTAAATAAATAAGGTAAAAATGTAAAGGTAGTCCCATAGCCTTGTGGCCGTAGGGGAGCGTGATGTTGGAGATCACACTTATCTTGGGCCAGCGTAATGAGGGTGGTGCCCATCTCTCTCCCTCGCTGCTTTACCTTCCCCACCCTTAAGAGAGTAGGTACTCAGTCACAGTTGAGTCAACTGGGGGCGTTGTTATTTGTCGCTTCACGTTTTTGCGGTCACCCATCCAAGTGCTAACCGCACTGGACGGTGCTTAACTTGCGACACAGTAGCGAGTGCTAAGTAAATAAATACAATAAAATAAATACATGAATAAAGCTACAGTCAAATGGAGAGCACCACTAGACCTAAGTTGCTTCCTGGGTCTAACGTGTTCCCTGCTGGTCGCATGTTGAGAGGGGAAATGGTACGTAATGTGCAGATTAAAGGCTATGGACTTGAAGGCTACGTTTGAAGCCAAACCGTGGGTGTTGATTGATCATTTGTCGCTCCGACGCCTTGAGCCCTTCGGTCTTCCTGAAACAAAAGTAATTGTGCTTGTACTTACAAGGCTCACAGAGTTGCACAAGGCGCTTCCCCAACTCTTGCTGCCGAAAACTCCCAGTTCCTGCATAGATCCGTGTGCCAGTTAGAGGGTGGAACCGGTACGATTTCTCAAACCGGTTTTTAACCGGTTTCTCCAATAGAAAACCGCGGTTTAAAACCGGTTAACCGGCTAGAAGTTACAACTGGTTACCCCGGGTAAAGGCTCATAGTAAGCAAGGGAAATAACCTCTGTATTGAATTTTTTTGTGGAATTTATGTCGCTAGCTACTTAACTCAGAGGCTATTTCCCTCCTCCACTGTGGGTAGATTTGGGAGTTTGCTTTTCAATTTTGCGTTTGTGAAACCGTTGGTGGAATCTGAAGTTGCGAATGTCATATTGGTTAGAAAAACAATGCGCATTGAAGGATTAAAAGCCTGTTCCAAGTTTGTGTTCTGTGAAATTCGTTTGTAAAAAGTCCTTGCTTTCACACTGGATTTAATATCCATAGTTACACACACACACACACACACACGCACACACACCTACACACACACACACACACACTGCTCTTGCTGAGAGAGAGAGAGAGAGAGGAAGAGAGAGAGAGGAAGAGAGAGAGAGAGAGAGAGAGAGAGAGAGAGAGAGAGAGAGAGAGAGAGAGAGAGAGAGAGAGAGAGAGCAGCAAAGGGTGTTGTCGGTGAATGTGTACATTCAAATTTGAAGTGCCACCGCCAAGTTTAATTCTTGATACTTAATACTCTTTACAGTAACCGGTATTATGGTCAACCTTTCCTGCTTCTGTCTCTCGCAGGAGAAAGAATCTCCAAATGTCAGCTTTCCCACGCGTGTTGGCTACGAATTTCTCTGTTTCTGCCATTTTGCTAGTGCTTTACGGGACGAGTGATGTCCCTTAGAAAAACCGCGGTTTTCCGGTTTTTTAAGGCCAAACCGGTTTACCGAACCGTGAGAAAGTCGAACCGATTTTAACCGGAAAACCGGTAAAACCGAACACCCCTAGTGCCAGTGCGAGCCATTGTGAGCATGTATGCATGGGTGTTTAACAAATCACTATGGAATATTATTATTATTATTATTATTATTATTATTATTATTATTATTATTATTATTATTATTATTATTATTATTATTATTATTATTAATTTTTATTATTATTATCATCATCGTCATTATTATTATTATTATTATTATTATTATTATTATTATTATTATTATTATTATTATTATTATTATTATTATTATTAATACGGGATGCTATCACGCGCGTTTTCTTCAATCGAACTCAAAGAGCGATGATCTGAAGGGGTCGCTATTACAGAAGTCGGAATACAAATCAAATTTTTTTTCTTAAAATTTTCGGTTGACAGCATCCAGTACCATTATTGAAGGGAGGGAGCAGCGGGAGAACTCACGTGGTACTACTGTGTCCCCAAGAAGTCTCGTACTAAAGTCACGTAAGTTCGTTCTACGCAGGATGAACACCCGCGACCCTGGGCGTAGAAACCCTGCTGCTCACTATCAACGGAGCTACGGGGCAACCCCTATAATAAAATACTGAACTTGCCTAGCGCGGCTATCAGATCCAAGAGCTGCCCAAGGCGCTGGCCCAAATCTGTGATCCATCTCATGGCGCTGGAGACTTCAAACTTGCGGCCTCAACTGCACTGTAAACCGCACCCTGACAACTGAACCGCTCCGAACGCCCTTGAAGGTTGTTAATGTGAGCCTTCCACCTGCCCTTATGTTTACAGGATGACCACGCACTTTAACGTGCCGTCGTGAAGGCAGATGAGAAAGCGAACTACCGTATAAAAAGTCATTACACAATATCTACTACTGCGATTAAGACAATTTCACATTACTGGTGAGAATCGAACCCACGTTCTCATGCATGCCAGGCGAGCGTTCTACCCACTAAATCACCCTGCCACCCATTCTATCCCTTACTACTACTACTACTACTACTACTACTACTAAATACCTCTGTTATTACTACTACTACTACTACTACTACTACTACTATTATTATTATTATTATTATTATTATTATTATTATTATTATTATTATTATTATTATTATTACTACAACTACTACTAAATAAATAATTACATAAGTTAATACTTTAAAATACATTAATAATAATAATAATAATAATAATAATAATAATAATAATAATAATAATAATAATAATAATAATAATAATAATAATTACACAATCACAATATCACATCATCCTTCACATCGCCAATGTAATAATAATAATAATAATAATAATAATAATTATTATTATTATTATTATTATTATTATTATTATTATTATTATTATTATTACATTGACGATGTGAAGGATGATGTGATATTGTGATTTAAGCTACATGCATTGATCGCGCGCAGCGTCACGATAGTGCGTATGTAATTAAAACTTCATACATTAAAAGTCATGAAGGACATCAATTGAACTGGTATACCATTCTAAACGGCGGCTGCGAGGAACGTAAATTATTCTGTGCTACAGATGAACTAAACTAAACTAAATGCATAGTAACAATAAGATTACTTGATATATGACTAACAAAATTGCTGTGTTTTATAAAATATCCGCAACAACATGTCGACTGTAAATAATAACTTTTCGTTGCTGGGAAAAGATTCGTTAGAATCATTTCCGAATACGAGTAAAAATCCACTTTTTGTATATTTCGTTGTAGCATCTCTGTCTGTCTCGCTCGAAATCTGATAGTAGCTGGTGTGCTTATACTAAAGGATTTTTTTTAAAGTGTATATCTTATCTCGTAACTCGAAAGTCGTTGGGGCACTACGATGATCGTTTAACCAGCGTACTCCATCTTTCTCTGTTCTCAGCAGCACTCATTACTTCGCTCAGTGTCAAGCCAGTCCATTCTCGAATGTGGTCCTCCCACCTCTTTTTCTGTCTCCCTCTTCTTCTGCCTCCTTGCACCGTGTCTTGCAGGATGGTCTTTACAAGGCATGATCCTCTTGTGATGAGGCCATACCATTTAAGTTTTCGTTTCTTCAGCATTGTTTTTGTTTATGTATATAAATCAGGGGTGAGTCCTCTGTCAGCGATGTTGTGGTCTTAATTTTGTGGTCCTGATTCGGCTCTTTGCAGTCCGCTGGACCCTGTAAGCAATGAATAACCAAATAACTGACTATTCACTTGTTACAATTATTACATTGGTTAAAAATATTATCATTACAAAATTGTTGTTTGTGTTGTTCCCTTCGGTCTAATATCTCCATGTGTACAGACCTTTAAATGAAATAAATGAACTAGTAGTTGTACAGTAATAATCGTAGAACTTTGATCCTTGGCAAGCACCGACCAAAGAAGAAACATGAACTTCTGGACTTGTGTGATAAACGAAGATAGATGAAAAAGAACAAGAACACCTCCCAAGGAGCTGATGCCAACCGAAAAATCAACAGTGACATCCCAAGAAGCAAGCGCACAGCAAAGGAGAACTGGATAGAAGATCAATGCCAGGAAATAGAGAACAGTCTGATCAAGAACAACAGCAAGAAGGCCTACCAGACTATGAAGCGGCTGACAAGTGTTAAACAGCCTAAGGTCTCCACAATCCAATGCAAGTCTGGCATATGCCTTACAGAAGAACAAGAAATCTTGGATAGATGGACAGAGTATAGCCCTGACCTTTACACCAAACGGAGGCCCATCAGTTCTAGCATGTCCCCAGAAGATAGAAGAAGAAGAAGAAGAAGAAGAAGAAGAAGAAGAAGAAGAAGAAGAAGAAGAAGAAGAAGAAGAAGAAGAAGAAAATCCTCCGAGACGTTGAGGCAGCAGTTCAATCGCTGAAGAAGGGGAAGTCAGCGGGAGTGGACAACATACCCGCGGAATTCATTCAAGCAGGAGTAGAAGTGGTGATTGACGCTCTCACCTTTATTTATAACAAGATCTGGCAGAGTTGGAAGTGGCCTACACCATGGAACCAGTCGCTTGTTATTACTCTTCCCCAAAAGGGTAACCATCAGGAGTGTAACAATTACCGCACCATCAGCTTCATCAGCCATCCCATCAAGGTCCTCCTGAAAATAATACTGAACAGGTTGAAACCCAAGCTCAACAAATCATAGTTGAAGAACAAGCTGGAGTCAGGGCAGGACGAAGTACCATTGAACAGATTTTCAAACTCAGAATAATCTGCGAGAAATACCTACAGCACCAACAACATTCATATTATATGTTTCTAGACTTCAAAAAAGCGTTTGACCGAGTCTGGCATGCAGTTCTGTTGGCAACCATGAGAGCGTACAACATCAGCCCTAAAATTATTGAAGTCATAAAAAACCTGTATGACAAAGCTACAAGTTCAGTCCTTCACAACAGCGCCATCGGAAATTGATTCAGAACAATCAGAACAGCAATCGATGTGCATCAAGTATGCCTACTCCCTCCAACATTCTTCAACATCTTCTTAGAGCGCATCATATCAGGTGCCCTTGCAGATCACGAAGGCACAGTCAGCATAAGGAGTAGACAATCTCCAACCTCCGTTTTTCGGATAACATTGATGGATTGGCTGGAGAGTAATAAGAACTTGAACAGCTGATGCAGAGGCTTGACACCATGTCCAGAGGGACACAAGTGCAGAGAAGACCAAGCTGATTACCAACAACACAAATGGCATCAACACCGACATCAAGGTCAATCCCTCAACACAGTGCATAGCTTCAAATACAGGGTGTTCCAAAAGTCTTGGGCACATTTGAAGTCCCCATCTCCAATTACTATGAATGGTAGTAAGATAAAAGTTGTGGCATTTTAAAGCTAATTACATTGAGTTTTTTGTAAAGCTGTTGATTTTTTTAAAATTTCCAGACCCATTAATGGCGTTCACTTGGGACGCGTTTGGCACGAATTTGACTATCGGCTTGATGTGTGTCGTGTGACCAATGGTGCTCACATTGAACATCTTTGAACATTCCATGTAAAAACTGAGATTACAAGCTTTCTGAATTTACCAGATGCGTTTTTATATCCTTAATAGTTTCGGAAATATTCAATGTCAAAATGTGCCCAAGACTTTTGGAACACCCTGTATTTAGGAGCCATTGTATCAGACAATGGGTCCCGATAGGAAGTCCTCTCCAAGATCGCACAAACAACTGCTGCCCTGACAAGGTTGAAGTCCATTTGGAAAAAAAACAGGACTGTCAGTCTAATTTTGCGCTCCCTCGTCATCTCCATCTTCCTATACGCTTGCGAAACATGGACGCTCACAGCAGATCTACAACGAAGAATACAAAGCATGGAGATGAGGTGCTACAGAAGATTTTTGTGCATTTCCTAAACTCAGCACATCTCCAAAGGCGTAGTCACACAGAACATCACACAAGCCATTGGACAAGATGACATGCTCACAGTGGTGAAGAAATAATAATAAATAAATAATAATAACAGGCAATTTATACAGCGCGTTCCAAAATCACAAAGCGCTTTACACAAACAAATGTAAACACAACATGCGTACATTGGTCAATAACACGCAACCACATATACATCTCAACACCAAAAATAACTAACAACACTCACTCATGGCGCCTAAGAAAAGGCCTCTCTAAAAAGATGCGTCTTCAAGTTCGTTTTAAAAGACACTAGTGAAGGACTGTGACGGACGGACCGAGGTAGCGAGTTCCAGGTCTGAACGGAGAAGAAACTGAAAGCTCTACCACCGTGTCTCACCCTGTGGTATTCTGGTACACGGAACATCCTTTCATCTGCAGAGGAGCGGAGAGACCGAGAAGGAACATAGACAGTCAAAAGTTCAGAAAGATAGCTAGGCGCAGTTCCAGAGATGATGTGGTAGCAGAGACATGAGGTTTTATATTTAATTCGTTGTTCAATGCTGTGATTTCCGTGCTTTGAAGATGAGTTTAGCTGCAGAGTTTTGGACTTGCTGAAGAGGTCTAAGGACTTTCTGTGTGCAACCTACAAGGAGTGAATTACAATAATCCAATCTAGACAGAATGCATGCGCTAACTAGTGTTTTTGTTGCTTCTTGTGTGAGATACTGTCGAATGGAGCTTATGCGTCTAAATTCAATGTATGCAATCTGACAAGTTTTTGCAATGTGTTGCTGCATGAAATGAAAACTCCGATGGTATGGCCACGTCACCAGAGCTTCAGGCCTTGCAAAGACCATCCTGCAAGGGACGGTGCAAGAAGGCAGACGAGGAGGGAGACAGAACAAAAGGTGGGAGGACAACATTCGAGAATGGACTGGCTTGATACTGAGCGAAGCCATGAGGTTTGCTGAGGATAGAGAAAGATGGTTAAACGATCTTCTGTGGTTTCCCAACGACCTTCGATTTGCGGGATTGGATAAAATAGGATAGGATAGGAATAGTAGTAGTAGCAGTAGTAGTAGAAGTAGTAATAGCAGCAGCAGATGTAGCAGTAGAAATAATAGCACTAGTAGTAGTAGTTGTAGTATTAGTAGTAGTAAAAGTAATACTAGTAGTAAAAGTAGTAGTAGTAGTAGTAAAAGTAGTACCATCAACAGCAATAGCAGTAGTGGCAACAGCAATAGTAATAGTAGCAGCAGCAATAGTAATAGTAACAGCAGCAATAGCAATAGTAACAGCAGCAATAGTTATAGTATCAGAAGCAGCAATGGTAGAAAAGGTGCTTTGAAACTAGAGGGTGGAACCGGTACGATTTCTCAAACCGGTTTTTAACCGGTTTTCCTAATAGAAAACCGCGGTTTAAAACCGGTTAACCGGCTAGAAGTTACAACTGGTTACCCCGGGTAAAGGCGCATAGTAAGCAAGGGAAATAACCTCTGTATTGAATTTTTTTTGGAATTTATGTCGCTAGCTACTTAACTCAGAGGCTATTTCCCTCCTCCACTGTGGGTAGATTTGGGAGTTTGCTTTTCAATTTTGAGTTTGTGAAACCGTTGGTGGAATCTGAAGTTGCGAATGTCATATTGGTTAGAAAAACAATGCGCATTGAAAGATTAAAAGCCTGTTCCAAGTTTGTGTTCTGTGAAATTCGTTTGTAAAAAGTCCTTGCTTTCACACTGGATTTTACATCTACTTCGACATCAGCCTTCGACTCGTAGTACATCTTGGGTACGGCTGTTTCCTGGAAGTACTTTCTTCCAGGGACGCTGTATTTGGGATCGAGTGTTTCCAGTAGATCTTTGAAATACCGACTCTCCACAATTCGGAACGGCTGAAGTTCTTTCACGATGAATGTTGTCATCTTTTCGTTGATTTTGGATGCTTTCTTGGAGTTAGCTGGATATACCTGCTTCTTTTTGAGTGCTTCACTGATTGTCATTTGTTTTGTGTCGCCTTTACTTGTACTGGCACCTCCTTCTGTCACAATGCTCACGTCAGCGTCAGCGCTGCTGGTACACGGACTAGATCTAGAATGTAGGACTTGTGGGTTAGATCTATTGGGTGCAGGGCCCGCAGGCTTGGCTGGCTTCAGCAGCAGCAAAGGGTGGTGTCGGCGAATGTGTGCATTCAGATTTGAAGTGCCACCGCCAAGTTTAATACTTGCCTTACACTCTTTACAGTAACCGGTCTTATGGTCAACCTTTCCTGCTTCTGTCTCTCGCAGGAGAAAGAATCTCCAAATGTCAGCTTTCCCACGCGTGTTCGCTACGAATTTCTCTGTTTCTGCCATTTTGCTAGTGCTTTACGGGACGAGTGATGTTTCTTAGAAAAACCGCGGTTTTCCGGTTTTTTAAGACCAAACCGGTTTACCGAACCGGGAGAAAGTCGAACCGATTTTAACCGGAAAACCGGTAAAACCGAACACCCCTATTTGAAACCAGTGTTATTGCGGAATCGCGCTTTATAACAGATTATTATTATTATTATTATTATTATTATTATTATTATTATTATTATTATTATTATTATTATTATTATTATTATGTCCAGCACTAATGGTTTTAAACTTTCATTTTCCCCTCCCACCGCCCCTTCCCTCTCCATTCCCCCTCCCCCAAACTCACACATCTTGAAGCCACGATAACATTTGGCCATTACAATTTATTGTAAAATTTTCTATCATTTCCTAGTTTATACCATAGACCATAATATACCGGACTGCTCTCTCTCCTGATTCCGGTCTCTGCACTCGTCGCGCAACTATTCTTGCGCATCAGTCAATCCATTATTCCGGTTCAGTACATCGGAGAGCTTTTCACGTGGATTGTTTTTAGTTATCTATGATTTTGGTTAGTGGTGCAGTTTGCAAAGTGTCTTTTGTCTTGCATTATGCCTGGTGCAAGTTGTACGATTGTGGGTTGTGGTGCATGCAACGGAAAGCACAAGGGGCTGTCGTTTTTCTCCATTCGCCAACCAAAGGACTTGAAGTGGGAGAGAGAGCTTGTTCACGCCGTGAATCGTGCAGACAGCAATTTTAACAAAGACACTGCAAAGATTTGTTCTAGACACTTTCGACAGGAATGCCTGAAGCTGGGTAAGTGTTATTTACCTAGAATATAAGCTCGTTGTAATCATATTAAGTTCTATTCACTATACAAAACTTTTATCTTGCGATATATTCGGGATTCTTGCATGATATTAATATCGTAAGCAAAAGTAGCAGTAGCACTAGCAGTAGCACACGTGTGTACTTTCACTTTCAGGAAGTATTCAATTCTGAGCCTTATTCGGTTTGCTACTTCATGCAGAGGAACGATAGAACAGAATAGAAATCACAGGAGTATCATTAACTGTCAATTTTGTTTATGGTAGATCACTAGATAATTTGTGTCTTTGCAAATTTCTTATTTTTCTGGTATTATGTTACTGTAGGTCCTGGTGGGAAAAAACTGTATCTTCTACCCGGGAGCCTTCCAACAGAGTGTATGCCTGTCAAGTCCATTGTCACAAGGCAGCCTCCTCCAAGAAAAGAACCTGTAAGTGTCTATTTATCTTTTTAATCCTGTTGAATGGCTTTTGATATATTAACATCCCATGGAGCAGTAGATCCATGTCCGATGAACATTTGTGCACTTGCCCATGCAGTTATGTCGATTTTGTACTTTAGACTTGGGCATTCATTTCTCCATTGTGGCATAAATCTGGTTTTGCCTTTGGCATTGATTTCTCCAAGGTTTATTATCAAATTGCAATAAAATTAATTTATGACTATTATCACTATATTAAGAGGATAGTCCTGACCCTGTAACTTTCCCAGGGCATGTGCAGTGCACATAACTATTTAAAGGGGTCACACAATTACATTGAAATGTTACATGTTTATATATTCCATTTGATTGAGGTCAAATTTAAAATTTGGTGTATAGTGACCTTATGAGGTGGTATTATCAGTGCAATAATTCAGACTAGGGGCTAAACGGTTAAACAAAAGTGTGCCCATATCTTCAGTGCTTTCAGACCGATTTCATGGACATTTCACTTGAAGTGGCGACGACTTAACGTTTGTCACCCAGGTCATGGCCACAGGGTCAAGATGACTGAATTCTTTTGTACTGTCACATGAAGGCAAATTTCTTTTATTGGTAGTACACTTTTCACAGACAGCAATTATGTCTCTTGTGCATAAAAGGATGCTATGGGGTGGGGATGTACTTTTTGTTTATTGGCAAAACCTGTTATAATAATAATAGTGATATAATAAAATATTATCTATTTGGTACAATTATGCATCATAATACAACTTCACACTTTTTAAAGGGATTACTCTGATACCTGAATTTTTGTGTGTGTATTTCAGGCAGCACGTGAACCACCTCTGGTGCCTGTCAAGGTTGTCTACAATAACTTCAGTGATGTTAGAAAAGCTGCATCAAAATTGCAAGCTCCATGGTGTATAGTTCTGCACTCCGATGCCCAGGTTGTAGCTGTTTCACTAACGCAAACTGGTATTGGACATCTGCAAGTTAGCATCACCCCAGATCTATTCGCAGTGGTTTCTATTTTTGGACTGCAAGCACCCCACCTGACGGCCAATATTGAATCAACTCACCTCTCTAAACATCTGACAGCATTGATTGGTCTGCATATATGTCCAGGCGTGGTGGACCATGCCCTGCAGAAATTTGCCGAGCTCCCAACTGGACAGGATTTATATTACAGACATGTACTCTATGTCTCAGAGACTTCTTCTATAACACATTCCTCTACTGCTCGATCAAGTACCTGTCAGTTGCTGGTGAAAGAATCCTCCAGGATCTGTAACGACTGCCTTGAAGTAAAGAACTTACTACTGCGAAAACAGGCAAGAGCACATGCAAACGAAAAGACACCAATTCTAAAAAACAATCCATTGGTGTCAGTGTCGCACAAAAAGCTGAAGCAAGCATTCAAGACCATTCGCAAGCAAGCTGCTACGCTGAAACTACAACTGGAAATCTTCAAAAAATCTCTTAAGACTGACTCCGTTATAGTGAGCGACACCTTTCATGAGTCTTTGATCAGTGCCATTGATAAAGAAAAACTCTCAAATGAATCTAAGTTGACCCATCACTGTCGCTTGGTACAGTAGTTCACTAGTTGTAATTTGTTGTGACAGGAGATACTGTATCAGTAGAATGAAAATTCGGGCGGATGTTATTGTGATTGATAATTTGGTATTGTATTGTTGTTCTTATTGCTGAGTGCTCCTTAGTCCTTTCTGGTCGAGATTGCATTTTTTGCTCATTTGCTTTTGATAGTTACTGATTCTTCTCTTTTTGCTATGACGGATGAGAGAATAACTCAAATTATTGTTACTGCCAAAACAAAACAGACAGTTGGATTTTCAAGAGCAACCTGACTGTTTTCCGCCGACCCTAAAACCTCTTTTGATTTCTTATCAAAACAATTACACATTCTGTGCCATTCCAAAACATAGGGAAGTAAGGAAATGGTTTTAAAATAATAATAATAATAATAAGCCAACCACTTATTTTTTTCTTTTTCTTTTTTTTTTTTGGGGGGGGGGAGGGTTATGTCACCTTTCATCAAAGCCATTTTGTTTTTATTTGGTCTAACAGTGAAAGCATCGTATAATTTGTCTCTGCACTCAATAGTCCTACCACCTATTATTCAGAACACAAGCACTTTTCAGTGACAAGCAGAGTTAATATTAGTTATTACATTGTTAGTGATAGTACTGATAATATGGTTTTCATGTAAAATATATAATTTTTCTTTTGTGGTAAAAAGTTCTTGTTCTCTTAATTAATTAATGTAACAAAAGTGCATTGCCATTTGCAGGTAACTTGTTTTGTTTCTAATACAAAAGAAGGGTTAATGTTTAAAATCAGTTGAAGTCCAATCAAGAAGATCAACGTTGACTCTAAATTATTTGCCAGGCTGTTTTGACTGTATGCAGAACTGATGAGCTCTTTATAAATTTTGGAATTTGTTTTGTAACGTATCCGTTGATGTAAGAAATTATATACCCTTTTAGTGCAGGTGTATTTAAATTATTATCATTGGAATGCTGCATTGACCATTACTGTCACTTTTAGTTGTAATTTGTTGGGACAGGAGATACTGTATCAGTAGAATGAAAATTCGGGCGGATGTTAATGTGATTGACAATTTGGTATTGTAGTGTTGTCATTGTTGTAATTTTTGAGTGCTCCTTGGTCCTTTCTGGTTGAAACTGGGTGTTGATTCCATGGTAGTGAATTGAAAGTTTTAAATGTCACATTATACTGTACATCGGTGAAAGGATGATAATTTGAAATTGATTAGTGATTCTTATAGGTAGATTTTTAATACCCTTCAATTTCCATATTTGGTGTGTACTATTCATGAGGAGATACAGACTAGCATTGTTGAATTTAATTAAGTGCTAAATGTATTGTAACAAAATGTAATGTGCTCTGCTGTCTGAATGACATACAGTCTTGTATTATTGAAGCTAAATGTAACGTAACAAAATGTGTGTCAGGCTGTGGGCATTTGCCTTTATTTGGTGTGTGCTATGTAATGTGTAGTGTGCGCATCTGTGTGAATAACAGACTTGTACTATTGATATTTAAGTGCTGAATGTAACGTAACAAAATGTGTTTGATGGAATTCACATTATAATATGGGTGTGCACAATGCATAGTGTGCGCATCTGTCTGAATAGGACAACGATTTGCATTATTGAATTTTTAGTGTAATTTTATAAGCAATGCATAAAGCATGAAGTTTTCTGAGATACAGATTTGTATTATTGTATTTAAAGTGTTACATGTACTGTGTAACAAAATATGTATGAGACGGAGAGATATATGGAGCAGATATTCTGTATGATTTTAGCTCATTTGCTTTTGATAGTCACTGATCATTATCTGTTTTTGCTAAGACAACTCAAGATTATTGTTACGGCCAAAACAAAACAAAATAAGTTGGATTTGAGCAACCATGACTTTTTTCGGCCGACCTTTTTTTGATTTCTTATCAAACATCAAAAGAATTACTAATTTTTTGCCATTCCAAAACAAAGGGAAGTAATGCAGTAAGAATTATAAATAAAATATTAAACTGATACAATGCTTTGTTTTTATTTGGCGTAACGGTGAAAGCATCTGTGTAATTTGTTGCACAGTAACCAGACCGCTAATTATTTAGACCACAAGTGCTTTTCACTTTTCAGTGAAAAGCAGAGGTATATTATTTGCTTTTATGTTCATATAAAGTATTTAATTTTTTTTGGTGGCTAAAAGTTTCGTTTCTCTTAATTAAAAGTGACAAAAGCGAACTGTTCTGGCTCTAATACTACACGTTCATATTTAGATTCTTTGTGCGTTAACAATAGTTTATGTTGTAGCTATGTTTTAAACTTGTATGTTACAGTTAGAATGGTGTTGGAAGAATACATTATATAATATATTTAATTCTGTCTTTCATTTTGATGTGTTGTTCCTCTAATGTTCTCTGCTTAACATGCACTAATACACCACAAAAAAAGAGCACCCAAGACAAGAGTAAGACATATTCAAACGAGTCATATTTTCTAACACTGGTGGGACATGTACTAGAAACATTTATTGTAGGAATATCAATACATTGTAGAACTGGACGCAGCACGTTCACGCCTATAATAATAATAAATTCATGGAAAGCATCGAACACACTAAAACTTAGGTATGCTCAATGCAGCGCACAAAAGCAAGGCAATAATGCACTCACGTGATCGAGAATAAATTATGTTGCGAAGATGATTGGTTGAATAAAATCGTTAATACACCTAAAAGCTTTTGGTGGGGGGGGGGGGGGAAGTGGGGATAATGGTTCTTGATGGATTTGGGGAAACTACTTAAGCTGTTTACGGATACCCTTTGCTTTTTTTGTTGACTTAGTTCTACGCCTAAATGAGTTCATGATTGTCTTGCATTTGTGAGACATCCTCACCTTTAAATAGAGGTGAACAACATCTTCCAAGATCTTTCTTTCGTACTGTTTGACACATCAGTCTTGCATAAAATATCGTACAAGGAAGTAGACAAAGACTGACTGACTGCATCTATCAAGATATGTTTTAAATGAAGCATTCACACTTGATGCATCTCCAAACAACTCCCTGAAACACATTTCAAGACCCAGAAAAATCTTAACGTAATTGGTTTCAGTTTGATCAAACCACCTCTGTCGAGAATGCTTGTCAGTGTCTTTCTGGTACTTGCAGTAGCAATAGTTCCAGTTTTAGTAGTACTGTCACCATCACTGCATGTTAGTTTTTCCAGGCACTTAATGATCCTTGCCCCAACATCTTTATCTTGGAGTCTTCTTGCCTTTTTTTTTTCTGAGTTTTTGGATTACAAAACCACCAATATACTCGACAATGTCATGCTCAGAGTCAAGAAGGGGCATGCTTATTTCAGAACACAACTGTTCAGGTTCATATTGCAGTTGAATTAAGAGCTCAAATGTTATGTTTTCAGACACAACCATGGGGCTAGAATTCCTGATGACTTTTCTGCACCAGTGGACATGTTTTCTGTGCACAATTGATGAAACTTGGTGTAGGTACCAAGCAGTCGTTCAGGAACTGGAGAACAGGCAGCATCACACTCTCTTTCCCATTCCCGATCTGTCCTACCACTCTGCTATACTATCTTCTTCTTCGCTAGATCAATGACCTACCTTTTTTCTTGAAAACTCTTCCTGGACAAGACTCCTTGTTTGTGTATGAGGTCTGTTGGATCAGCTTGGGAGTGTTGGACGCTTTCTGCCGGGTGGTCACTAGGGCTTCCTATGAATGTACTATTTAGCACTATAGGCATTTTATATGTATGTTTTTTGTTGTTGATTTATACTGATGTTTGTATTCTATTTTGTTTTTGTAATCGGGGAGTTCGCGTAGTTGAGGTCAACCCTCAGCCGTCCCTCGCGTGGGATGTCTTTATTGTAAAGTGACTGGCCGGTGGAGGGCATTCAATTTTCCCACTGGGGTTGTTTCAACAGATCTTTTATGCGGATCGGGGGTTGTCCGGTCCTGATTTGGCTCGGAAGAGTCCGCTGGACCTAAAGCAATAATAAATCAATCAATCAATCAATCAAAGCATCACACTGCCTAAAAAAACAACAACATTGTATTAGAGAACAGGTTGCAGCAACAGTAAAACCAATTTCTTGTTCCTTTTATAATGTAAGCTCTTGCTCAAATAGAAAGATATTAAAATAATGCCTGTTTCTATCAGAATCAAAATGCTTTTTTGATACCACACAGAAATCAATTGATTATTAATTAAAATAGACAGCAATAGCACTGTCATAAACACTTGGCTAAAATTTAAAAAGACATCCTGACCACACATAATTCATACACCTACACGACATTTACAATAACATTTTAATAAATATATAATGCACAATACTATGTATCCACACTAATATAATTATCAAGTATAGTACTAAAACTCATTCAGACAAATTACAGCAATCACATTCACTTCGATTTTCATTTAATTTAATAAAATAAAAAAATGCAACGCTCAAAAAGGGAGTAAAAGAGTCATCACAGAACACATCTCACTACAAAACAATGAAAAATGGTAACAAAAATAAAAACTATGCTTGCACTACACTTGTGCATGTGAGTGTGAGTACTGCAAGCATTGATTTTATTTAATGCTTTGTGAACCAGTACATCCACACCAATAGTAGATATTTAGATGTACATTTTGTGTCATCCCACTGATTTCTGAACATTGTAGAAAGGCGTAAGGCAGTTATAATGGGGGAATATATGATGGTACGTACTGTCTAAGTTCTTGCAGATTTCACGAACGCTCTCTGGCATACAGTCATCTCTTTGCAGCTCTCCGCAAGCCTGTTTAACAATATTCACCGTCAGCTAGGAAAATAAAAGGTTAACAGCGCCATTAATACATCAGGCCATTAAAGAGAATGCAACATACCCATTGATTAAAAAACAGGCACAGACTTTAGCAAGTTAAACTAAGAACAAGTAAAATGTTGGCCTTCATGCTCTGTACCAATTTATTTAGTTCCTTTTTTGTTATATAGTTAGTTTATTTTTTGTGGATGAGGAAGGGAGGAGGAACATGTTACTTCAACCAAAAGTTTGTCACTTTTCCTCAACCCTTACTGTTGTACACTGAGAGATTAAAAAACAGTTCTTTGTAGGCCTAATGGTACAAATATTATTGATTAATACTTTTTGCACTAAAATGTACCTTAACAACGTTGGAAGTGGCGGGTAACGCTGAACTGGCAGCATGCAGACACTCTCCAACATCTTCTTCAGTTCTTGGTCCTGATGATCCTGATCGAATTCCTGGTTTACATGAACAAGCTTGTTAATACAGCTCGGCAGAGTTATAGTAGAAATAACAATTACAGATCTGTTTAGATAGAAGCTACAGATTAATTTATGACAGATTTACAATACATTTAATTATATTTCAACAGTTTCCATCTCGTGTAAACGTGAAACTAATACTAGAACACTTCATTTTGATCTACTCCAGCAGCCTATCACGTGTGACGCAAATAAACGATAGAATGCACAAAAGAAGACTTAATCGAAATAAGAACAAAAATAAATGTTATCATGTATGCCCCTATTTATTGAATAAGTGTTCAAGGTAGAAAATCTTGGGAATGTTTGCTCCTCTTTACCTGCAAAACCGTGTCGATCTCCATTGTTGTTTTGTGTGGAAAGAAAAGCGGATGCGTAGGTTGACTAAATCAATTGACGCATGCGCGACGGGAGTTCGGCCTACGGTTCGTCTGTTTCTCGGCAAAGAGATGGCTGTCCAGTTATATTGGTCTATGTTTATACCGTTTGCTCTAATTTGTCAGAAGAGTGTGTCCGAGTGCCTTGTCGTTGGTTAAAAACTGGGACATTGCTAAGTGTAAGAGTTGTCATCTCGAAGGAGAGAATGAAATTTAATCTAATTTCCTTCAGCCTCCGAGCTAAAGGCAAAAGACAAGTTAAGGTGAGCAGGTTTTTTGTTTTTTGTTTTTTGTTTTTGTTCCTGTGTGTTCAGTTTATCTAGCTAACTCACTGGCCCCGATCAGAACTGCTTAGACGCAGAGAGAGAGAGAGAGAGAGAGAGAGAGAGAGAGAGAGAGAGAGAGAGAGAGAGAGAGAGAGACAGAGAGAGAGAGAGAGACAGAGAGGTAGAGGAGGGGGAGGGCAGACACAGACAGACAGACAGACAGAGAAGCTCCGTTAACTCATGAAGAGGCAGACAAAGACAGTCAGAAAGTTTGACGATCAGAGAGATATTCTGTTCACGGCCTAGCTTAAATAATTATTCTAATTAAAAGCTCAAACGTGCTAAAATAAGCAGTTAGAGAGAGAGAGAAAGAGAGAGAGAGAAAAATAAGCAGTTAGAGAGAGAGAGAGAGAGAGAGAGAGAGAGAGAGAGAGAGAGAGAGAGAGAGAGAGAGAGAGAGAGAAAGAGATAATAGGAAGTGGGTTGGGGACAAGAGAGAGACATCGAGAGATGCAAATGCATTAAGCAAACACACACGCTCACAGAAAATTAATTATAACATGGCATAAAACAACACAGAATAAAGGGTCACGACAAACTCGACACTCATTGTTATTGGCAATTCTTTAGAGGCGATGTTGTTTCCTATGGACCCCTCTCTTTCTCTCTTCGGCTGTTTACTATAGTATACAGATATTGTAATTTTGGTGTTTTATACCGAAGGCTTTTTTGGTATTACCTATTCTCATGTATTTATCATGCTAGTGGTAATTTTTCGGAGTTTTCATCACTTTTCGGTTATCAATGTAATGCTGGTGCATATTGTAAAAGTGTCCCTCCCCTCCCTCCTTCCGCCAACTTCAACCCGTTATTATTTAACTCCCCCCATCTCCCCCACCCCTCGCCACCACCTTTCTATTTGGTCTGAGAGCCTTCAATAAACCTTAAAAAAAAACTTGGCAACAGAATCACAGCAGAAATCGTGAATTTTTATTGCAGAAATTCATCGTTTGTGTATAGAAGAGGCCTAAAACAAAGAAAGTTGACGACTGGACTTGTCAAGACGTCGTCAGAGAGCCAAGGAGCACTGCGTTTATCTCCCTGCAGAAACGTTTAGGTGAACCACGGTGAGCACAGTGAGCACGACTGTTAGTAAACTGTCGACTGCGCAATGCAGAGGGAACCTGAAATTACATGTAGGATGTAAGAACTCTAATCGCTTGCTCCCGCAAAACAAGAAACTCCTTGTTTAATATTAGTTAAATTACATTTACATTTACATGTGCGCTTTTAGCCGAGTTACGTAAAAAAAACAACGCTCTAAAACTACCTATAATATCTTATTCTATGCTATCCTATCCTATCCTATCCTATCCAATCCCGTAAATCAAAAGTCGTTGGGGCACCACAGAAAAATCGTTTAACTAACGTACTCCATCTTTCTCTGTCCTCAGCAACCCTCATGGCTTCGCTCAGTGTCAAGCCAGTCCATCCTCGAATGTTGTCCTCCCACCTCTTTTTATGACTCTCTAATCTTCTGCATCCTTGCTCCGTGCCTTGCAGGATAGTCCTTGCAAGGCCTGATGCTCTGGTGACGTGGCCATACCACCGGAGTTTCCTTTTCTTCACCACTGTAAGGATGTCATCGTGCTTTCCAAAGGCTTGAGTGATGGTCTGTGGTGCTTTATCCTTGGTGACGTGCTGGGTATAAAAAAATGCCCAAACGTCTTCTTCATGTTTCGCCAGCGAATAGGAAGATAGAGATGATAAGGGAGCGCAGCAGCCGTACCTTGGAGTGTAGACTGATGGTCCTGTCTTTCCAAAGGGGCCCTGTCAGGGCAGCAGTTGTTTGTGCGATCCATTGTCTGATACAATTGCTCCTAAATATTTAAGCTATGCACCGTGTTGAGGAACTGGCCTTGGGCTTTGATGTACGTGTTCATGCTATTGGTGTTGTTGGCCACCATTTTGGGTTTCTCTGCTTTTATTTCCATTCCAAAGATTCCGGAAGTGTTGTCAAGACCCTGCACAATCTGTTAAAGTTCTTGTTACTCTCCAGACAATCCATTCATGTCATGCGCAAAACTGAGGTTGGGCATTGCTCTAACCCCTATGTTGGCATGTTTTTGTGATCCGCAAGGGCATCTGACATGCATGATGCGCCCCAGGAAGATGTTGGAGATTGTTGGAGAGAATAGGCATCCTTGATGCACGCCGATAGTAATGTTGTTCTGAACCAGTTGCCGATGGCGCTGTAGTGGAGGACTGCACTTGTAGCCTTGTCATACAGGCTTTTGATGACTTCAATAAGGTTAGGGCTGATGTTGTACACTTTCATGGTTGCCCGAGAGCTGCATGCCAGACTCGGTCAAACGCTTTCTTGAACTCTATAAACACAATATATAAATGTAGTTGGTGCTGTAGGTATTTCTCGCAGATTGTTCTGAGGTTGAAAATCTGCTCAGTGGTATCACCCTGCTGCTTTTTCTTCAGCTATGATTTTTTCATCTTGGTGTTTCAACCTTTTGAGTATTGTTTTCAGGAGGACTTTGCTGGGATGGTGGATGAGACTGATAGGGCGGTAGTTTTCACACTCCTGAAGGTTACCCTTTTTGGAAAGAGTGATGACAAGCGGCTGGACCAGTGGGGTAGGCCACTCCTCATTCTGCCAGATCTTGTTACAGATAATGGTGAGGGCGTCAATCATCGCATCTCCTCCTGCATGAAGCAATTCTGGAGTATGTTGTCTATTCCCGCTGACTTTTCCTTCTTCAGGAATTGCAATGCTGCCTCAACTTCTTCTTGGAGGAGTTCTTCTTCCTCTCTGTTCTGGGGACATGCTAGAGCTGATGAGTCTCCGTTTGGTGTGTGGTTGTAAAGGTCAGAGCAGTACTTTGTACACATATCCAAGACTTCTTGTTCTTCTGTAAGGCACATGCCAGACTTGCTTTGGATCGAGGATGAACATCGGCAAGACACGCATTTTTACAGGAGCATAGATCGGAAGTGACCACGGCCTCGTGATGATTTCTTTCCGTCTTCACTTGAAAAGAGTAAACACAGCAAAATGCACCAGACTGAAGTTCGACCTGGACAAACTATTCCAAGCCACAATTGGGGGACATTTTCACCACTGCTCATATTTTGGGAGCTGTTGAAGTAGATGTCAAACCATGACCACCGCCTTCAACTCCGTTGTGGCAGATGCCTCCACTGAGATCCTTGGCAAGCATCACCCAAAGAAGATACCGTGGATCACACCGGAACTTTTTTTTAACCTGTGTGACAAACGAAGAGAGATGAAAAAAAGGAACACCTCCCAGGGAGCTGATGCCTACCGAAAACTTAACAGTGACATCCGATAAGGCATGCGCAAATCAAAGTAGAACTGGATAGAAGATCAATATCAGGATATAGAGAACAGTCTGAAAAAGAACTACAGCAAGAAGGCCCACCAGACTATGAAGCTGCTGACAAGTGTTAAACAGCCCAAGGTCTCCACGATCCAAAGCTATGAATACGCGTATTCTTCTTCTTCTTCTTCTTCTTCTTCTTCTTCTTCTTCTTCTTCTTCTTCTTCTTCTTCTTCTTCTTCTTCTTCTTCTTCTTCTTCTTCTTCTTTTCATTGATTATTATTATTATTTATTTTAATTATTATTATTATTATTATTATTATTATTATTATTATTATTATTATTATTATTATTATAACTCATCATCATCATATCATCATCACCATCATCACCATCATCATCATTATTTTATGTTATAATTATTATTACACTCACACACTCACACAAACACAACAAGACGCCGTAGCTGTAAAGTCCAGTGTCTTGAAATTGTGAGATCTAGACAAATAAATCATCAAACCACAAACAATCGAAGCAGGTCTTGGAGACACGATAAGTATTTTTTTTGGTTTATTTTCATTTAATGTATGTACACATTGTGAGTCTAGACTAACACAGAATGTTAATTGTCTTTAAAAATAAATAAATAGCATCGTGGAGCTTCGTATTATTATGAACGTAATAAGTGATAGATCTCCTGCAACCAGTGCGCTGCAGACTACAGAATAATGAATGATTCAAGATGCCGAAAGTGCCAGCCAGAGGAATAAACGTACTTAATTGTTAAAAGCAATAACGAGAATCATGTAAGAAGTTTTTGTTGTTGTTGTTCGTTTGTTTTTAATTAAGGCCATTGAATAGCGTTCGAGCTGCTACAAGAACCCACAGGAAATCCGCATATTTCTATGATTGATTTCAATATATGAATCACTATAACTTTGTTATGATTTATCTCGCAAAACAAGCATTTTAAGACTGTCAATAAATACTCATAGAATATCCTCATCTTTCAGTGACTAATTTCAAAATAAAAGTAAACACATTTTTGTATGATTCATCTCGCCTACAAATGCCTTGATATTATAAGAATGTCAATAAATCGTCATTATAATCCAATTTGGCTGTTGGCATTTCATTGGACCTTGTCATCGGCTTTACTATTTTCATTTGACTTTTCAAAGCGACCATAGTTTAATATCCAAATACTCATACTCCGAGCAGTCATTTTCTTTTAAATGTGCTCTTTCCATCAAATGTCAAACTGTAGTTTAATATCGAAACGCTCGTTTAGCGAGATCATTCTGAGCAGCCACTCAGTGGATGCTGACAGGTCAAGTTGACCTTGACAGAGACCTGGCACGCGCAAGAGCAAGCAAGGTCAAGGTGCAAGGTCAAACGGTTTGAAACCCATGCGATCGAAAACGAAAACTGGTTTTGCTATCAATAAATATATTTCCGCCCTAGAGTGGAGCAGCTTGCCTGGACGGACAGCCGGCCACACCCCCATATCATCCTTGATGGCTCTTTGAAAGCTGCCTTCAAAAGACCATGATGATGACAATGATGATGCTAATGATGACGATGAGGGAGATAATACTGATAAAGTTAAGGAGTAGGAAAATGATGGTGGCGGTGGCGGTGGTGGTAGAGGTGGAGGTGATGATGGTCGTCGTTGTCGTGGTAATGATGATGGTGGTATTGATGATGAGGACGAGATGGTGATGGTGGTTGTGGTGTGTTATTGGTTGTGGGGGAATGGTGGTGATGAGGTTGATGGCTTTTTGTGCGCAAAACTGAGATGATGATGATGATGATGATGATGATGATGATGATGATGATGATGATGATGATGATGATGATGATGATGATGATGATGAACCAGAAGTTACAGGTAGGATGTAACAACTCTAATGGATGATGAATATGATCATGGTCATGATCATGATAATAGTGATGGTCACTGAAAGGCCATATCATTTCATTGCATGGCACGAAGCCTCAAAGGCGAACGCTTCCAAACTATCTGCTACATTCGACATTTAAAGTAAAGATATGATAATCGATTAATCCGGATGATTAATATGTAGGCTATAATTTTTTTAAAATCATAGATTCACCTTGCTATTAACGATGTTTTCCGCTAAAAGAGAGAACGCAGTCATTCGTTTGAATTGTAAACTTTATTAGCAATAGAAAATCGTTCAAACTGTGTTGGATTTCGATACCCACTCTCTCTCGATCCGGTTGTGTGTGTTTGTGTGTGTGTATGTGTGTGTGGGTTTGTGTGGAATGTGATATCAGAACTAAGATTGGCCGCATCACGTGTCATTGGCTGCCAGTTAATGAAAGCGTATCATGCAAGCTTATCAGTAACTAGATCATGTTCCAGGAGGTTTAGACCTTTCCGTTTGCCTTATTCATTTTCTCTTCTGGACGTTGACAGCGTTATCAAAATCGTGAAAAGATTGGCTGCCGGACCGGACCATTGCATAAAAAAAATTTTCTTTAGCCTTTCCGCTCGTCCAATTTCTGAAGCGCATCTCCCAACAAAATGACGCTCATTCCCAACTGTGACAACATCCAAATTATTCATTGGCATATCTTAACTCGACGTTTTGAGTGTTTGTGTTTTTCCAGTTTATTTTGCTTGCTCTGCTTTTGTCGGGGTATTTCCTGTGCTGGAAATGAGGAATTGCAATCATCGAACGCCGGAGGAAACTTGTTAAATTATGTGTGACAGCAGTGTATGAAATTGCTAACGTGATAAGAATGATAGTTTATGAAAAGTTTGAAATGTTTCCTTCTGTGTGTGTGTTTGTTTGTTTGTTTGTGTGTATGTGTGTGTGATAGAGACTGAAAATTAAATCAAAGGTTTTACAAAGAGGGTTTTAATTGCAGGTAGCGCCTTGTACTGAAATTGTGTGTCATATCTTTTTGACTGCAGTTTTATGTATTTAGTTAGCATAACAAAGTGTGCACACTATACACCAATGTTTCTGTTGTATTCTTGTTTGAATTTGCTTAAAGAGCAGGCTATTTCCTCAAAGTGAAGTATAAACAAAAGTATAATATTATAATTTTCAACAATGTCACATCCCACGCTTATAATACCAAATTCCATAATTTCTATAGTTTTTGCTCATTAAATGAATTTTTTCTGTTTTTTTTTGTGTGTGGGGGGGGGGGGGGGGGGCCCACAAAGAGCTATCATTCTCGTTCATTAATTTCGTCAGTCGCCTTTTAATTCCAATGACCACCTACTTTACTGCCTCATCGCCGACTTTGACAACCTGTACAGCACGCGTAGTTGAGACTAACCGAGGTTAGGGGAGGTAAGCCTTGGCTAGCCTCAGCCATGCTGTGTGCCTACGTAGTTCCGTTGCTCTGCTAAACTACATACTTACTATCTTTTGCCTAGATAGTGGTCAGTTAACAGACACACGAACGAACAAATTAAACGACAAAGTATACCCGTTGTTTTTCTCTACTTCTTATTTTGCCCCCTCATTTTTTATTTGGCTAAAAAGCCCCCACCCCACTTTCATCCCTGGACACATAGCTTTTGCGTAAAGGTGTGATTTATAATTATGGGTTTTGGCAATAAAAGGACTAATTTCCCAGTTCCATTCTATTATTTATTCTATTTATTGTAAACATTACCCCCGCCTCTCTCTCTCTCTCTCTCTCTCTCTCTCTCTCTCTCTCTCTCTCTCTCTCTCTCTCTCTCTCTCTCTCTCTCTCTCTCTCTCTCTCTCTCTCTCTCTCTCTCTTTGAATTCTACATTTTTCAACAGCAAGAGAATTAAACCGGAATTTAGAGCGATCGAGCGACAGCCCCAGTTGATGCCGATCACCCTGTTTAAAATTAGACTTTGAAAATGAAGCAGCGAGCGGCTAAGAGAGAGAAACACACACACACACACACACACACACACACACACACACACACACACAAGGGCCAATCAATAATGATTGCAGTGTGGCCATGAAAGGCGGCAAATTACGGCCTTCTCTATGCATTGGCATCAACAAGTAGACTGGCCCTTCCTCCAAATTCACGTTTTTGTCCCTTTCATGACCAGCATCTCTGCGCCCTTTAGTCTCCACGTTCTGAACACTTGCTGCCAGACTTGTTACTGGCATAAAGAGAAGTGTCAGTATTACACACAGCACCAGACGACTCTTACTGGCTTCCAGTTAAGCAACGGATAGATTTGAAAGTGCTGTCACAATATCATAAATGCGTTCAAAGTAAAATATATTTTAAAAAAACTGGTCCCCACTTACCTTCAACAAAATTAATAATTCCCCCCCCCCCCCCCCCAAAAAAAAAAAAAAGCCGATCAAGGCATGTTCGCTCATCATCAAGATCGTAGTGGGTGATCCATGGGTGAGCAACCACAAAAAAACAACTCGGCTTTCGTACCTTTTCTCATTGCGATCCAAAGCTTGCGAATTCCTTGCCACAAAACCTAAAGGACGTGGATGTTTTCAAGCAGCAGCGAAAAATGCATACTTGTTTCACGAGTTGCTTGCCCCTCACCCCCATCCTTATTGCTGTAAACCAGTCCACCCCACCCCACTCCACCTTTTCATCCATTTCCTCCACCCCCCTCCACCGCTCTACCATTTTTTCTTTCTCCCCTGTGCGCCCTGAATGATGAATGCATGGATGAGATTCGCCTTTCGTCGTCATCATCATCATCATCATCATCATCATCATCATCATCATCATCATCATCATCATCATCATCGTCGTCATCGTCATCGCCATCGTCGTCATCAAATTATTTCTATGTGATAGGTAGGCTTACCGTTTACCTCGCCACCATTCCAAAAATAAACTACATAGCCATAAACTGCTAAAAAAATGCGAAGACGTCAGTCGCTTTGCTTCAAGCGAGAGTGTGAGAGCGAGAGCGAGCAAGGTCTACGTCCATGTATTTACACCTCCGTTGCTTTTGATTTCAAAGCTTGTAAAGTGAAGGTCAAACTCCGCCTTCGGCAGGTCGCATGCGCAAACATTCAATAAGGAATTAATCTCTGTTATTGTTTGCATACTGCTACATACGCCATTTAAATAAGGAATAAGGAGCATCTTCAACCATCTTGGTACTGTTTTACATTTCTTCTTATATTTTGCAGAGTATTAATGGTCTTATGCCACATGTTTTGAAACACGAGAACAAATATAAATTATTATGTGACCCAAGCACCGTGATTTAGTCTCTCACACGCTTAGGAATCTTCATAAAGAACGACTGATAGAGATAGCTAAGCGCCTATTTGATGATATCCTGGAGAAGATACGATTATCTTAAAAGGGGATTACGATTTATGGATAGATGAGGCGTTTAACTTTATTTATCAGTCGTTCTTGACCAAGGTTCCTAAGGAGAGACTAAATCACGGTGCTTGGACCACAAATTCATTTATATTTGTTCTCGGATTTCAAAGTATCAATGACTCAAATAAGAATAGATTTTCGCTCAGCTTCAAATATTTAGGAGCAATTGCATCGGACAATTATGGGTCCCGACAGGAAGTCCTCTCCAGGATCGCACAAACAACTGCTGCACTGGCAACGTGGAAGCCCATTTGAAAAGACAGGGCCATCAATCTACACTCCAAGGTAAGGCTGCTGCGCTCCCTTGTCACCTCCATCTTCCTTAACTCTTGTGAAAGATGGACCCTCACAGCAGATCTACAACGAAAAATACAAAGCATGGAGATGAGGTGATACAGAAGACTTCTGGGCATTTATTTTACCCAGCACGTCGCCAGCAACGAAATCCGACAATCACACGAGCCATTAGAAACCATGATGACATGTTCACAGTGAAAAAGAAACGGAAACACTAATGATATGGCCACGTCACCAGAGCATCAGGCCTTGCAAAATCCCTCCTGCAAAACACGGTGCAAGGAGGCAGAAGAAGAGGGAGACAGAAAAAGAGGTGGGAGGACAACATTAAATAATGGACCGGCTTGACACTGAGCGAAGCCACGAGGGTTGCTGAGGACAGAGAAAGATGGGGTACGCTGGTTAAACGATTATTTGTGGTGCCCCAACGACTTTCGAGTTACGGGATATAATAAGATAGGATGGTGTTATACATTTGCGAATGTTTCATTGTATAATAATAATAATAATAATAATAATAATAATAATAATAATAATAATAATAATAATAATAATAATAATAAGGAGGAGGAGGAGGAGGAGAAGAAGTGTATTTATGTAGCGGTTTTTTTCCGTTAATAAATGAGTTTGCGGGTTAATGTGTTTTCCAATAATAAAACTGATATGGCATGCTAGTGCGTGTGTGGGACAGAGAGACAGAGATGGAGTGAGAGTGCATGTGTGTGTTCATTTCAGTTGTTGTTGTTTGTTTTGTTTTTTTAATAGATCTCCTTGTGCCATAACACGAAACTGAGTGCTACAGGTATCACACATGCTCAACGACGTGCTTTAAATCTGGTTGAGTGGGTGGTTTAAACAAGTCGTTGATTAGGAGGCTATTAATCTGTCGATGAGCAAGTCAGCAATTTAAATTTATGAAAATAAAATTCAGATTCCAGAGATTTCATTTTATTTATAGTATAAACTAGTAATTAAATTTAAAGCAGTAAATCCGTCGATCGAAGTTGGAAAAATAATATTCAGATTCCAGCGAGTTTATTTTATTTTATTTTATTTCTGCAACTAGATAGATGTGCACTCGTTTCGAAATTGTTGCGTCATCGGCAGGCAATATGATGGAGCCGGGAGAGCAACCAACCTGTTATCAGGGACTGCGGAGCCTTGGCTGATGCAAGGTATGCTGGCGCTGGTTCGTCCGCTACTCATACTCCGTGTTAGGAGCAACATCACTGAGGGAGACAGGGAGTTATTGCTTGAAATGATGAAACCTCCAGTCAAGGTTCTCTGGTCCAGGTACTTAACTAGATTGGGTCGCATCGGGTGCCGCTTTTTTATTATTTTATTTTATTTTTTTAAAATTTAAATATTAAATAATCTGTGTTTGTGTAAGCTTATGGCTGTGATTGTGTGTGTGAGTGTGTGAATTTTTGCGTGTGAGTGTGTTTGTGTGGTGTGGTGTGGTGTGTGTGTGTGCGCGAGTGTGTGTGTGGCTAGGTTGAAACGACGTTACTCTGACATACACTTGAAACTCTACGTACTTTCTTTTGACGGCCCCGTTATTTTGACGTCAAAATAGTGTTCCGTTAGGGTTAGGGCTGTGTTAGGCTTAGGGTTACGTTTAGGGTTAGGGTTTGGGTTCTGAGTCCAGGCAATTATTTCCTTCAGCCCTGCACTGTAGGTGTATTTGCCTTTGTGGAAGAATAGATCCAAACGGGATTTTTAGCCATAAAGGTCATATATTTGTATTCTCTCTCCCAACTCATTTCGCTCCCAGCCCCCTCCCTGCCCATACACCTACCCCCTTTCTTTCTTTCTCTTACTCTCTCTTACTCTCTCTTTCTCTCTCTTTCTCTCTCCCCCCCCCTCTCTCTCTCTCTCTCTCTCTCTCTCTCTCTCTCTCTCTCTCTCTCTCTCTCTCTCTCTCTCTCTCTCTCTCTCTGTCTCTCGGGCTCCAAGGGCAAGATTTAAAAATGCGCACGCAGCGCTCACTCTTTTACGCTTGCAAAATAAATTTATCTTATCTTGATTTTCTCTCTCTTTTTTTTTCCTCTCTTTCCCTTTCTCTCTTTCTCTCAAACACTCATAAACACTCACACACACTCATACACAAACATGCGCGCGCGTGCCCACACACTAAGACGCACACACACTCACAATCACACACACACACAAGCACACACACACACACAAGCACACACGGGCACACACAATTAGACACTCTATCGCTTTTTGGCCTTCCTCTCCTCCTCCTCCTTCTTCTTCTTGTTCTTCTTCTTCACCTCGCCACTTTCTCTAACTCTCTGTTTTTTCCCATCTTCTTCCCCCCCCCCTGCCCCTTTTTCTCTATACTCATCCTCTCTATATGCACACGAGAAAGCTTTCTCTGATTAATTTCTGCTTGGCAGTGCCATAACGCAAATCATATTTCTGTGTTTTATGACCGATAGCAGCCAGGTTTATGTTTCGTGCTCATACAGAATGCATGCACGGAATTCGTTTAGATGCTGATGCGGCGGCAACGCTAGAACGAAGGAATGAATATTTACACTGTTTAGCATTATGTAATAGATATGTGAATACACTTTGTGTGATTAGAATTGAACGAGAGAGAGAGAGAGAGAGAGAGAGAGAGAGAGAGAGAGAGAGAGAGAGAGAGAGAGAGAGAGAGTGGGAGGATGAACGAGAGACAGAGAGAGACAGAGAGAGAGACAGAGAGAGAATCAGATTAAAATTCACACAGTTATGTCTCCTTTAACTAGAAAGGATGTTGGTGATTGTGAGAATGGGGCTAAAAACAGAAGAGAGAAAGAAAGACTGCAGAAAGAGAGTGAGAGTGATAGAGAGAGATGAACCTGAAAAGCTGGCATCTTTTTCTTATAACGATGCTTTCTATAGCTACTGATATTCGGATTTACAAAAGGTATTTCTCCGCAATTATATCCTAGCATACACTGAACCTATAGGTCTTCCTCTCAGTGCCGTTAATAAGCTGTAAGGTTATCTAATACCCAATATTACCAGAAAATATTTGGGGGTACTCTAAGCTTGGCAGTCCATTCTCTTGTGACGGGTTGTATGTAGCTGGCAACATCATAGATCAAACATATCCCTCTGAAGGTTTGTTATGTCATGTTCGTAGCATGTGCGAAACATGGACACTCACAGCACACTTACAACGAGAAATACAAAGCATGGAGATGGGGGTGCTACATAAGACTTCTGGGCATTTCCTATACCAAGCACATCACCAACGACGAAGTCCGACAGACCATCACACAAGCCATCAGTGGTGAAGACACGGAAACGCCGATGGTATGGCCAAGTCACCAGAGCATCATGCCTTGCAAAAACCATCAAGCAAGGCATGGTGCAAGGAGGCAGAAAAGGGGGGAGACAGAAAAAGAGGTGGGGGGACAACATTTAAGAATGGCCTGGGTTGACACAGAGCGAAGCCATGAGGTTGCTGAGGACAGGGAAAGATGGAGTACGCTGGTTAAACGATAATCTATGATTCCCAACAACTTTCGAGTAACATGATAGGATAGGATGTTCGTAACGTTACGAAGTCTGTTGCGTTTTTCCAGCCGAGTTTGTTTTGTTTTGTTTTGTTTTTAAACGAAGAGGTGATGGTGTAGAAAACTTCAGCAGCAACAGCAGAAGCTGGATCAGCAATAGCAGAAGTAAAAGCAATATTGCAGCAGCAGCACAAGCATCAGCATCTTTCGGCCGAGAAGCAGAAACCGAGATCTAATTTGTATATGAGCTGTCTGATCCTGACTCATATATGCCATCCTGGACGGGTGCCTGCCAGATAAAGTGCTAAATCCCGTTTGTCCCTGGTCATGGGTGGGACTGTTCTGCGACTGCCGCACGATCTCTGAGAAAGCAGCACGAATTTCGTCGGCGTGGTATGTGAGATGATTATTGTCTAAAATTCAAAATCCAAACCCACCATCGTCATCTTTAAACTTCAAGCATCCACACAATGTAGGTAATCTATGTGTGTCGGTAATTGATGGTAATTATTTCACCGCTAGTGCTCGAAAGCGCGAAAGAATAGAGTTTTCAAACCCTTTTTTTATTCTAACGTGACCGCAAAGGCGCTCGAAAACGCACAGAATTACAGGTAAAAGGACGTGTATTCTTACTAAACCTTTGGGGCAGCGTTTATGAACGGGCATTCAGAACGAATAATATAGATAGTTTATACCTCAAGGTTATATAAAGGTGAGAAGTGTAAGGCTCCTCCTATTCGCTCCTATACGCCCTCATAAAACTGCAGCCCTGTAGATAGTGTTACATTGTCTGTGCAAGATCTGCATAAACCTTTGTCGCATGCCAGTGCCGTAATGGCTCTATGATAAATGACTGTTGGCACGATGGAAGTTGGCAATCCGTTGGCTTGTAACGGTTGTAGAGGGCAACATCAAAAGCACGGAGTCGACTGTTTTGCCCGTTACGCCAATATTATCTTGTCGTCTTCGTTGTAGCTTGTTTCTGTTGATGTGGTCGTTGGTGACGATATTGATGATGACGATGATGATGATGATGATGATGACATCGGATTGTAGTGCATGGAATGTAGACTTTACAGGAGTGGATGTGTAATTAAGTTGAGGTGGATGGTGTATGTACAGAGAAACTTGATGTGGTGATGTTGTGTTGTGTGTAGTTGTGTTTAGGTGTGTGTGCATACTTGAGCACATTGTGATGTGTATAGCTATGGCGGCATAAGCGTGTTAATGCACTTGTTTTGTTTGAGCATACCTATTCATGGACTTACCTGTGGCGAAAGAATGCTTGTGCTTCCTTCCACTGTTTTGTTGTGTCTGTCTGTCTGTCTGTCTGTCTATTTATCTGGGCGTCTTTATGCTCACCGCTTCTCTTCCTATTCTGTTGTAGTGAGCCAATACAATCGCAAACAAACTGTTAGATCTTAGAATTGCTTCTACAGTTACAGCGGATTCCACAAGTTTTCTCCTACCCTTTGTTCTCGGAATGTTGTAGCTCCTTTTTTCTTCTGAGCGTGTCGGCAGAGACGTTTCTACTACTTTGTCATTCTCGTTTCGCCTACAGAAGGACTCATCCACTTATGTAAAATCGAACATCTGTGTACGTGAATGTGCGTGCGCGTGCGGCCACGCGCTTATGAGCGCGTGTGTGTATTTGTTTTTGAGTGTGTGTTTCTGCGAGTCTATTCTCATCAGAAATGTCTATTCTCATCAGAAATGTCTATTCTCATCAAATGTGGACATATTTTCATACAGTTTATGGTTTACATTGCTCTTTCTTGGATAGAAAACCCCTTGGGGTCATGAGCAATCTTGCCACTGTAGATTGTTCTAACCTATAAAGGGAAAAGTGAAAGCCCCAGTTGAAAACCTGTCTTTCCTTTATAGGCAAGACCGATTCACTGCGGCAACAGTTCACCCCCCCCACCCCCCCCCCACCCCCCCGTTGGAGTGCCGGGGGTTTCAGTATAAATAGTATCCCCACTTTCTGGAAATTTAGTGCTTTAAATTCCCACTGTCGCTGTCTTCCTTATTTGCTCTTCTTCGCTAGATCAATGACCTACCTTTTTTCTTGAAAACTCTTCCTGGACAAGACTCCTTGTTTGTGTAGGAGGTCTGTTGGATCAGCTTGGGAGTGTTGGACGCTTTCTGCCGGGTGATCACTAGGGCTTCCTATGATGTCATTATTTCGCAATGTAGGCATTTTATATGTATGTGTTTTGTTGATAATTTATAATGATGTTTGTATTCTATTTTGTTTTTGTAACCAGGGGTTCAAGTAGTTGGGGTAAAGCCTCAGCCGTCCCCTGCGTGGGATGTCTTTATTGTAAAGTGACTGGCCGGTGGAGGGCATTCAATTTTCCCACTAGGGTTGTTTCAGCAGATCTTTTATACGGATCGGGGGTTGTCCGGTCCTGATTTGGCTCGGAAGAGTCCGCTGGACCTAAAGCAACAATCAATCAATCAATCAATCTTGGATAGAAAGTCAATTGGCCAGCTGACCTCTTACTACGGACAATCCATGTGCCATGTGGGGTTTATTATGTGCTAAAGAGACAACCGATATATTTAAATCAACTAATCATCGTAAACTTTCATCCTAATGTTCGAAGTGAAACTTCATAGTAGTAGTTTAAAAACGCATATAATTATTTATAAAAACAGATCAATAATGGTATTGGATGCAGTCAATGTAAACTTTCAAAATAAATATTGATTTCTATTTCCACTTGTGTAATAGTGATCTCTTCAGATCGCCGCGTTTTCAGTTCGATTGAAGAAAACGCGCATGATAGCATCCTTTAGTAGTAGTAGTAGTAGTAGTAGTGGTAGTAAGTAGTAAGTAGTAAGTAGTAGTAGTAATAGTAGTAGTAGTAGTAGTAGTAGTAGTAGTAGTAGTAGTAGTAGTACTACTACTACTACTACTAGATAAAATGTCCATTATGTATGAATGCTTGTGAGCTGCCCTTTATTGGGCCTAGTAGACCGGACAACAGAGAAGGCCATGACAGGAATTGGATAAGCAATGCCAGTCGGCGCTCACGAGTTTGACATAATATGATATAAGCGTCATTCCCAGTTTTACGCGCCATTAGCAGTGGGGTTTGCGTATTAGTGACAAATACCCCTTGGGGTCATGAGCAATCTTGCCACTGTAGATTGTTCAAACCTATAAAGGGAAAAGTGAAAGCCACAGTTGAAAACCTGTCTTTCCTTTATAGGCAAGACAGATTCACTGCGGCAACAGTACCCCCGTTGGAGTGCCGGGGGTTTTCAGTATAAATAGTATCCCCACTTTATGGAAATTTAGTGCTTTAAATTCCCACTGTCGCTGTCTTCCTCATTTACTCTTTCCTATTCCTGCTCTGTCCTTCACTCTGCTATACTATCTTCTTCTTCGCTAGATCAATGACCTACCTTTTTTTTTGAAAACTTTTCCTGGACAAGACTCCTTGTTTGTGTATGAGGTCTGTTGGATCAGCTTGGAAGTGTTGGACGCTTTCTGCCGGGTGGTCACTAGGGCTTCCTATGATTGTACTATTTAGCACTATAGGCATTTTATATGTATGTGTTTTGTTGATGATTTATAATGATGTTTGTATTGTATTTTGTTTTTGTAACCGGGGGTTCGCGTAGTTGAGGTCAACCCTCAGCCGTCCCCCGCGTGGGATGTCTTTATTGTAAAGTGACTGGCCGGTGGAGGGCATTCAATTTTCCCACTGGGGTTGTTTCAGCAGGTCTTTTATGCGGATCGGGGGTTGTCCGGTCCTGATTTGGCTCGGAAGAGTCCGCTGGACCTAAAGCAACAATAAATCAATCAATCAATCAGTGACAAAGTCCTTTTCTCTCCCGACTTGGATGGCGCTGCACTGTAGCTGCCGCGCTTTTACTTACACGCCAACCTAAATTTCGCTCTCATGGGTGGGTTAATCCAAATCTAAGATATCACCCTGCATAACCCGTTGCTGTAGCACAGGTCTTTGGAAGAATGGGCTGGAGCTGGAGGCGTGAGAGGAGGAGAAGAAAGTTAGCAAATTGACGAAACTACACAATCTCTCCAACTTCTTCCACACAAAGTGGTCTCGAACTATTATTACGCAAATTCCACACACAACAACAACAGCAGCAAATCTCCAGAAAGAGGTGATGTGGAGGTCAGGATGGGTGGTTTGGGGGAGTGAAGGAGAGGGGTAAGAAAGTAAATTAGGAAGCTGCAAAACTACAAATAACACCGCCATCCATCATAGCGACACATTCATGGTTCTTCCTGTACATTGCCTGTCTCTCTCTATCAGCCTCCTGCAATAAAAACTATTATAGCAATCGTCGTTTGCTGTTCTGGCAAAGTGCATCCACTTTTTTTACGGAAATTTTGACTTGTTATAAGAAAGCGCATCGTCTTACTAGCTTCGTGAAATAATCGGAGGACAAAATAGCCAACCGACTCCTCCAGTTATGTGCAATGAAAAAGACATGAACGAAATTACACGCTAACAACTCAGATTTTTAAAAAATATTTTAAACACACACACACACAAGCAAATAAATAAACAGCGACATCGCAGCACAACAACAACGACAACAAATTTAGAAGAAGGGGAGATCTCGAAGAAGAGGAAGACATGTAACTGCTTTAATGCGAGGTTCAGTGAAATCGGCTGGACCTTGTCTGAATTGACCAGCAAACGACAGTCGTTTATTTTTAATTTGTAAGTTCTCTTTCTGTTTCTCCTCCTCCTTCTTCCTCCTTTTCCTCCTTTTCTTCTTCTTCTTCTTCTTCTTCTTCTTCTTCTTCTTCTTCTTCTTCTTCTTCTTCTTCTTCTTAAACCGGCACTTAAACATTTCTTGCCGAATTTTGGGGGATTAATTTTGTCACCCATGATGGCGAAACTTCTAAGTGAAAGTTGCGGCAGCCGCAGAGCAGCACCAACCAGGGCAAAGGGGATAGAGTGTGCTTACTGGGTGGAGTGTTTTGTTTTGTTTTGTTTTGTTTTGTTTCATTTGGTGGCCACTCATCCGTCAGTCAGTGCGATGGAAGGCGAATGTATTATCGTGCACAGTTTACACTCTTCGTCGTCTAATACAGCCTACTCTTCTTCTGGAGTTGCTTCACCTATAACTCAGCACTTTTCAGTACCACTAATTAATCAGTGGCAGCTATTTTTATTTTTCTTATTTGATAGTTCTTTTATAGGCCTTTTTCTAGCTCAAGAGGGGGTGGCCGAAACAAGATCTAACTTAAAGCGGCTGGAGGCGCCCACTCTCGTCTAACGCCCAGACAACTGAGCACCATTCTCATGTACTGCGCTAATATTATAATACTCCATGGTCTTGCTGTATTCTACCCTTTAAACAGAGGAGACTTACGTTCGGAGATAAAGAGAAGCATGACAGCTAATACTGCGTTGCATTGTTCTTTCTATTGGTTATATAGGATAGCACTCTTCCTCAGCGTCGACACGCCACAATGATGAATGGATTTTAGGTGTGAATGTCGGTTTGGCTGCTTGGCAAAGAAGATGCAGTCAGCCCAATGACGACAAGGGAAGATACACGAGTTCTTTATTCTGCAGACAAGGTGTTGGTATGAGATATACTGTGTCTGATTAGTGTTGAGTCCTGTTTGCAATCGTCAAGATATTGCATCTCGTTGCTTAATTTCTTCTCCTTCTCTTCTTTCTACTCCTTTTCCTCCTCCCCAAACAAACAAACGTCAGGTCTCGGTGTTTATGTTATAAATTAATGTCCAAGATTAAACTGAGAACACAACAGAATTTATAATTACTAGCAGTTATTACCCGTGCAAATAAATTTTGGATGACCCAATTGCTGGGCCTGAGGTTATATGCCCGTTTCAAACATTTTCCTGGATGTGACTTTTTTGTGCATTCTGCAGCCTTTTGTCATTTTATGCTTGTTTTTAATCTAAAGAAGAGCAAAGCACGAAAATTCATTTGTCTTGTATTGTTGTATAATTAAAAGTATCTATTATATTTCTTTGTTGTGTTGCTGATTTTATGCCCGTTATAGGTTATTTTCTTTCTTTCTTTCTTTCTTTCTTTCTTTCTTTCTTTCTTTCTTTCTTTCTTTCTTTCTTTCTTTCTTTCTTTCTTGTTTTCTTTCTTTCTTTTATTTTATTTTATTATTTTACTTTTTAGTTATATCTTAATTAATTAATCAATTAATTAATTCATTTTATTTATAGAAGAGGGCGTCTTTGGTGTCTGTAGGGTCTATTGTTATCAACCTAAAAGGAAAAACCTTACCGAGCAACTTTGTTACGGGTTCTGCCTCTTACCGGCTGTGGTAAATGCTATTTTTAGCGCAAGAACGGTTACTAGCGGTTGCTATTAATAGACATTACAACTCCAGAATGTATTGATTAAAAAACTAACTATTCTTACGAAAGAGTTTATTTTTGTGGTAAGCTTATTTTTGTTCAGTGGGGCAAAACTCACTGTGAATGTAAAAAGGGTGTGTCAAGGGGCGTAGTCAAAATGGATACTTTTAAGCTTAGACAGTTTATTGCAGTTATTTGGGGTAACTTGTATTGAGGTCGGCTTTCAACATCAAGATTTGTTAATTTTTCAATTACTGGAACGTAATCGGTTTGTGGTTGTTGGAAGCTTGTAGCAAGCTTGTTGAGTGTTGCTGCGATGAAGAAGAAGAAGAAGAAGAAGTAGTAGTAGTAGTAGTAGTAGTAGTAGTAGTAGTAGTAGTAGTAGTAGTAGTAGTAGTAGTAGTAGTAGTAGTAGCAACAGTAGTAGTAGTAGTTGCAGTAGTAGACTACATTGTACGTAGTCACTATCTCATCATACCGTCATAAACTGATGTCAATCACATCACCAAATATCTCGTCCTCTTCCTCTTTTTTCTCTCCTCTACTTCCCACTCCTCCTCTTCCTCCTTTTCGATGCAATTTGCTGATGACAGGTCGTTTGTCACTCTTCATATCCTGCTTTCACTTTTTCGTCGCTGATGAAAAGTTGCAGTATCGCCACCAACGACAGCGACAACAATGCCTCCGTCACTGTCGCGACATGATGGAGATGAACAACGTTTAAAGTGCGGTCGTGGTCACTGACATTATGGCAATTAGAATAACCCTGTCTGAATCCGGATGATCGCTCTCATATGCTGTCACAAAGTAACACATGGATGAATTATGAACGAACGGTTTTGTGTGTGTGTGTGTGTGTGTTTTTTTTTTAGCTGATTCTATGACATTTTAGTAAGCATTATGAATTGATGCCATCAGGTTTTAAAAAAAAATGCTGTACTGACAAATATATTTGAAATTATTTGAAATTTTTTTGGGAAATGTTAGACTACATTCAATACCATTATTAGGAGTGGAGAGAGAGAGATAAACAAAGAGAGGAGAGAGAGAGAGAGAGAGAGAGAGAGAGAGAGAGAGAGAGAGAGAGAGAGAGAGAGAGAAGAAGAAGAAGAAGAAGAAGAAGAAGAAGAAGAAGAAGAAGGAGAAGAAGAAGCCGGAATACCCGCAGAATACCTTCGGTGACAGGAAAACCTGTCACAGAAATTCGCCCTTGCCGGAATCGAACTCGCGAACTTCGGCATACGAAACAGGCGACTAATCCGCGGAATTGCTTCAAGCAGGAGGAGAATCAATGACTGACGCCCTCACCTTTATCTGTAACAAGGTCTGGTAGAGTGGGAAGTGGACTACACCATGGACCCAGTCGCTAGTCATCACTCTTCCCAAGAAGGGTAATCTTGAGGAGTGTGAAAATTACAGCACCATCAGCCTCATCAGCCATCCCAGCAAGGCCCTCCTGAAAATAATATTGAACAGGTTGAAACCACGAACTGAACAAATCATAGCTGAAGAACAAGCAGGATTCTGGGTCAGGAAGAAATACCACTGAACAAATTTTCCACCTCAGAATAATCTGGGAGAAATACTTACAACACCAACATCTTTATCATATTGTGTTTGTAGACTTCAAGAAAGCGTTTGACCGAGTCTGGCATGCAGCTCTGTGGGCAACCATGAGAGCGTACAACATCTGCCTTAAAATTATTGAAGTCATTAAAAGCCTGTGAGAAAAGGCTACCAGTGCAGTCCTCCACAACACTGCCATCGGAAACTAGTTCGGAACAGCAATCGGTGTTCGTCAAAAATGCCTACTCTCTCCAACACTCTTCAACATCTTCCTAGAGCGCATCATGTCAGATATTCTTGCAGATACGAAGGCACAGTCAGCATAAGGCTAGAGCAATCTCCAACCTCCGTTTTGCGGATGACATTGATGGATTGGCTGGAGAGGAACAAAAACTTGAACAGCAAGTACAGAGCCTTGACACCACGTTCAGAGCCTATGGAATGGAACTAAGAGCAAAGAAGACCAAAATGATGACCAACAACACCAATGGCCTCAACACGGACATGAAAGTCTAAGGTCAATCCCTCAACACAGTGCATATAGCTACAAATAGGAGCCATTGTATCAGACAATGGGTCCCGACAGGAAGTCGTCTACAGGATCGCACAAACAACTGCTGGCCTGACAAGGTTAAAACCCATTTTGGAAAGACAGGACCATCAGTCTACATTCCAAGGTAAGGCTGTTGCGCTCCCTTGTCATCACCATCTTCCTATACTCTTGCGAAACGTGAACCCTCACATCAGATCTTCAACGAAGAATACAAAGCATGGAAGTGAGGTGCTACAGAAGGATAAAATAGGACTAACCCACTGCCGCACCTATCCTATCCTATCCAATCCTATTCCGTTACTCGAAAGTCGTTGGGACACCACATGTGATTGTCAATCTTTCCCTGTCCTCAGCAACCCTGATTGTTTCGCTCAGTGTCAAACCAGTCCATTCTCGAGTGTTGTCCTCCCACCTCTTTTTCGGTCTCTTTCTTCTACCTCCTTGCACTGTGCCTTGCAGGATAGTCTTTGCAAGACCTGATGATCTGGTGACGTGGCCATATCATCGGAGTTTTCCGTTTTTTCACCACTGTGAGCAGGTCATCGTGTTGTCCAATGGCTTGTATGATGGTCTTTCGGACTTAGTTGTTGATGATGTGCTGGGTATAGGAAATGCCCAGAAGTCTTCTGCAGAACCTCATCTCCATGCTTTGTATTTTTCGTTGTTGGAGGTCTGCTGTAGGCTTCCATGTTTCGCAAGCGTACCAGGCCACCCCAAATAACATTGTGCAGAATCTGTTAGCTTCTTACGTGAATAGAGATGGGAAAAGTATTTCTTTGCTTTCTATTAATCACACGCAAACAGTACGAAGAGGGATGGGTTGGATCTTGAAAGTTTAACATACATTTATTTGACAAAATCTCTACATTTATGATGATGATGATGATGATGATGATGATGATGATGATGATGATGATGATGATGATGATGATGATGATGATGATGATGATGATGGATGATGATGATGATGATGATGATGTATAGCGTCAATAGTCCGTGTTCAAAGATATGGCTCATTTCGCTTGCAAAGAAAAGAGGTACGAGCTTTTTGTTATATAGGCTATTCCTTCGAGATAACAACAAAATACTTTATACAATAAAACAACACACCACACCACAACATACAACACAACGCAACTCAACTTTTTTTTTAATCCGATTAAAAAAAAACAATAAAAAAACAGCAGAAATATGCCTTTGTATCCATTTGTATTAAGTATGTTAAGAATAAGAAGCCGATTTTAGCGAACATGTTTAACTTGACACTGATCTGGCAACAATATACCGCTTGGATTCATCACATTAGCACCAAACATCATTCATTATGAATTGTACACTGCGTCGATCAACGGAATATAAGGCCGGCGGCAGCCAGGATCCACGAACACAATGCAGCCTACCATTAAAGAAGAACGAAGAGGAGGAGGAGGAAAAGAGGAAGGAGGAAGGGAAAAAAGAAAGGAAGGACGAAATTAAATTAAAAAAAAGAAAGAATGAGGTAAGGAAAGAGGAAGCGAAAGAAAGAGCAAGTTTAGGATACGCGAACACTTAAGGACTACCACTAAATAAAATGGACGAGGATTTGGAGCGAGGGAGGGAAGAAAGAAAGAAAGAAGAGAAAGAGGAAAGAAAGAATGATGAGAAAGGAAGGAAATAAAGAGCAAGATGCGGATGCGCGAACACATAAAGACTACCATTAAAGATGAACGAGGATGAAGGAAGAACAAGAGAAGGAAAGAAAGAAAGAGGATGAGAACCAAAGTTTGAAAAGAAAGGGAAAAAAGGAGAAGAGGTGGGACAAATGAGAGAGACAGAGACAGAGAGAGAGAAAAGAGGTAGGAATTAACAGAAAATTAACTTTAAGACCGTTTACCTTTTAAAAAAAAAAAAGATAGAGAGCTGGAACTGGTGAGTGGAGAATAACGATAGGCAGAATGAGGAGCGAGGTTTAGGTGATAAGGGAGAGGAGTAGTATAGAGAGAGAGGAACAGCGCTGGCTGATTCCTAAGCTTCTAATGTCCATCGTTTGTCTTCATCTTTGCCCCATCTTGTGACTGGCCTACGGGCCTCACAAAAACAAAACCCTTGAGGTTTGGAACCTGCTTCTGTCAGCCTGGTCAAACGATATTTGTTGTGTCGTTTTCTGACTGGCAAACCACAGCTACGGTAACTTAGAACTATGTAGAACCGAGATTGATTTAGCAGTCAATCTTCTTTGTTTCTAAGTTTGTGTAATTAGTAGTAGGCGACTGTGAATTGAGATCTCTGACTGTCAAAAAGCAAGTAATTTAGAAGCAACTTTGTTTTCTTTTTTGGGGGCATAGGTTTTTATTTTATTTTAATAATTTGAATATAGTTTCAGAATTGGTATGGATTTTCCACCTTGTGTGTTTGTGTGGATGTGTTTGTGTGTGAGAGAGAGTGTGCGTGTTTATACAATGCTTGTGCTTCTTATCTTGGTTACTTTTTGACTCGCATGCGTGCAGCCCTAGTGTCTATCTATGTGTAAGGCAAAAAAAAGCAAGATTTGTGTTCGTTGCGCCATTTCTTTGCAATTACTTACAATTATTTCATCTTCGGAGAAACTGTGTGGAAGATAATATTATAGTATAATAGAAAACTAATGAATGAATAAATATTGAGTAAACACATAGATATATAACATATAAATAGAGAGAGAGAGAGAGAGAGAGAGAGAGAGAGAGAGAGAGAGAGAGAGAGAGAGAGTTTTTTGATTGATTGATTTATTGTTGCTTTAGGTCCAGCGGACTCTTCCGAGCCAAATCAGGACCGGACAACCCCCGATCCGCATAAAAGATCTGCTGAAACAACCCCAGTGGGAAAATTGAATGCCCTCCACCGGCCAGTCAATTTACAATAAAGACATCCCACGCGGGGGACGGCTGAGGGTTGACCTCAACTACGCGAACACCCCGGTTACAAAAACAAAATAGAATACAAACATCATTATAAATCATCAACCAAACACATACATATAAAATGCCTATAGTGCTAAATAGTACATTCATAGGAAGCCCTAGTGACCACCCGGCAGAAAGCGTCCAACACTCCCAAGCTGATCCAACAGACCTCATACACAAACAAGGAGTCTTGTCCAGGAAGAGTTTTCAAGAAAAAAGGTAGGTCATTGATCTAGCGAAGAAGAAGATAGTATAGCAGAGTGAAGGACAGAGCAAGAATAGGAAAGAGTAAATGAGGAAGACAGCGACAGTGGGAATTTAAAGCACTAAATTTCCATAAAGTGGGGATACTATTTATACTGAAAACCCCCGGCACTCAGAGAGAGAGAGAGATTGATAGAGAGATCGATAAATAGATATAGAGATACACACACACACTCACACACACACACATTTACCCACGATCCCAGCGCTGAAATGTTAGCATAAATAAAAGAGAGCTCAATGTTCCCAATAAATGGGAACAGAATTATTATACAAAATGTTTACTTGCTTTCAAAGGACCGTGCTACCAGGTTGCAAATTGCTAGTTGTACAATATTATCTTCCGAACCAGCTGGGTGAGGTGCAATATAACCTGCCTTCAGTTGATTTACGGAAAATGTGGCAAATAGCAAAGAAATGCTGAGTGTGCAAATAACCTCTCCTTATTTTTTGATGGTCGTTGCCGTCGTCATGATCAGCAACAGCAGCAGTTCCTTGTTGTTGTTGTTGTTGTTGTTGTTGTTGTTGTTGTTGTTGTTGTTGTTGTTGTTGTTGTTGTTGTTGTTGTTGTTGTTGTTTTGTTCTTCTTCTTCTTCTTCTTCTTCTTCTTCTTCTTCTTCTTCTTCTTCTTCTTCTTCTTCCACCTCCTCCTCCTCCCTCTCACCATTCTTCTCATCCTCCGCCGCATTATTATTCTCCTCTTCCTCCTCTTTTTCCGTAGTCTTCCTTGTATACTTCCTCTTTTGTTATCACCTTCTGTCTCTTCTTCATCTTCGTAATACCTCTTCTGCGTATTACGACACAGTTGAGATAATTTGTGTCTTTCTAAGCTTTGACTTGGAGATTTTGTATCACAGTATTGGGATCCTGTATCGGTTTCAGTGGTTTAGCACAGCGACTTTCTGTTGCAGAGTGGCACAAGGGCATCTGGTGACCAGCAAGATAGACAGGTGGACAACGGGCTTGGTCAGTGCAAGTGGACAGGGATGTAATTGTATATATATGATGTTAAAGCTGCCTAGCATTGCTACTGTGTAACGCGTAAGTATTATACCACCATATTCAATTTTCTATTTGTAACCTGGTATTGCATTATCTGACATACAGGATTTACGCACACATATACCAAACGCGCGCCCACGTACGTAAGCTAATACACTCACACACATTCTCTCTCTCTCCCTCCCTCTCCCTCTCAATCTCTCTCTCAAACACACACAAACACAAACACAATCCCCATACCATTCCACTCTTGTTTTGCGTCTCTCAATAGAGTTGTCAACACATGCGGAGGGTTCTTACATGGTGACCGCTTAAATGACCGTTGTACATATGGCAGTAAAGGTTTGCTCTCTCTCTCTCTCTCTCTCTCTCTCTCTCTCTCTCTCTCTCTCTCTCTCTCTCTCTCTCTCTCTCTCTCTCTGTGTCTCTCTCTCGCTCTCTGTCTCTCTCTCGCTCTCTGTCTCTCTCTGTCTCTCTCTGTCTCTCTCTGTCTCTCTCTCTCTCTCTCTCTCTCTCTCTCTCTCTCTCTCTCTCTCAATAGCTCTGTATCCTTGGATTTTTTCATTCATATCTTAGTCAACGGATGCAGTTCGTACATCTTCATGGTAAAAATTCGTCTGCAGACCAAATCAAGTATGGGGTTCTTCAAAGGTCTGTTTTAGGTCCTGCTTTATTTTGTGTTTATTTTAACGACTTACCTTTGGATACCCCCGTTGGGGTGCCGGGGGTTTCAGTATAAATAGTATCCCCACTTTCTGGAATTTTAGTGCTTTAAATTCCCACTGTCGCTGTCTTTCTCATTTGCTATTTCTCATTCCTGCTCTGTTCTATCAATCTTCTATACTATCTCTTCTTCGCTAGACCAGTCACCTACCTTTTTTCTTGAAAACTCTTCCGGGACAAGACTCCTTATTTGTGTATGAGGTCTGTTGGATCAACTTGGGAATATTGGACGCTTTCTGCCAGGTGGTCACTAGGGCTTCCTATGATGTTATTATTTAGCAATGTAGGCATTTTATATGTATGTGTTTTGTTGATTATTTATAATGATGTTTGTATTCTATTTTGTTTTTGTAAACGGGGGTTCGATAAATTAGAGTACAGCCTCAGCGTTCCCTGCTTGGGATGTCTTTATTGTAAAGTGGCTGGCTGGTGGAGAGCTTTCAGTTTTACCACTAGGGTTGTTTCAGCAGATCCTTTATGCGGATCAGGGGTTGCCCGGTCCTGATTTGGCTTGGAAGAGTCCGCTGGACCTAAAGCAATAACCATGTAATGTAATTTAATGTACCTTTGGATCTCGCAGAAAATTCTGTTGAGTGTCATATGTTAGCCGATGATACAACATTACAAAAATCAAGGCAGTAACATAGCTGAAATTCAGCAATCTCTACAATGTACCCTTAACAGTGTTGCTGACGGGTGCAGTTTAAACCATATGTCACTGAATCCAGCTAAATCAAACGCTATGTTAATAACAACTAGACAAAAGCATCAGCGGGCTCCGCTTTCTCTTGATTTAGTAGTGTATATAAAAAATATCAAACAGGTTGAAAGTCATAAACTTTTAGGCGTAATCCTAGATGACAAACTCAATTGGCATTCACAAATTGAACATCTCTGTTAAACTCTCTCAACAAAATTATCTGTTGTCTAAGCTTCAATCTATCATAACTGCAGATGCTAAAAACAATATGGAACGGCTGCAGTGAAGCCTTGTTCAAAAATATTAATTCTATTCACCGCAGAGCTGCAAAATTAGTTATCCCCAACGCTTCTATCACAACCGATTCAAAACTAAAACTAGCTGGCATGCTCCCCTTAGCAAACACCTAAATTACAATAAAGCCGTTTTAATGTATAAAATAATTAACAGTAGAGCTCCTGCTTTTAAAAGCACTTTTCAGCAAGTCATCAATTCGTTATTCATTTTTCCGATATAATTTAACATTTCCAAGACCACGTTTAGACATATTTAAAACATCTCTGTCCTATTCTGGTCAAAGCGTGTGGAATTCTGTACTAGAAAACGTGAAGAAAAGTAAATCATTACCATCTTTTAATATAAGGCTCCATAAATAGTTAAGCTCCCTTTGCTCCTAATACTTAAGATGATTGTATACCTCTTTGTTCTTTCCTACCCTGCCACAATTTAAGTTACTGAGAATGTGTGAATTTACTTGTGTGTGTGTGTGTGTGTGGGTGTGTGTGTGTGTGTGTGTGTGCTTGTGTATGGGAAGGGAAGAGGAGAGGGACAAGGAGGGGAAGAATGGTGGGAGTATGCGTATTAAAATGCATTAATTTGCTTAGTGATTTGTTACCGTAGTTAAGGAATATGTTGGTTTCACATTATTTCATGTTAATTATTTCGTTTGTTCTGCAATGTTTATTAAGGACTAGCTGTAAGACCGGCCCAAAGGACCTAATCCTATTAAAGGTTTTGACTTCGACTTCTCTGTGTTTTCATATCTTTTTGTCTTCATGGTTCTTATCTCTTTCTGTCGACTTTCTTTAAAGCGTTAGTTGTATTTGGCCTGTCTGACCTTTCTCTCTTTTCTCCCTTCTATCATTTGTCTTCTTCTGCCCTCTGTACCTTGACTTCTGTCTCCATCTGCATACATCAGACGCCGGCCGGAGGCAGAGGAAGAGCATAGGACGAAAAATGGGAGGGGACGGGCGTAACGGTCTCGCTCAGGTCAGGGTATCGGCTTGCATGCCACCTGCCCTACGTGTCGCGTACTGCGACCCTCGACGCCTCGTTAAAAAATGCTGCACAATAGCAGGGGGGGGGGGAGAGGAACCCATCCCGGCGGGTGTAGGGAATTTTAACGAGAGGGTGGGCTGAGAGAGAATATGGGGGTAAAGGAAGCGGTCATTTTTTTGGATTTCGCTATGGGGGCTGGGGTGGACGGCAGAGAAGAAAAGATGGATGATAGGAGGTACACACGAAGGTGACAATATTATACGAGCGGCGTGCCTAGGGGTGCTGCTTGCTTTCTGTAATAATCTGTATGCTTTTCAGACTAACAAAATATTGAAGATGCTGCTTGTTATTTTGTCGTTGTGTCGTTGGTGTCTTTTGTTGTTGCTTGCTTACCGCTTACCCGCAATCCGGCTTCTTTCCCTAAACTGAACTACTGTGTGAGTCCCAACATTATTGTTGGCAAGTGTGGTTTGCGTGACACGAAGAAGAGGAATGGACATCTGACGGTGTCATGAAAGCGTGACCTCTGGTTTCCATGTTGAACCGAAAGGCGGCGGTGCAGTATCCGCTGGTGCCCACAAACACACCTTTGGACACAAGCGTCCCTTCACCCTACCCCTTTCCCTCCCCATATCCCTCTACCCCCTCTACCTCACACTCACCCATCACCATCCTCTCTTCGCTCATTCGTTGACGTTTGTCATCTGCATAGTATTTTCCTCGCAACCACTCAGGATACTACGAAGTACACACTATTTTATTGCCAAGCTAACGCAGAAGGAGTGCACTTGGTCAATGCTGTAGCACTATAAAATATACACTCATACGACTCACCCTTGGCTCATGTGTCTGGGGACATTAACTTATTCCAAAAAAAACCCTCTCCCTTACAAGTCCCAAGCACCACGATCACCCCGCTTTGGTCGTGTATACTTTCCTACCGATTGCTCGGCTGATTCATTCACTTTCCTAGTGTTTAAAGCCTGCCCTTTAACCGCTAATATGTCGCGCGTGGAGAATTTACTTTCTTTGTTTCTCTTTGTTTCTTTGTTTCTCTTTGTTTCTTTATTTCTTCCTTCTTTTCTTTCTATCTTTCTTTCTTTCTTTCTTTCTTTCTTTCTTTCTTTCTTACTTTCTTTCTTTCCTCTTCTTCTATTTTTTTCTTTCTTTCTTTATTTTTTTTTCTTAAATCTTTTTTTCTTTGTTCTTTCTGTCTTTTTTCTTTCTTTCTTCGTGTTATTCTTCGTTTATTTTTTTTCTTCTTTTCTTTCTTCATTTTCTTTCTTTCTTAATTTCATATTTTAATTTCTTTTTTAATTTTCATCTTTCTTTCTTTCTTTGTTTTCTCTTTATTTTAAAAAAATTCTTTCTTTGTTTCTTATTTTTCTTCTTTCTTTCTGTTTTTCTCCCTTGTTTTTCTTCTTCTTTTTTCTTTTTTTCTTGCTTTTTCTTCTTCTTCTTCTTCTTCTTTTTCTTATTATTAGTATTATTTTATTTTTTTTTAATTTATTTTATTATTATTATTATTATTATTATTATTATTATTATTATTATTATTATTATTATTATTATTATTATTATTATTATTATTATTATTATTATTCTTTTCCTTCTTCCGCTTCTTTTTCTTCTTCCACGTGAAATGTTACCATTACTTTAATCTGCTCGTTAACTACGGTTAATAAAAGTACATTGGTAGTACATGTAGTAGGCAAGATTATGCCGTCTTAACATTTATGTGAATTGAGGTAAAGGTGCTACAAAACGGTACCTCGAGTCGCTCTTCGGTTGGAAAGCGTTATATACGAATAATTTTAAAACAACAACAACAACAATAATAATAATAATAATAATAATAATAATAATAATAATAATAATAATAATAATAATAATAATAATAATAATAATAATAGTAATAATAATAATAATAATAATAATAATAATAATAATAATAATAATAATAATAATAATAATAATAATAATAATAATAATAATAATGTTTAAATTAAGTTATTATTACTACATGCAGTCTCTGTCCTCCCTGTGCGGTTACAAGTGGCAGTGCTATTGCATAAAATGATAAAACAGGTCTTGTTCTTAAAGATTTGGATTTGCCTTGGTTGAACGGGTAAAGATTTTTTTTTGCGTTTGTGTTTGAAGTTGAACATGCAGACTTGTGGCTGCTCTCTCTCTCTGTGGTGACGAGGGTTGTGGTGGGTGGTGTTGCTGGTGGTTGTAGTAGTGGTGTGGAGGCGTTAGCGTTGGTGGTGGTGGTGGTTGGTGGTGGATGAGAGGTTGAGGGTGGGGGTTGGGAAGTGTGGATGAGGGTAGATTTGTGAGAATGCAAACAACATTCCTATTCCGACATTCTCAAGTTTTTATGTAGCTTGGGTCGATGGGTGAAAAGAAAATGGACTGGGTGCTGGGAAGAAAGAAAGAAACGCCTACCTAGTCACAACAAGGATTTTGCTGGAAAGCCCCTGATGGTTCGCCTCAGTGCTCAGGGATCGAGCCTACAGCTGACACGGCAGACAGTTTACGGGCCGAAGATAATGGTATGAGTGTAGGCTATCGTTTTAACGAGTTGCTCTTTTATCCGCCAGGATTAGCTCCCTTGGCAAATGTTTCTTCTCTGGGCTGACATCGGCAGAACATTTTCACACCGACGAGCGCGCAAGTCAAATGAAGTGGATATTCAGAGTGTATGAAAGCGTAGGAATTGTGCGGAATTTCTGCCAATAGTTTTTTTTTCTATTCTATCTCATCCAGTTCAATAGAATCCAATTAATGTTTACTTGCTGCCAGCGTACTACACCCTTACTAAGAAGATATGCTCTTGATGAGAAGAAGGAGGAGAAGAAGAAGATAATAATAATAATAATAATAATAATAATAATAATAATAATAATAATAATAATAATAATAATAATAATAATAATAGTAATAATAATAATAATAATAATAATAATAATAATAATAATAATAATAATGATAATATTTAGTAGTAGTAGTAGTAGTAGTAGTAGTAGTAGTAGTAGTAGTAGTAGTATCAAACCATTTTATATAGTGTGATTCCGCACAAATCGCTGCTTTAAAAAGAGCTTAATTGAAAAAATGAACATTGAAGTTTAACGTCTACATCCGCCGTTGGTGATATGGCAGAGGGAGATTACCATCCCAGGAAAGAGAGAGAGGTGTCTAAGATAAACAATGAACCACCATAGCAGTCATACTGCTAAGATAGTGAAAATAGCCACGTTTGCCTTGCCAACCACAGGATTCCAGTCTGGTTCATCGGCGCGCCAGGTGAACACTCTATCATTGAGATACGGTGGTGGGACAACAGTAATAAGAACAACAAGAAGAAGTTCAACAACAACAACCAATATCATTATTATCCTCAAAATATGTTTATATAGTGCGAGTCCCCACAAGGTACTGCTTTTAAAACAAAGAAACCGGGTCTTCAGTGTGTGTTGGAACGACTCCAAACATCCATTAATTTAGTGCTGTAATTCCTCTGGAATGATGCCATACAAATATCTAGACGCAACATCGTTGCAGCTAGCTCTGAACTTTTGGTAGTTCAGCGCATGTTACGTTAAATGAGATCAAAATTGATGATCATTGGGAATTAATTACTGTTGGGAAAGCCGTTAACGCTTTAATTAAATGATCACTGGAGCCACGCTGTCTAAATGGTCGTAAGTGCAGTAAGCTTATTTAAATTTGAATGAATGAATGAATGAATGAATGAATAAATTAATTAATTGATATGTATGTACACAGCGCACAAACTCATCACTACCCGAGGGTGTGCTGATACTAGCATTGTTCGTAAAGTATCGTCTAGCCCGTTTACCAACTTCAATGGAAACGGATATAGTACCTGGATGCAATCACTGGACGACATAAAGAATAGAAACGGCTGGTTGACTCTGTTTTAGAACCGAAGAAAGTAAAGCAGTGAGAGATTAGATGGGCCCCCCTCATGAAGTTGGCCCTGAGAAAAGAAGTGGATCTGACACCTCTCTCCAATTTTCAGAAAATTCACGGGAATGGAGACCTTTTGTCTGTTTAATTTGTTGTATTATTAAAGATTCTAGATTGAAATCCAAGCTCTTGCATACGTCTTGTAAATTCCAAACGCTAATCCGGTGGTGCAGCGTGATCTAAACAGTATTCCCTATCTTGTTATATAATAAGGGTGTTTAATGGGTGTACAAAGGGCTGAGTAGTGGTGTGCAAGGGACGTAAAGGATTGGTTATCTTCATCAATTCGCCGCAAGCGTGTTTCAACACATGGGGAGAAAATGTTTTAAGTGCGAAAGATAGTTCTGAAAACGGAATCTGCTTTGGGAGCAGACACTGATGGCTGGTGGAAAGGTGGGGTGGGAGTGGTCTTAGGGAAGGGGAGGGGAGAGAAAAGAGAGAGGGATGGAGAGAGAGAATGTGTCTGACAGAGTAAAGGTATAGGCGTAGCTATGTGTGTGTATCAGTCGAGACAACTTGTTGCGTGCTAAGAAGAAGAAGAAGAAGAAGAAGAAGAAGAAGAAGAAGAAGAACTTAACAACAACAATAGCAACGACAAAGCAACAAGATAGACGATCAAACAGTTTGAGGAAAGAAATGGAATGAGAGAGGTAGTAAGACAAACTGGCAGACAGGCGGATAGGAAGAGACAACTATCTTGTTGTTAGTTGGTCTGTTTAAAATCTAATGCCTGCACTTTTGGGATGACCTATTTCCGCATGATCAGTGAACCTGCCTACCGAAGTGGATGATTGCGCTAGATGATGATGATGATGATGATGATGATGATGATGATGATGATGATGATGATGATGATGATGATGATGATGATGATGATGATGATGATGGATGATGTTGTCATCATCGTCAAGGATTTAGCAGGATAATAATTTGCTGTATTGACCACCGTCTCTTGATTTTGTTTGTTCTGACTTGAAAGATCTGACTTGATGCTTTTCATTCTGGATGCATTTTAGAAGAAAACATTTGGCGCAAACTCATATAGGCTTCGGATACTCAGATCGTGCCAGAGTGTCTTGATAAGCGTGGGGAATTATGCGGAAGCTTGACTCGTCTTAATTGTTCAGTAGACAAAGAAAGAAAGAAAGAAAGGCCGCAGCGAAATAAAGCAGGCTGCAAGCTCTCTCTCTCTCTCGCGTGCCAGCCACTTTCAAAACTGTCCAGTTGCATTTTCCCCGCTATGGAAAGTTTTATCTTGTTTATGCCGTTCTGCGATTAACAGTAATGTGCAGCTTTATTGTTATTCTTTTGACCAAACAGCGTAGCTGAGACCCGCCGAGGACCTCTCACCAGTAATTAGTGGACAGGAGAGGCGCACGTTACTGCTAGTCTCTCAGCTATAGGCAGTGTGTGTTATTAGTACTTGTCAGAGAGGGCGAGGTCCTAAACTAGCAGAACTATTTGGCATAGGGAAAGGTTGCATGGTGTGTTCTACATTGCTATAATTGTCTACAATGCTGTAAGAGAGGAAACTTAAAGCGTCCCACTTTGACCACGCCCCAGCGACAGATCCTTTTAACATTCATAGTGAGTGTTGCCCCACTGTACAAATAAGCTTTACAAAACAAAAAAGAAAGCTCTTTCAACAGTGTTTTTTTTTTTTAATGAATACATTCCGTAGTTTTTGCGCCTATCAACAACCGCTATAAGCCAACATTCTTGAGCTAAAGTTAGCTTCTATCAATGCATGTAAGAGATAGAACTACATTTGTTTTCATTGCTCTGTAATTTTGTTGTTGTTTTAGATTACTAAAATGGACTCTGCCCTACTTTACCCCAGAAAACAATCACCCACTCTTCAAGCCTTGTTGTTCATTCCCAAATTGTGTAGGGCCATTCGGCTATGGTACTGATGTATCGTTAAAAAAGAAGAAATCACTCTCTGTCGGAATTCAAACGGTAGCGACTGGTTTGAGTAAAGAAAGCCCATTTTATCATTGTGTAATGTCATAACAATGCCAATTTTAGATACAACCCCGTTTTCGCCAAAAGTAAAGAAACCATCTTATAATAATAGTTTGGGAGACGAAACAGTTTGAGGTAGTACCCTCACTGACTCGCCTGTGGGTCTGATGTTACATGGCAGCATTTTCAATGTATACCCTTATGAGACGCTTCATGGAATAAGGAGAAAAGGTAGAAAAAAAATAGAACTAAGGATTAAAAAAAAAGGTCTATCTCTCCACTTCTCTACTGTTGGAGAGGTGTGTTCATGAAGTTTGAGCTTATGCTATAGACACAGACGGTCATTTTTCTGTGTTCTCATCTCGTCAGTGTATCGTCTTGGCAATTAGAAGACATTAAGCAGTGCGTGGTTTTTTTTTATCAGCTGTCATAGAAAGAGAAACGACACTTTTGAAGATACAAACAGATTTTTAAAAAAAAACAACAACAACATAAGCATACATCCCCGCATTTAGCTAATATCATCAGGCCAAGTAGTTCTTTAGAAGACGACATTCGTCTTGAACCAGTTTGTTTTTTCTTCTTTAAAAAATTGCATGTTTTTTTTTCTAAAGCTATGGTTTTGTTTAACTTTGTTTTTATTGCTACAGCTAAATGAGGTCATGAATGCTTCGGTTATCCCCGTTATGTGACGATCTTACTACTACCTCTGCACAGGCGGCGGAAGCGGAGGGGCAAGGGGGGCACTGCCCCCCCCCCCCCCGAAAAATATTAGGGGGGCAAACCTATACATTTGCCCCCCCCCCATATTCAGCCCCTCAAAAAACATTATTTGGAGGTTCAAACCAATATTTTCCCCCTTTCTCTGGACTGATGCAAGTTAACAATACCTGTGCTGAGACCATTTTCAAAGCACTGAAGGACTGCTTGATCAGACTTGACTTGCCAGTGCAAAACTGCATGGACCAGACCTACGACGGGGCGAGTAATTTTCAAGGTCATGTGTCAGGAGTTGCAAAAAGATTCAAAGATGAGATCCTTGCTGTGACTGAAGAGCTGGCGGCAGTTCTTCAAAGAAAATAAACGATTTGTGATGACGCAGTAAACGCTGCTGACATTTGTCTGAGAACACTGGAAGGCTTGCGGCATGAAGATTGTTATGAGACATTTTTGCTGGCATCACAACGAAAACTGGAAATTTGTGTGATGAGCCCTGCGTTCCTAGACAGAAGCAGCCTCCACGACGACTGGACGATGGCTCATAGGGTCACAGCTACTCTTGTCCACCTGCTTACTACAAACAGCAATACTGTGAGGCCATTGACAACATCAAAGAACATTTAACGAGCCGGTTTGATCAAATAGCTCTCGACTTACCAAGGAAAATTGAAGTTCTTCTAAGTGACGGAGCAGCAGGGAAGAGACCAGAAATCCCTCAAGAAATCAAAGATACATATTCCGCTGACATCGACTTGGACAGACTCAAAACTCAGCTAGAACTCCTCCCACATGCACTGGGTGACACCAGGAAGGCGGCTAACTCTAGAATCACCATCTTCCAAGCACTGCCGGATGAACTGAAAGCTTCTGACACTGTGCGACGGATGCTGAGTGAAGTGGATAAACTTCTCAGACTGTACTTCACCATCCCAACCACAACTGCAACGGCTGAACGCAGTTTTTCAGCCCTAAAGCGGGTAAAAACATACTTTCGGGCAACGATGACGCAGGAGCGTCTAAATAATTGTCTTATAATGCATTTGTTCAAAGACAAAGTAGATCAACTAGACCTAGCGCAAACTGCTTACGAATTTATCAATAGAAATGAACGCCGTCAGGCATACTTTGGACAATTAACGGTGTAATTTCCCATGCCAAATGACATGACTGTTGTTTTTGTTACTGTGATGGATCAACATTGTCAGGTCAGTTTCTCTCCCTTTCTCTCTACCCTCCCCCTCCCTCTCTCTCTCTCTTATATGCACAGTTGTAGAAATATATGATATATCTTTTTTTTCTCTCTCACATAGTGTCTATGAAAATAGTTCAAATTATTCGGAGTAAATGTCCAGGGCGGGACCCGGGGATGGGGAAGGTGGGGGGGGGGGGTCCATGGTTCCGGACCCCCCCACCCCCATCCAAATTTTAACAAACAATTTTATTCAAAGAGTTTCAATTTTTTTAATTGTTTTTAAAACATTGCAGTTTTTAGTCACTTTTGGTCCAAAGTACAAAGAGTTGTTTATAGTCAATTCAACGGAAATCCATTTCAAGGGATCCGTTGAAACGTCCAAAGCGTTTTCCCGTTGAAACGACCAAGTAACCCAACCCCTAAGCCTAAATTAGTAATTGCAGCCATATTTTCTTGTTCTGGCCGCAAGCCTCTTCCAGCACCTTCACCTTGATACTGCCCTAATCCACCAAAACCGACTTTTTAGAAAATATTAAGATGCTAAGTTGATAATTATGACAATTCGTTGTTACGAACATCCATTGAAATGACCATCGCTGAATCGTCAAAAAACATCGTTGAAATGGAAACCCTTGACAGTGAAGCTGCAGAAAAGGACAAAAGATGTTGTCGATGCGTACAGGGAAATCAAAGAGGTCAGTAACTGCATGTCTTCTATTAGAAGAGATTTCGACACAGCGTTCGTTGCCTGGTTTGGTGAAGTCAGCAAAATGGCAAATGCTTTGACAACTGGTGTTATTGTTCCTCGTCAAGCATCCCGACAGACTGTCCGTGACAACCAACCTGCGGCCACTCCAGAAGAATATTTCAAGATTAGCATTGCCATTCCTTTCTTGGAACACCTGTCAACCGAATCGGACTCGAGGTTCAAAAATGCTGGCCTAGCAGTTGATGGTCTCTGTCTGGTGCCAAGCACTTTAATAGACAACCAGGATGGTTTCATGCAGGTTCCAGAAGGGGCGAAGACTCTGGCAATGTTGTGGGAGTCTGACCTACCAGACAACGCTACCCTTGATGCAGAATACCAACGGTGGGTTTGCAAATGGCGAAGTGCTGCTGAGAATGCGACAGCTATCATCCCATCCACGGCATCAGAAGCACTGAAACATTGTGACAGGGATTTTTATCCCAACCTGTTCATCATGCTAAAGAACCTTTGCACCCTGCCTGTCACTACTGCCGAGTGTGAGCGTTCAAACAGTCAGTTGCGCAACCTGAAAAACTACCTGCGCTCTACAATGGGGCAACAGAGACTCAATGGACTTGCTTTACTGAAAGTGCACAGGGATGTTGATATTGACTTCAAAGAGGCAGTGAACTGTTTTGCCAGAAGATACAATTCACGAATGGTACTAATGCCGAGGAACCTAGTGCAGCAAGACTGAATTAAGTGAAAGCAGGGCGGTGATGTTCATAAACTACAAGGTAAAGCTTTATACCGTTAACCATCAACAAAAAGTAGTGAATAATAATTGTATACAAAACATCTCTGCTGATAAATAAATGTTTGTGTGGGTGTTGTTTTTGTGTTTTTTTTAAGGGATGGGCAGAGGATACTTTTTGTACCCCAGAGTTTGTCAGTTTAATTGTTCAGAAAGCTCAAAGTCCCAGACCATCACAGTTGGCTTTTTCAAGGTTCAGATTGCACCAGATTGCACCATTTTGCATCCTTGAAAAAAAAAAAATTCCGGGGGAGCATGCCCCCGGACTCCCCTAGAAGGCTCGGCGCTTCGCGCCTTCGCTGAATCTTTAACCACCACCCCCCCCCCCTCGACTTTTCCCAGTTCGGGCCCTGATGTGTGTGTGCCCCCCCAATCCTGAGCAGCTTCCGCCGCCTGTGCCCTGTGTTTCCAATATTATTTGCTTTTTATTGTTTTAAATCTGACAAAAACACAACATACACATACGCTTACATACACACACCCACACACACACACACGCGCGCGCGCGCGCGCAAACGCACAGCTTACAAAGGGAGCAAAGCCATTGATTACAGGTGTAACCACTCGCAAGCTGCAAAGCTCACACCTCGTTACTGTCTTTGATCTTGCTCATTTTATCGCCAAGCGCGATAAAACTTCTTCCATGCACAGTCCAAAGCCAAGACAACAGGGCTGGAAGAAAAAGAAAAAAATACAGGGACGATTTATTGGGCCGCTAGAATAATGTTATCGAGGGGTTAGCCGAGCAAGAGAACTATTTCTGACGAAGGTGCTTTGTAGTGCGAAACACACAGCGCAGCTGACACTCGCCTCAGAATACTACTTCTCAATCTCAGACGTCTCATTAAGAGAGAGAGAGAGAGAGAGAGAGAGAGAGAGAGAGAGAGAGAGAGAGAGAGAGAGAGAGAGAGAGAGAGAGAGAGAGAGAGATTATAAGCCTAACTCGGTGACTCTCAGGTACGCGGTGTTCGATGGTTGAGCTGACGGATATAATATATGCCCCGTAGCAGCAAAGGACTTGTAGATTTTTTTTTAAAAGAGATGTTGCTGTTGTTGTTACTATTATTGTTGGTTTTGTTGGTGTTAGTGGTTGTATGGGTGATGGTATTGTGGTGGTGGTGGTCGTATTGCTAGTGTGGTGATGTTGTCGTTGTTGTTGTTGATGATGGCTGTTGTAATTTTGAATGCGATTCTTTTTTTCATGGAATTTGTAGTGGTTCTCTGAAATCACTGTGTGATACATTACCTTCGTTAAATTCCTCAACTTTTCAGGAACGTAATGAATTCTTGATTTCCAGAAATTCTTGTCACACACACACACACACACACACACACACAGAGATAGATAGATAGATAGATAGATAGATAGATAGATAGATAGATAGATAGATAGATAGATAGATAGATAGATAGATAGATAGATAGATAGATAGATAGATAGATAGATAGATAGATAGATAGATAGATAGATAGATAGATAGATAGATAGATAGATAGATAGATAGATAGATAGATAGATAGATAGATAGATAGATAGATAGATAGATAGATAGATAGATAGATAGATAGATAGATAGATAGATAGATAGATAGATAGATAGATAGATAGATAGATAGATAGATAGATAGATAGATAGATAGATAGATAGATAGATAGATAGATAGATACATACATACATACATACATACATACATACATACATACATACATACATACATACATACATACATATAGATAGATTAGATTAGATGGATTAGATTACATGGATGGATGGATGGATAGATGTAGATAGAGATAGATAGATAGATACATGTAGATAGCTAGATACATGTAGATAGATAGATTTACGAATGTAACCCAGAAAGGCAAAACAGATACGTTTTTGTTATTCAAAGATGTTTTAGTTGGTGGTTGTAGTGGTAGAGTGTTGTGTTGTCGTTGTTGTCGGGCCTGTTGTTGAGAGGGAGGGGAGGGAGTGATGGTGGTTATGTTGTTGCTGTGTTTGGATGCATTGTTGGTATTGTTGCTGTAGTTGGTGGTGGGGACCTTGCTGGTGATACAGATAGTATTAGTCTAATTATGTTGTTGTTGTTGCTAGAGCTGAATTATTGAGATGGAAGACATTATTCAATTTGTTTTTGTACGCTACAGTGATAGGATTATATTATCGGTTTCTTGCACCACCTTCTTCTTCGCTAACTCCACAAACGTTTCTTAAGGAGTAAACAACCTTTCATGGTTAGTTTTATCACTTGCAATTAGGAAGTTGATTTTCCTTGGGCTCCTTCTCCTTCTCTTCCTACTCCTCCTTTCCACAATTTTCTTCATTTGGGTTGGTCTTTTATAATAATAGAATAACAGCAAAAGCTTCTTCTTCGTCTTCTTCTTCTTCTCCTTCTTCTTCTTCTTTCTCCTTCTTTTTTCTACTTTTCACAGGGGTGGTAACAAACGCCTTCTTAATCTTCTTTGACATATTATTTGTCACATGTAATGTCAGAAATCTTTTTTTCACCCTCTTTCTCATCTTTGTCCTTTCTTTTCTTCATCCTTCCTTCTTGCACCCGATACACATTGGTCGAAGGCTACTAGAAGCATGCTGTAGTAGTCGCCTCAACAGGTCATAAAGCATGCTCTCATGCTTCAGAGCACTGCTTCCTATACGCTTCAAGCCCTAGGAGCATTGACCAATGAACTCATGAAAATAGAAAAATGTAAGTTTCGTCTCCTCTAGGGGACGAATTGGGTCAAACTGTATTTGTTTTTTAGGTCAACTGTTATTTCCGAACCGTTTGAGAATGTTTTTGAACCGTTTGTTGACGCCGGATAGTGTCCTCACTTGGTTTCATACAATTTAAGAATCCAATAAGGCAAATGGGTTTTTGAGATGGAAAGAGCGGAATGTTGTAGAGCAACAGTCTGTATATATTTACAGTGAAATTGCGCTTTTTCCGTCACTATAGAGCTTGAAGCGTATAGGAAGCAGTGCTCTGAAGCATGAGAGCATGCTTTATGGCCTGTTGAGGCGACTACTAAAGCATGCTTCTGGCAACCTTCGACCAATGTGTACCGGGTGCTTATTTCTAATCTAAATCTTCTTCTTCTTCTTCTTCTTCTTCTTCTTCTTCTTCTTCTTCTTCTTCTTCTTCTTCTTTCTCTTACTCCTCACCTTTTTCCTCCTTCTGTACTTTTAAACTACTAGCAGAACCCTCTTCTCACGAGTGGTAAACAGACCTTCAAAATCTTCTTTACAAAGTTATATCGCATGTAACTTAAGACATATTCGCCTTCTTTTCTTCTTCCTTCTCCTCATCCCCTCTTTTTTTTCTCCTCTTCTTATTTCTCTTCCTCGTATTTTTCCTTACTTGCTTTAAAAGAAAACAACCAATAGCAGAAACTTCTAACAAGCGGGTAAACCACAACCTTCATAATCTTCTTCACACAGTTTTATCACATGTAATATTAGATCATTTTTTTCTTCATTTCCTCTTTCTCCTCTTCTTCCTCCTTCTTAATAGGAGGAAATGCTTCTCACAAGTGGTAAACAAGCGTTAATAATCGCCTTTGCTAGAGCGTTATCGTTTGCAATTGGAAGATCAAGGATCAGATTCTGCAATGAAGCCAGGTGAAATATGCCACAGGGACCCTTAAAGAGATAGTGAGAAGCTATGTCGGTTTTGCGTCGAGGGGATTATGAAACGATTCCAAAAATGCGGATTGAAGCGGAAGAGATTAATGGAGAGGTCAAAGGGAGATGCGGGGATGCGATCTGAAGCATCCCATTACATCAGTGGATGCATCAGTTATATTAGTTCTATTAGTGGTTGTGATTTCATTTTGTTTGTTGTTGTTTGTTTGCTTGTTTGTTTGGATTTTTGTTTGTCATGGTGTATGGGGGGAGGGTGGGATGTCTTTGCAGCCTTTTAATTTTGTGTTTCCAGACTTTAAAACAGTCCGGAGGAGAGAATCAGAACGAGCCAAATTTCGGTCTGTCCGTTGATCTGTTGGAGACCATAACTCAAGAACCACTAAACTGATTTGTACCAAACTTTAAAGCACAATACCTAGGTTAGTGCCATCATATTTGCTCAACCGCAAAGGTCAAGGTTATTGGAATCATGTTGTAGCTAAACACGTTTTGCTCAATATCTCAAAAACGGCTAAAGCGATTTAATGGAGTTTTGGTAAACAGGTACTTCAAATTATGGGCCATTCTTCAATAGCAATGAGGTTGTCGATGAATCGGACGGTCGGTCCTTCGCTCCGAATGTCACTTTTTTTTGTTCGAAACGCACTTTTTGCCTTATATAAAATTAATTGAACCGAAATTCATCTTTTTTGCCGTGTGGATACTTTATCTGCTGATAAACGTGTTATTTCATTCGTATAAAGTCCATTTTCTAAACACGTTTTGCACTTTACCTAAAGGTTGATTGAGCTGATTTTGATTTTGTTTTTCTTGCAGATAGTTCAGCTAGTGGCCTATTATTCCATCTTTTCCCTTTGCTTCCTTATAATAAAACCCAGTCGCAAAAGCATGAACATTAACATTTTGGAAAATGTTTATTTCCCCCCTCTGTGTGTGTATGGAAATACGTTTAAATGGCTTGCCTTTTTTTTCTTTTAATTTCAATGAAAAAGATACTAAAACAATTGAACTGAACAGCTAGGAAGAAGAAGAAGAAGAGAAGGAGGTATACCTATAGGTGCTTGTTTGTCCTGTTTACATACGATTTTTTGTCGACCAAACTATGACTTGGTCTTTGTCATTCTGTGTAGGTGTCCTCAATCGAATTTCCTAATACAGACGTTCTACACAAATCTTATTACTTTGTATACATGTTGTTGGGATGTTTTAATTCAAGGCATCTTGGCTGGGGCTTAGACTATAGGTAACTGAGGCTTTCGACTGCTTGTCAGCCGCGCCACGTTCGTGTCACTTTCACCACATTGTTTCCAATGTCTGATCTACCATTAAGGAAGGGTTAGTTAAATGAAGCGATAATAATTAAGTTCCAACCTGTACCTCTCTCTCTATGATGATGATGATGATGATGATGATGATGATGATGATGATGATGATGATGATGATGATGACTATTTACAATGCGCGTGTCTCTATCCGTTGCTGAACGCTCAGTGTAACGATAAGTAGAAATAAAGAATAGCAAAAAAGACAAGAAAGATAATATGGGACTGGGGGGATGGAGGTAGACAGCAGCGGTAAGAGAGGTGCTTGGTTCACTAAGTTTCTACAATGTAAACAAGTGAGTCTTCAGTCTTCTTCTGAACGACTCTTTCTTTCTTTCTCTGTCTCTGTCTCTCTCTGTCTCTCTCCCGCATAAAACCTGTATCTTTGTTGTTAGTAAAATCTCTGAGTCTCAGTCTCTCTTTCTCTCAAATGGTGCACCTAACATCTGGAATACATGTCCCATACACATGGAAAAGAGCACCTTGAGAAAGGAGTGAGAGCTTACTATTTCAGCAGTTGATTGATTGATTGATTGATTGATTGATTGATTGATTGTGTTTTGTTTATTATGATGGCTGGCGAGCGAAAGGTGCACACTGAGCATGACCTTGTGAAACGGAGTTCTGGCTCTTCAACCCAACAACATTAGCATAATCATCATCAGCAGCAGCAGCAACAGCAGCAGCATTATCGTCGTCTTTCTCTCTCCCTGCCCTCCCCCATCCGTTCCTTTCCCTCCTTGTTTATCACCCCCTCCCTCCCCCCTTCCCTACCCTCTCACTCTGCGAAGAAGTTTTTCGCGACCTGACAAGAGGGGCTCATAACTCAGATATATCCAGCAACGGGTTTCCCAAGAGCAAAGGAATATTTCAGGAGCTCTCTTATCAGGGGTTGTGAATATCAATTTGGCGGCCTCATCTTTTGAGGAAGAACACCAGGTTAAGAACCAAGAATTCTTGTCTGAACAAGGAGAAGGGGAGGATGGAAAATGAGAAGGGGAGAATGGAAAATGAGAAGGGGGGGGGGAGAGAGAGAGAGAGAGAGAGAGAGAGAGAGAAAGGTGATGTGCGGGAAGAAGGGTCCAGATTTCTTGAGGAAGGAAACGGCTGTTGGGCCAAATGAAAATAATGATCCTGTTCGCGTGCCAGATAGTTACGGCAAATTGAAATTAAGGCGTTGTTGGCCTCCGCACCGCATAGGAAGTGAAAAAGCTAAAGGTAAGATATATTGGAGCAAGAAGAAGAAGAAGGAGAAGTGGAAGAAGAAGAAGAAGAACAAGAAGAACAAGATTAAGAAGAAGGCGAAGGACAAGAAGAAGAAGAAGAAGAAGACGATGTGGAAAGAAGGAAAAGGAGAAGTGTGCGCCTCGTGCGGCGTTAGTTTGGTCCTGTGTCGGGTGGCGCTTTACATTACATTACATTACATGATTATTGCTTTAGGTCCAGCGGACTCTGCAGAGTCAAATCAGGCGCTTTAAGAACTATTAAATAAAAGGTGTGTGAATGTTGTTTGTGTATGAGTGATAGGGGAGGGGGTGGGACATGTTGTGTGTATGTGTAAGAGAGAGACAGACGGACAGACAGAGAGAGACCGAGAGAAAGGGAGACAGAGAGGGGTGTGTGTGAGAGTGAGAAAGAGAGAGAAGGGAGGGAGGAGTTTGAAGGTGTGTGCCTGTCTGACTGAGAGAGACAGACAGACAGACCGAGGGAGCGCAAGTGACAGAGAGAGCCCGAGAGAGAGGGAGACAGAGAGGAGTGTGTGTATGAGAGTGGGAAAGAGAGAGAGAAAGAGAGAGAGAGATGAGTGTCTGTGTGTATGTCGGTCTCTCTGTCTGAGATGTCTATGAGAGAGAGAGAGAGAGAGAGAGAGAGAGAGAGAGAGAATGTGTTTATGTCGGTCTATCTGTCTTGAGATGGCTGCGTGTGTGTAAGAGAGAGAGAGAGAGAGAGTGTGTGTATGTCTTTGTATGTCGGACTATCTGAGATGTCTGTGTGTGTGAGAGAGAGAGTGTGTGTGTGTGTGAGTGGGTGTGTGTATGTCGGACTATTTGTCTGAGATGTCTGTGAGAGAGGGAGAGAGAGAGAGTGTGTGTGTGTGTGTGTGCGTGCGTGTGTGTGTGTGTGTTCTTCTTTTTGTAAAACAATGCTGGACAGAGGGAACTCCAGAAATTCCTTTGAATTGATGCTTCTTGCAATCCTTGATTAAGAATAAACGACAATCCTGAGATAAAATGAAGCAGAGGAAAACAAATCAACGTTGAATCACCATTTTCAGACGTCGATGCAAACGAACATTAATAGTTCGAATTGAAAACGGAACCGTTGCTCGCGGGATGTTGCCAGTTAACTTTTGCGTTTAAAAGCATTTGTTGAATCAATGTGTCTCTGCGTGGAACTTAATGTAGAAATATTTGTTTGGAGCTGCAAATCGTCGTTGTTGGTGTCTTCTTTAAAACGTTTTTTTTTAGATAAAAGTTAGGTAGCGTTATGTTGCCTCATAAAGTCCAATTGTTTAGCACGCATGTAGTATTGGCAACATTTGTTTTTAAACATCGGCAAAAAAAACACCCACTGAACATATATGCGAACAGTTCCAAAGGATAATAAACATTCTTTTCTTCCGTTCAATTGTACACTTGATTGATGTTCCACTGTCGATATCTTTTATACGTTGTCTGTAAACTGCCCTTTTTGTGTGTGTGAGCTTGTTATTGTTCATGTTAATCTAAAAAAACATATTTACCTATTTTATGTTGTTGAATAATGACTCGTAAAAAATATTTGCAATAATGGTTTGGTTTGCTTTATTCTACATTTAGTAATTTTTTTTTAAGATTTGAAATATGTTTTTGTGTTTTTTAGTACTTAAATTTCTTTTTAATATTGAAAGTTTGTTTTTAGAATCGACAGTTCGTTTGTTAGTATTAAAAGTTCGTTTTTTAGTATTCAAAGTTTGTTTGAAAGCTTTTTGTTTAGTATTCAAAGATTGTTTTGTTTTTTTATTTCAAAGTTTGTTTTTTAGTACTTAAAGTTTGTTTGTTGAAAGTTTATTTTTTGGTATTCAAAGTTCGGTTTTTTGTATTGAAAGCTTGCTTTTTATTTTAGTTTTGAAATACTTTTTTTTAGTATTGAATGTTCGTTTTTTTTAGTTTTTACTTTTATTTATTTAGTTTTGTTTTGATTTATTAATGTATTTATTTATTTTGGGGGTGGGGAGGTGAAGGAAAGATTAGCTTCTAACTCGTTCAGATCACGAGGCATACAGCGTGTCCGACACTGGACGAGAGCCTCCCCCCTCTCTCAAGTAGAGGTCCTCCCTCGTCTATTGCCTAGTCTCCGCAACGCTGAATGAGACGCGATGTTCACAAAATGAGCTAAAGGGTAGATTAGTTCCTCTGACGTGCAAGTCTACTAGAGAATAGACTACTAGTTGGCCTCCTTGATGGTGGCGAGATATTGTTTGTCTCAACAGGATTCGACTTGTCTGTAATTACTCTTTATAAAGTATTCCAACTCCCACACCCATTCTTGTATGACCTGAAAAAAAGAAAGAAAAAAGAAAAAACAGGAAGACCACGGGCAAAACAAACTTTACCTACAAAAAGTGCTATATGTGACAGAAGAGCTTTGGGTGTTGTGGTGGTGTGTGTGTTGTGTGCGTATGGTTTTTTTTAAATTTATTTTTTTATTAATTTTTTTGGGGTGTTGCTTCTGACGGTAGCGACGTCTTTCGCACTTTGCCACAGCAGGTAGAAGAATCTAACGTGTACTACGCGTGATATGCTCACGAATAAAGTCAATATTCATTGTTGACGCTTGACAACATTACTCCGTTCTGTATGTCAGGTGTGTGAAGGTCAATAATAAAATATCAAGGAATATGTTGTGGTCTCAACCTTAAGCAATTAATTTACGTCTACTTTGAATTTCACAGAACTGAACAAAAAGATGGAAGAAGATATTGGGAAAAGAAGAAGAAGAGAAGGAGGAGGAGGAAGAAGAAGAAGAAGAAGAAGAAGAAGAAGAAGAAGAAGAAGAAGAAGAAGAAGAAGAAGAAGAAGAGATATACAGACAGATATACTGACATAAAACAGAAACATTAAACTCCTTTTACTTTTCTTTCTTAATTCTTCTTCAATTATATGTAATTTTTAGTTGCCTGTCCCCTAATTATTATGTTGAATTTTATTTATACAGGGTGTGGCTTATATAAGCTTGCTTGTTGCTTATCCTGCAAAGCATTGTTTGTTTGTCATTATGTGCTTTCTTTGGATAAAACATTTGTTTTAACCAAACAGAAACAGAAGAAGCGATGTAGGGGTGGAAATGCAAAAATACAAGCGTACATAAAATGATTCAGACAGAAAAAAAAGATAAAGTACAAACGAAATAAATACAGACAAGGAACGAAAGAAAGCAAGGAAGGAAGTACAGAAAGAAAGATGACAGAAAGAAAAAAGAAAGAAAGACGGACGGACAGACGGACAAAGAAGGAATGATAAAAAAAATAAAGACTATGAAGAAAGAGAAACAAAGAAGAAATAAAATGAAATAATAAAAGACAGACCGACAAAGAATAAAAAAACAAATACAGATAAAGCAGAAGTTTAAAAAGAAATAAAGAAAGACAAATACACAAAGAAGAAACAAAAAAAAAAGAAAGACAGACAGAAAACGAACAGAAAGACGAAAAAGAACTACAGTACGAAAAAAAAAGAATTACAAAGAACGAGAGAAAAAAAAGAAAGAAAGGCAGAAAAAAAAGCCAAGAACGGAAAAAGATAAAGCCAGTTTTAAAAAAAAAAAAAGAAAAAAAAGGAGAAGACGGAAAGACAAACAGATTGTAAATTGGTTACAAAAGTAGCCCAATTACGTGCAGTACCCTCGAGGTGAGGTAAGCACTGCCTAGTGAAGGGCTCTCCTGTCTGACAGGTGCCGGCCGCCGGCATTATAGGAAATCGTCGACCACCACATCTACGTCAAGATCCGCGACAGCGACACGATGCCGTTGACAGGTGCACAGATGGCCTAGCTCTCTCGTCTATGTTGCAACGGTAACAAAGGGCTGACTGTCAAAGGCTTTGTGGTTACCATTGTTAGGTGTACAAAATTACTGGTTTTTTAAACCTCGAAGTGTCAGATCGAGTGAGGTCGAATGTCGTCTTCTCGACAGCATTTGATGAAGAGGAAGTCCAGTTGTAAGGCGCAACATATTCTTCGATGCTAGCAAGCAAGCAAGCTCAGGGAGTACAGCGGAGGGTGACGAAAGTGAAAGTTGGGACTTGAGTGCATGGGGACAGGAGATGGGAATTTGGTGCGCTGCATGGATGTAAGGTGTGGGGCTATGAAGCGCCATTTGTAAATTAAATAGTTATTGCCATTATATCTATAGAACATACATTTTACCTGTATAAAAGATATGGTATAATTATAAAATGAATTATATACCTATAAAATACATTCTATAGCAATACAACACTTTTTATAGCTATAAAGCAACATTTTTATAGCTACAGACTACATTTTACGATATACAAGAGATCATACACGAATCGTCACGCCGTTTGTAAATATTAAACACAAAAAGACTATTTTATTTATAAACAAAACATTTTATAAGTAACCAATTCATTTTATCTATAAACAAAATATTTTATAAGTAACCAATTCATTTTACCTATAAACAAGTCATTGTATCTATAAACAAGTCATTTTATAGCAAAAACGATCTATAAAACTTACTTTTATCTGTAAACACTTCATTTTATAGCAACAACGAGCACTTATATCTATATAATACATTTTATACCACGTACAATGAATTGTACCTGTACAATGCATTCGCGACAATTATTTTCCAGTCGGCGCCTTACAATAATTTTATACTAACTTTCTCATTGTATAACTGCTTCTCTCCCTTCGATTATTTTTATTTTGTAACGTTCTAAGCGACCCAAAGTTGCTATGCGGTGCGCAAAGATGGCTGACGGGTTTTTTTTCGTTTTTTTTTTAATTTAAAATTTACGTTTCCGGACTCATTAAGCGTATAGGGGACGATTGGTTAATAGGTACATTCAACCAATTCAACGAAAAATGCCCCCCCCCCCCCTCCCCCTCCTGAACGTATGCGCTGGGCTCTCGCCTTTTCTTGTGGAAGTGACGTTGCATAAGCTAAATTTAGATAGCTACGGCGCGTGTAGGGAATTCCCGCTAGGCCTATATACTTCCCGCGATGTCAACAATCTCCAAGGTAACAGTTACGATGTTCGTGCTTATCGATAGTTTTTCAAGACACCAAAAAATAATTGGAACAGTCGAGACTGACAATGATGTCGCTGATGTTTTATCAGCATTTCACTAGTATGGTCCTCGCCAATTTATATAATACACTAGTATGGTCCTTGCCATTTTTTGTAGTAGACTTTAATGGTCTTTACCATGTTGAGTCGCTTAGAAGTTTACAGGTAGTCTACACGAGTATGGAGTTGCTTCCCTGGGATCAGCAATTCGAAAGTCAGTATAAAATTATGTCATGCGCCGAATGTAAAATAATGCTCCGAATGCATTCTACAGGTAAAATGCATTGTATATATTATAACATTTATTTTATAGATATAAAAGCTCTTTGTTGTTATAAAATGAATTGTTTACCTATAAAATGAATTGTTTATGTATAAAATGTAGTGTTTAGAGATAAAATGAAGTGTTTAGAGATAAAATAGTTTTTCGGAATAATATTTACAAACGGCGTGATGATCGCATATGATTTCTCTTGTATATTGTAAAATGTAGTCTGTAGTTATAAAAATGTTGTTTTTAGCTGTAAAAAGTTTTGTATTGCTATTGAATGTATTTTATAGACATAGAATTCATTTTATAAGTATACAATATCTTTTATACAGGTAAAATGTATGTTCTATAGATATAATGACAATAATGATTTAATTTACAAATGGCGTCATATGGGGCGGGGAAATCAGTGATCAAAGAGATGTGTCTGTAGATTTACACCCAGACTCGTAAATGTTAAAACTACTTAGACCGCAGTTGTATATTTTAAAATAATATTGTCTAGGCCTTCAGTTCTTTTGCAAAATGTTAGGTTCTCTACCCCAGTTCCACTGCCAGCCAAGGGACTTGAGTATTTGTTCTACGGCATGCAGAGATTCATTCCCAGGCCTCAAACTCAAACCTTCATACTGTTAAAATCAGTTTCTTGAGCGTTAACAAACCCACAGTGCTGAACTGATGTACACAGATCACTGCGAAATAACCATATTTAGTAAGTAATAGCCACATTTCAACTGCGTCCACTACTTTTCTGAAGGCAAGATTTTATTAAGCGATTTTTATCAATCCAAGAGATGCCCAAGGCGCTGGCAGATACAGGATCCCAACGCGGTGCTCTAGGCGCATGGGCCTAACGCGCCGGACACACCCGAACACTCCTGGGTGACTGGGGGTGGCGGGAAAGGGATCTAGTTTACCTTACCTGCTGGGTCTGTTAGTATAACTGACAGTCGGACATGGGTGTCAGGGTCTTTAAAGTCCATGCGATGGAATGCACGTGGGCACAGACTAGACCTCGGTTGATACTTTCATCCAAAATAATAGGTGACCTGATAAACTTCATACCTTAATTGTTGTGGTTTTTTTTCTCTCTCCTCCCCCCCCCCCCCCTCTCCCACTCCCCTTCCCATACCGCCTTCTTCTGCATTGGAGACTAGCGCTCTACCGCAATGATAACAGACCATCTTTCAACGGAAAGCAGCAAAGAATGAAAATCGCTGTAAACCTTTGTTTGTTTAATTAAAACAAAGGCCATTATCATCTCCTTTCTTTCCATCATACACAGCTTTTATAACACTAGTGAATGACTCATGTTGGTCACCAAAACTAGGTTAGTCGCTAACGATAACAGTGGTTGAAGTAGTATTGGTCTGTGTCATGGTATGGGTCAGAAGCATAGAGAGTCCGTAATCCATGATCAGACCTACACCTTGAAAACTATTATTCAGACTGTACCGCAGCAATCCCTGATGCTCATTATGGGACAGCACTGGTAAGGATAAAGAACTGCTTAATTAGAAGGTGCGATAAAGGTGCAGGGAGGTTCACAAACGTTTTTCGAGGTTCTCAAAATCCCGAACCTAAGTTGCTGAACCTTTTGGACTAAAAAAATGTTCAGGAATCTTAGATTCGGGATCTGAAATCCTCGAAAAAGAGTTTGCGAACCTCCCTGAATCTTCTACGAACCTTCCAAGTAGGACAGGCCGTAACACTGACCAACTGACCGTTCGTCTTTGACCTCTTTGACCAGTAGCGGTCAACGAAACCATTGAAGTTGTCCAGCGAGGAAGACAAATGGTCAGTACAGTGAGTGACCTGTTCTGGACCCAGAAGCAGAATCGGGGAAGCGGTTGTCCGATTTCATCACACACAAAAATGAATAAATAAATAACTAATTAATTTTTTTAAATTAATAAATAAATAAGAAAAAAAGGTCAGACAATCATAAATGTGAACAGAATAAAAACAACTACCTACAATTCCAAGTATAGATAAACTAAAACACTAGAACTTCCCTTTCTTCAGGGCCAGTTTTATAAAAACTGTATCTGTTCATAGGGAGCTAAAAAAAAGGGGGGGGGGATGAATATACGATTTAAATACACAATTAAGTTCACTAAAAGCAGAGAGTAAGACATGTATCTTTTTACACAATTATAAACACAATTGAATGTCGAGTTTATTAACAATAATAATAATTATTATTATTATCAAGGGTGGCACTCGCTGTAGCGTTACTGGTTTGGGTACACGTCAGAAATGTTTCGTGAAAGCAACGCCGAACGCGGTTAGTACTTGGATGGCAACTTAACCACCAAACGACGCAACGACGCAACTCACCTCCATTCTGCCCTGCTGTAATATGGGGTACCTGGGACTGCTCAGAAAACAAATAAAACATTTGAAGATAGAAAAACACACCATATTACAAGATTCTCTGTACATTTAGCCTATTTAGCTAGAACACTTCGTCAAGAGGTACAAGCTAACTCAGAACCGGTAACCGGGGAAGGGAAAGCGCGAAGAAAGGAGAGATGAGCACAGTCCTCAGTTTGCTGGCCCAGAGAAAAAAGGCTCCTTTACCAACGATTAAAAGGTTACGGGAACACCTTTACCGATAGTTATGTCTCAAGATCGAACAGTGCTAAATCTATACTAAATGTGGTGATTTATTGACAAAGAATAAGAGTGTAATATTCAGTCATACAGTGTAGGAGAGAGTACCTGCAGTGTAGGAGAAAGTAACTTCAGTGTAGGAGTGAGAAACTCTAGGGTAGGAGAGAGTAGAGTAACTGCAGTATAAGAGAGAGTAACTTCCGTGAATGAGAGTAACTTCAATGTAAGAGAGAGTAACTTCAGAGTAAGAGAGTAACTTTAGTGTAGGAGTGAGTAGAGAGTAACTTCAATGTAGTAGAGAATAACTTCAATGTATGAGGGAATAACTTCAGTGTAGGAGAGAGTAACTTCAGTATAGGAGAGAGTAACTTCAGTGTAGGAGAAATAACCAGTGTAGGAGAGAGTAACTTCAGTGTAGGAGAGAGCCTGCCTGAGGCAGCCTGCTCAGTGGGTCTCGAACACTCTGTAGTGGTCATTGTTAATTAGTAGTTGCAGCTGAAGTGGTCAGTCCTTGTCGCAAAATCCCCCCATTATCATAAATCAGTGTTACAATTAACGCAGCGCGTATCCCACTGAATAATGTTACCACATGACCGAACAGTGCGTCATGGAAATCGGCAAGGATGAATAAATTGTGTTAGATTTCTCTTATATAAAACGAAACAGTAAAATGCGTTTATTATTATAAATTTAATGTTCTGTATTTTGATGATGATGATGATGATGATGATGATGATGATGATGATGATGATGATGATGATGATGATGATGATGATGATGATGATGATGATGATGATGATGATGATGATGATGATGATGATGATTACAGACAGTGGTTCTTGAAAAGCCAGGACAAAGCGATTGTCATATTCAGTCTAAGCAATCACGAAATACAGCCACAAAAGATATTCAAATTGCTAACAAAGTCAATGAATATCAATGAAATTTAACGACTAAACCCCACCATTGGCAATATGGCGGACACGGATAGCCATTCCACGGAAAAGGGGATAGGGATCTAAAGCAACACTGAACCACCATAACAATCACACTACTAAGATGGACTGTAGAAAAATGGCCACTTTTATCTTGTCCACCACGGGACTCGAACCTGGGTCCTAGGTTTTTTCAAGCAAACCGCAGTCATTGACACATTGGGTACCGTTATGACAACTTAATGAGTTGTCAGCATTACTGCCTGTATTGACGGTGTCCTTGGTTAATCAAGCAAGCAAGGAGTAAAGGGGAACATCTTCTGTAATGTATGCCGTATGGTCAACCAGTCACTTGTCAGTGAGTAGTAAGGTGAATTGTCTTCTACCATACAAAGGCGTGGCATTGTTTGATGTTAGTGTCGCCTTTATTGTCGTTGCAGTCGTCGTTGTTGTTGATCGAGATCGGGATGACACGGCGTCGTTATCGTGCCGGGATCATCGTCGCCTTGGCGCCGAAGGGGTGGATGATGGCTATTATGGAGGCAGTTGTGTGGCATCGCATGCTTGTTAGCAATATTGTGTGCATGGGCTTAACCGCCTGCATGTAGTTTCGGATTTGGAACATGAAAATCTTGTAATGCAATCTGCCAGACGACCTGTTCTAATGTGGTCTTTGCTTTGTCCTCTTCGTCATCATCGTCGTCGCCGCCGTCGTCGTCAGCAATTGTATTATCATTATCATCGTCGTCGTGGTTGCTATCGTCGTCGTCTGCTTGGCTCCCTACTTTTTCCTTCCTTTTTGTGTGTGATTGCATCTACATCTAGACACCGCCAAGATTTGGTTCGCTGATGTGTGTCACACTGTCTTAAGCGCCAGTTCAAAAATACGACAAATTAATTAATAAATATACAAATAAATAATTTTTAAAAATAAATAAATAAAATATGACCAAGAAGAAGATATTCATATTGCCACAGTTTTTGGGCCTGCACTTCTGCTCAGCGCATTGTGTTTAATTCTATAAACCAATAGGAACCAATAAATTAAATGCGTTAAATAAATCTGCGTCACTTTGACTGCAGTCGTTCTTCAAGCAATGGTTAATACGAAGTGTACAATAGTATAGAGGAAGTCATCAACTGTACACAAACATCCCTTCAACTACACCAATAGGCTGCAGGGTAAACAATGACATTATAACAATTTAACAACGTCGCTATTATACGTCTAACTTACTGCATAGAGTTTTACAACATCCTTAGCATAAAGTCTGACATCTTACACATGAATAGCCTCACACAGCGTACCTGAGACTAGCTGGGTCTTACTCAGCGAGTCTCAGCTACGCTGATATAATGCATATCGCAGATCTACAATGAAGAATACAAAGCATGGGGATGAGGTGCTACAGAAGACTTCTGGGCAATTCCTATACCCAGCACATCACTAACGACGAAGTCCTACTGACCATCACATAAGCCATTGGACAACACGATGACATGCTCACAGTGGTGAAGAAACAGAAACTCCGATGGTTCGGCCACGTCACCGGAGCATCAGGCCTTGCAAGGCACGATGCAAAGAGGCAAAAGAAGAGGGAGACATAAAAAGAGGTGGGAGGACAACATTCGAGAATGGACTGGCTTGACACTGAACGAAGCCATGAGGGTTTCTGAGGACAGAGAAAGATGGAGTACGCTGGTTAAACGATCATCTGTGGTGCCCCAACGACCTTCGAGTTACGGGATAGGATAGGATTAATATCTTAACTGGCTTGTGTCCAATACTTTGTCCAGAGTAGTAATTGGTCAATGGTCCAGCGTAGTAAGTAATTGGTCAATGGTCCAGCGTAGTAAGTAATTGGTCAATGGTCCAGCGTAGTAATTGGTCAATGGACGTTGCCCGAGGGCATTACTTGAAAGATATGGATGAGGATGTTCAGTATGCACAGTTAATATTAATTGTAATTCTCTAACAGTGGTAGTAACATCGTGCTTCAACCTTCTTAGATACCACGTTGTGTGTTATTGTACTTCTCTGTAGTAGGAGAACGTAGTGCAACAATGTAACTGCATTAATAGTAATATACTGCTCAAAACAATTGAAGAGCCACTTTTGTTTTTTGGTCACTTATGAACTTGGTAAAATATCGAAGTATTTTGAATTGTTCAAAATATCTTTTTGGTCAGTTTGCATGCAGCATTGAAGAGTCAACGTGAAAGTGAAAAAAGATGAGTTGAATTTGTTGTCAGCAACCTTCTTTTATCAGGTAAATTAGCACTTCAGGCACGTGAAAAATGCTGCCAGTTTAAGCGTTTCCATATGAATTAGCAGAAATAATGGACAAAAACCCTGCTTTGCACAGTAAAGCCATGCCAGTAGAGAACACAAATCAGTGATTGTCGTCAGTGTAATGGGTATAAATGTTACAATTTTTCCAACTTGGTTAACCATGCCCCCAAGACGACGTCTGAGTGAAGCAGACCGGGGTCTGGCTCTTGCCTGGCTTGAAGAAGGTGTTGGGGTGCGAGAGACTGGCCGCCGACTAGGAGTACACCATGCAGTCATACAAAGGCTGAGAAATCGTTTCAACGACACGGGAACGACCGCCGAACGAGAAAGGCCTGGACGTCCTCGATGCACCACCAGACAGCAGGACAGATATCTGGTTGTGTCCGCCCTACGGGAAAGAAGAGCCACTGCCAACAACCTCCGGGGCCAGCTGCGTGTAGCCGCTAACATTACTGTTTCAGACCAGACAGTACGGAACCGCCTGAGAGAGGCGAACATCCGCGCCAAGCGTCCAGCAGTACGACCAATCCTGACGCCTGCCCACCGCGCAGCGCGCCTGGCATGGGCCAGGGCTCACGTGGGGTGGACCAGACAGCAGTGGGCGGCGGTCCTCTTTTCTGACGAATCGCGCTTCACTAGGTCCTTCCATGACGGCAGAAATCGGGTTTGGAGGCGAGAAGGCGAGCGCTACCACGACGCGACTGTTATGGAGCGCGACAGATACGGTGGAGGGTCCATCATGGTGTGGGGTGGAATGAGAATGGCCCACAGAACACCTCTTCACAGAGTTGAGGGCAACCTGACTGGCGTCGGCTACAGGGACAACATCCTGGAGCCCATCGTCATCCCCGCTTTGCAAGCCATGGGCGCCGGCGCCATCTTCCAGGATGACAATGCGCGGCCGCACCGAGCCAGGGTGGTTAACGAGTTCCTCCAGCAGCAGAGGGTCAACCGCCTGCAGTGGCCAGCATGCTCACCTGACCTCAACCCAGTAGAGCACCTCTGGGACGAGCTGGGCCGCCGAGTTCGGGCAAACCATCCCCCAGCCTTGAACCTGGATCACCTCTTCGGGATGCTCGAACAAGAGTGGCACAACATCCCTCAAATGACTGAGAAGGCATGGGGAGTCAATGAGACAAAGATGCCTGGATTGCATTCGAGCACACGGTGGACACACGCAATATTGACTGTTTTCTTCATTATCCAAATGTATAGAATTGTGAAAACTGGGGTTATTTGTTTTAAGCCCAAAAAAGATGTAAATGAAATGATTTTTTCTTTTTTCATTTTAGTAATGTAATGTTGTTCAATAATAAATGTTTCCATCTAAACCATTTTTTGCAAGTGTTTTTTTGTTCCGGTAAGTTATACATTTAATTTATTCCTCTGGCTCTTCAATTGTTTTGAGCAGTATATAATAAAACTACTGGTCAATTGACTGTGTCGTCCGATGAAGAGTTTTCAAATACCGAGGTTCGCGTGGGAGACTGCACTCGTTGACCATTATGCTGAATCCCTTAATCTTGCCGTTTCCACACTTCACTATGAACTTGCAATACTTCAGATGAGTGTATTATATTATATGCTGTACGTTTTGCTAGTACATGTATACAGATGAATTGTGTTGTTCAATGAAGAGTTGTCAAGTGTCCCAACTCGTGTGGGAGACTTAAATCGAAAGCCCTTATAAGTTATCTCCCTTTAATCTGCAGTTTATACACTTGGGTCATTCAATTTGAGGTTCAGAAAGACATTTAAAAACCATGATGGAGATAAAACACACCAAGTTAAAAGATTATCTGTGCTATTCATACACAAAGATCTAATATCACCTATTGTCACGACTGGGATTTCTGAATTTGTGATTATAGGATTTCTAAGCCTGTGTAGAGCACGGAGTGCGAAGGAAAGAGAGAGAGAGTACATTAAAGATTCTTGCTCGGGGGGGAGGGGGGGGGGCTTGAGTTAGATCCTGTATCGGCCAGCGCCTTGAGTCGCCAAGTACGGCGAGATATGTGCGCTATAAAAATCATCGATAATAATAATAATAATAATAATAATAATAATAATAAATAATAATTAGAACACGTGCATTGGTTTGTTAGTGCTGCTTCGTCAGCCTGAATTGGTCAAGATTGCCGCTATGAGAGCAGGCCTGTATTATCACGTGCCGTGCTATATGGGTATGAGAGCAGGCGTGTATTATCACGTGCCGTGCTATATGGGTATGAGAGCAGGCGTGTATTATCACGTGCCGTGCAAGTTTTGCAGTGAGCGATGTGCGCACTAAATTAAAGGGTGCGAGTAAAACTGAGCCAAATTAGTCAGTCATTACATTACATTACATTACTTGATTATTGCTTTAGGTCCAGCGGACTCTTCCGAGCCAAATCAGGACCGGACAACCCCTGATCCGCAACAAAGGTCTGCTGAAACAACCCTAGTGGTAAAATTGAAAGCTCTCCACCAGCCAGTCACTTTACAATAAAGACATCCCACGCAGGGGACGCTGAGGCTGTACTCTAATTTATCGAACCCCCGTTTACAAAAACAAAATAGAATACAAACATCATTATAAATTATCAACAAAACACATACATATTAAATGCCTACATTGCTAAATAATAACATCATAGGAAGCCCTAGTGACCACCTGGCAGAAAGCGTCCAATATTCCCAAGCTGATCCAACAGACCTCATACACAAATAAGGATTCTTGTCCCGGAAGAGTTTTCAAGAAAAAAGGTAGGTGACTGGTCTAGCGAAGAAGAAGATAGTATAGCAGATTGATAGAACAGAGCAGGACTGAGAAAGAGCAAATGAGAAAGACAGCGACAGTGGGAATTTAAAGCACTAAATTTCCAGAAAGTGGGGAGACTATTTATACTGAAACCCCCGGCACCCCAACGGGGGGAATTAGTCAGTCGCAGAAAAAAAGGGTGACAGATAAGTTTTCTCTAGTGACAGCGGAGTTTTGGATGGGGGATTGTGCGAGCGTAGGGACATCTATCTCAAGCAGCGTGTCGTCCTTATGTGACGGTCCTGTGAGGCAGCTTCCAATCGTCCTGGGGCTGATGTCCTGAGGAGCAGAAGAGAGTTATAAGCACAACTGTGACCACTTCGGACTTGTTCTTTTCTGTGTTGTGTCGTCTTGTGCGGACCGAGGATACATCATCGGTAACGTACGTACCTGCAAGCGATCTCTTGGTGGCCATTTTGCTCGGATGCAAGCGTATTTGTATAAACATGTATATATTTTTTATTATGAATGCAAAGAAATATCAATAAACAAATTAATCTTTTGTACGCAGGGAAATCACTAATTTTACATTTGATAATTATTGTTTAACGTTTGTGAAGAAAAGGAATTTATACATGACAAGTTTGGATACTTTGCTAGCGTTGTAAAAAGAAGGAAAATATAAATGAAAATGTTTTTTTGTCGATGATTAAGGAAAGATATTATTATAAAAAATTATTCTAAAGGGAAATCCTTTTAATGTATGATAAAGGGAGGTAATTTGTGAATGCGCTTTACCGTGCACTAAGATGTAGAAATATATGTGGGTATTTTTCCTATGTTTGGTTAATTGAATCATGTGTATGTCTTAGTGAACTGGTATTGGAATCTCACCTGAGATAGTATACAGGAAGCAGTTACCCAGTGAAATAAATCCACGGAGCGGTGGGTAATTCCGGACCTTACTGTTCGGTTTTGCGGATTTATCCACTGGGTAAATGCTTCCTGAATACCGCCCCATCACTGTACTATCCATGTTGTGTGTGTCGTGTCAATGACCTTGACCGTAACAACACGAAAGTCCTGTACAACCTGGCACATCCAGCGGGACTCTTGACTTATAAAGTCCGTAAAGGAAATATTATGTTTCTTATTCCTTTATAAATGTGCTCAAAAATTAACTGTCAAAAAATGTCAGTGCCGATTTGTATAAGGCCAAATGTATAGCTAGTTTAGGGAGTTTCAGTTTTTTATATTCTAGCATCTTGTATAATTTGTAGCCACTGATAAATATTGGGAAAAACATACGTTGTTTACAATATTATCAACCATTGTGTATAGTTAATATCTTGTACAATTCACTAATGAAATCCTCCTTTTGGGGTACCGGGGGTTTCTGTATATATCGTAGCCCAACTTTCTGAAAATCTAGTGCTTTAAATTCCCACTGTCGCTGTCTTTCTCAATTGTTCTTTCTCATTCCTACTCTGTTCAATCAATCTACTATACTATCTTCTTCTTCTTCGTTAGACCAGTCACCTACCTTTTTTCTTGAGAACTCTTCCGGGACAAAACTCCTCATTTGTGTGTGAGGTCTGTTGTATCAGCTTGGGATTATTAGACTAATAAGCTGAAGGCTTGTGTCATTTAATGGTGAGTGACCATCGAGAAATTAGCAGTGAAAAAATGACTGCACAGTAATATTGTGGTCGCTGCGTAGGCTTTATTGGATTAGTGGTCACTAGGGCTTCCTTTGATATTAATATTTAGCAATGTAGGCATTTTTTATGTATGTGTTTTGTTGATATTTTATAATGTTTTGTTTCCTATTTTGTTTTTGTAAACCGGGGTTCGATAAATTAGAGTATAACCTCAGCGTCCTCTGCATGGAATGCCTTTATAGTACAGTGACCGGCTGGTGGTTGTTTCGGCAGATCTTTTATGCTTGTAATATCAGAAATGTTGACGACAAAGATGTGGTTACTCGACTTGGAGATAAACAGATAGTATTGAACAAAACCTGACGTTAATTTACCAGCTCTCTAATGGAAGGTTCGCAGATGTTAAATTAACCTCCTTGTAACGGTCACTCCAGTTACCATCAAGTCGAACTCGCTAGCAAGAATGTTAGTTAGCCTACTCGGAACAGCTGACCAGGGTCCGTTGAACGCTAGTTAGCCACGCGAATCATATCACTCATAAATCTACCCTGTGAGTCTCCTCTGACTCGAAGTTGAGACGTAACCGACAGTGGCTCAAAAGCAGGACAAGAGGACACAAAATCCCGAGAAAAGATTCCCGTGGTCACGAGAGCGAAAAGATTGGTCGGAGGTGACGTAGAGACTCCTGTATATCCCTGGTGGTAGGAGGTGACGTAGAGACTCCTGTATATCCCTGGTAACCCCCACATTAACCACCGCCCACCGCCGTAGCTCAATTGGTAGAGCGTTCGCCTGGCACACCGATGACCCAGGTTCGAATCCCTTGGTGGGCGATATAAAATGTGGCCATTTTCACTGTCCATTTTAGCAGTATGATTGCTTTGGTGGTTCAGTGTTGATTTAGGTCCCAACCCCTCTTTCCCTGGGATGGTTATCCCCGTCTGCCATATCGCCAATGGTGGGTGTAGACGTTAAACCTCAATGTTTACTAACCGGGTAGTCACAGGTGAAACCTGGAACGGAGAAGGTCGAAACAAGAGCGAACTGAAGTTATATTCTCAGCCATTACCAACACTGAGCAGCTAAGTCCCTCTCAACTGCACTGATGTCAATAATCCTCGGAAAAACACTAATAGACCACCCAAACATAGATCTGCTTAGCAAGTGATGAAGAAGAACTGCTAAAGAAATTGCCCAGCACATTGAAGAGTTATAGTTATTAATTTATATTTAATTAAAGTCATTTGAGGATTTGTTTTGAACATATAAAAGGTGAAATCCTATACATACGACTGGTGTCATTCTATTTGTATTGTTGTGTGCCCACTAGCTCTTCTTCTCTTGAGACCAAGTAAACTAGTCCTTTGATTAGTAAAATACATTTCTTAAAGTGAGCCGATGATACTTCAAAACCCGAGAACAAATATAAATTTGTATGTGACCAAGCACCGTGATTAGTCTCTTACATCGCTTTGGAAATTTGGTAAAGAACGTCTGATAGAGGTAGCTTAACGCCCCATCTATCTACAAGTCTTACTCCCCTTGTAAGATAAACGTATCTTCTCCAGGATATCATCACAATGCTGATCGGGAGTGAGTCCTCTTTCAGCCAAGTTGTGATCCTGAATTTGTGGTCCTGATTCCGCTCTTTGCAGTCTGCTGGGCTGGCGTGCATGAACGAACTTAAAAACCGACTTAGACTTAAGTAGCATGTTATAGTGAAGCGTTAAGTCTAAGTCGGCTTTTAAGTTCGTTCATGCACGCCAGCCCTGGAGCCTATAAGCATATATAATTCTAATTTGGCAAAGGCAACACAATACTGGAATAGTCCTGAAAGTGAATAACATGGAACCTCTAAATTTCTTTTTGAATACAAAACAAGAGATGGGTCTTCCGGTACAGACAAGTTACCCTGGTGGTCTCTCCGAAGTCATCAGACTCTTGTGATTTCCATGGCCTATTCTATGTTCCAGACTACCTACAACACAACACTGTGCAAAACGTGACTCCAGAAAATGACTTTAGTGATAAACTATTCCTGATCTTTATTCAGTCTGTAATCTCATCATACTGGTTGACTCATCCGTGGTCCTTGATATTTGATATATTATGAGGTGGGGGATTACGGGGTGGGCTGGTGCCTCAGTTGATAGTGAGCTGCGTGGGAGGAACTTACGTAGCTTAAGTACGAGACCTTTCAGGACACCGATGGTTTTCTACGGGTACCCAGGTTTAACTCTTCTCTTCAGTAATGATATTGCATGCAGTCAATCTGAGATTTCAAAAGTAAAATTGATTTCTATTCAGACTTCTGTAATGGCGATCTCTTCAGATCGCCGCGTTTTGAGTTTGATTGAGGAAAAAAAGCGTTATTTATTACTAGTTTTATGATTGTGTTATTCGACAACAGGTACAGATCCTATCCTAACCTATCCTATCCCGTCATTCGGAGGTCGTAGGGGCACCACAGATGATTGTTTAACCAGCGTACTCCATCTTTCCATGTCCTCAGCAACCCTGATGGTTTCGCTCAGTGTCAAACCAGTACATTCTCGAATCCTCCCACCTCTTTTTCGGTCTCCCTCTTATTCTACCTCTTTGCACTGTGCCTTGCAGGATGGTCTTTGCAAGACCTGATGATCTGGTGACGTGGCCATACCATCGGAGTTTCCGTTTTTTTTACCACTGTGAGCAGGTCATCGTGTTGTCCAATGGCTTGTGTGATGGCCTGTCGTACTTCGTCGTTGGTGATGTGCTGGGTATAGGAAATGCCCAGAAGTCTTCTGTAGCACCTCGTCTCCATCTTTTGTATTCTTCGTTGTAGATCTGATGTGACTTAGTAAATAGGTGGTCTTTTTATGTCGTCAGTATGATCTTCATCATCATGGCCACCACTATCGTCATTGTCCTCTTTGAAGCCGTGTGTATGTGTTTGTGTGTGCGTGTTTTGTGTGTGAGTGTGTGTTTGAAAAACCTTTATGCTCCTTCCTTCCCTCCTTCAGTTTTCTTCTTTCTCTCTTTATTGATTCCATCCTTTTCTCTGTATCCTTTCTTTTCATCATGCTTTCTTTCTTCCTTCCTTCAATTTTTTTCTCCTTCTCTATCTTTTGTCATTTTCCTTTCTCCTTCCCGGCTACCCCTCTTCACCACCTTTCTTGTTTTCTTTCTCTTTCCTCTCGTCTGCTTCTTCTGTAATGTAGACATTTTTACTTTCCCTTTTCCCCCTAAATGACCTAACGTCGATTCGTCAATACAGGACAAACTGGACGATCATAGTCACGCGAGTATATCCGGCGCGGCTGTAAACTCCGTAGGCTGTGCTTGCTCGTATCCGTTGCGTATGCGCTATACAATATCGGTCACGTGCTCGTGATTGTATTTCCGGTACAAAAGCGCCACCCCGTCTGAGCGGGAACGACAGCTTGGGGTGCTATTATAAACGGATGTTAAACAACAGACCCGTGTACTGAGACTTGAAGCTCACATTCTGTATCGATCGATGCGTCACCAAGTTTGCTTTCCTCGCGCGAGAATTTAAACTTTAATCGGATAAAGGTTATAGTCGTAGCCTAATAATATGGAACATAATGAAATAATGGAACATTTAAAAAAGGTAAAGGTAAAGGTAGTCCCATAGCCTTGTGGCCGTAGGGGAGCGTGATGTTGGAGATCACACTTATCTTGGGCCAGCGTAATGAGGGTGATGCCCAACTCTCTCCCTCGCTGCTTTACCTTCCCCACCCTCAAGAGAGTAGGTACTCAATCACAGTTGAGTCAACTGGGGGCGTTGTTGTTTGTCGCTTCACACCTTAGCGGTCACCCATCCAAGTGCTAACCGCACCGGACGGTGCTTCACTTTCGACACAGTAGCGAGTGCTCCAACCACTGCACTATCCGACACCCCATGGAACATTTCCGTTTACATTATGAACATTGTTTATTTGTGTATTTATTTCTGCATTTATTTATTTTTGCATTTATTTATTTCTGCATTTATTTAATCAATTTTATAATGGCGGGTTGGTGGTGATGGTGGAGAAGGAGGGGGGAGGAGGTTACCAGAAATAGAGTTGAAAGTCTTGTCCTTTACGTTCTTTTAGTCTGGCCTGGCGGCAAAATGGCTCGGTTGTCTGGTTTTAAATAATGTATTTTGTTTGTTAGTGTGTGTGTGTGTGTGTGTGTGTGTGTGTGTGTGTGTGTGTGTGTGTGTGTGTGTGTGTGCGTTCCGAATTGATCAAGTCGGTTCCACAACTTGTAATTGTTAGTAACAACTGGGTTTCTTTCGAAGGAACCCACTTGTTTCGAGAAACGCACTTGTTTCTAAACACACGGGAGTGCTCTTTTAGTGCACGGGAGTGCAGTTACAGTGCACGGGAGTGTTTTGAGTACAAAGGAGTGCTCTATCCGGGGTCAACTTTCTCGAAAAGGGGTAGGGTAAGGGCTAGTTGCAGCGCTGCAACTAACCCTTACCCTAACCCTTTTCTCTTCAAAAACCCCTTTCCGATTCCTACATTCTTAAATGAACCCATTTGTGATGTTCTGAACGCTTGTGTGTGTGTGTGTACGTGAAAAAACGCACAAATGGGTTTCAGACCTTGTCTTTTCTAGTAACAAATGGGTTTATTTGCTTGGAACCCACTTTTTTCCAGGACCCCGCTGTTTTCAACGTGCGCGGGAGTGCTCTTTTAGTGCATGGGAGTGCAGTTGTAGTTTATAAGAGTGTTTTAAGTACACAGGAGTGCTCTATCCGGGACGGAGAAAATACAATCAATTTTCGGAGAAATTGTGAAGAAAATTCGACGCCTATAGGAGACGAACTAGGTCAACTTTTTAGCAAAGGGTTCGGGTAAGGGTTAGTTGCAGAGCCATCCCTAACCCTTGCCCTAACCCTTTTCCATCAAAAAATGACTTTCCGATTCCTACATTCTTAAATGAACCCATTTGTGATGTATTGCAATGTGTGTGCGTGTGTGTGTGTTTCTATAATATATTTCAATTTTGTTAATCCGCAGGAAGGTTTGATAGCCTTTTTCTTTGCTGTCCAGTCTCTGTGGTGGCGGCGAAATGGTCCATAAATCCGTGAAAGGGATGCTGGCAAGTCACTCCCGCAGGACCCGTTTCAGTGCTGGCTTCCAGACGCACGCCAGATAAATGCTAAACTTATGTACACGTAGAACATCTTGCTCCCTAGGGAATTCATAGACTATTGTTTTTTTGTTGGTGTTGTTCCCCTTTTCCCTCGGTGATGTCTTCTTCTTCTTCTTCTTCTTCTTCTTCTTCTTCTTCTTCTTCTAAACAAAAAGTTGAAAAGGTTGCAGGAGATACAAGACAGCAGATGAAAAGATTCTCTAGACATGTATTTCACTAAAATACTTCGTCAGCAGTTTACAGTCCATCTTACCCACCCAAACCTATCTCTGTCTGTCTGTCTCTTCGTCTTTCACTTCTTCTTCTGGATCTTCTGCCTCGTTTGAGACAGCGTAGCCTGGATCTCGCTAGGGGATTCGTAGACTAGTGTTAACTACTTGATATCTGTCTCTCTAAGATTATTTCATTTTAGACTGAAGTGTATTTGTTTGGAACTCCGTGACCGTGATCTTGGAAGAGAGTATCGCATTCTGTAGTATAGGGTGTTACACCCTTTCCCTCGCCACCACACCTTCCGTAAGCTATGCCTCTCTTGTATTCTTGCTTTTAGATTTAAGTGTCCTTGTTTAGAACACATTGGCCAGTACAGACTCCATCAGCAGTTGTGATGACCAGTAAGACCGAAGGACCGGAAGGACTCTCTTTGACGTTCAAACTTTGTTCTATAAAATCAAAAAAGACAAACATTGTGTTACTTGCTTCTTCCCTCGCTCACTTCTATCTATTCCCCTTTTTCTCTCCTACTCGGCTCTTGCCATCCAAGTACTCAATGACCGAAACCCTACACCCTGCGAGGTATGCATGTTTAGCAGGGCTGTGTGGTTCTCTGATAGCAAACCAACTGTGTGGACTATGAATAAATAAAGAAAACTGCCAGTGTTGTGCTTATGAATGAAGAACTGAACTGTGGGGAAACGTATAATAATGGATATCGGATACTACCCGAAGTTAGAACTGGAATTATGCAGAGAAAATATCCCAGTTAACTGTTCTGAATTTTCGATTTGGGATTTGATAATAGTCAGCCGTGTAGGCTAACTTTGCGTTGCCTTCTCGGCGAAAGCACAGCAACCGCCGAGCAGCACTACTTAGCACGAGTGAGAAACTGGACATAGTTTTTGCAGTGTGGGCGAGTGTAAGCAGGCGTGTTTTTTATCTGTCACTCATCAGTCTTGGACAGTTATTATCTTGAAAGTCCCGTGCGATGGAATACCTGCGTGCACAAACTTTAGACCTCGGTTTATACTTTCCTCTGCTGGTGTTAGGTTCGGAAAACAGCACAGTACATTGATAGAGAAGAAACGAAGCCCAAGAGTGAAGGACATAAAGGAATAATGAGTCACGTTTATTTCTCGGTAGCACTGTACCTTAACGGATTTACACTAGCTTCGGGAAAAAAACAACTACAATACCAACGAAAATATATTAATAATTAATAGTCGTGTTTACCTCGATATATAAGAATACGTCTACTTACACGAGCTTCATATGTTCAGAATGGTTTGGGAGGTGGCTAACACGCAACCTCATGTGTTCAGAATGGTTTGGGAGGTGGCTAACACGCAACCTCATATGTTCAGAATGGTTTGGAAGGTGGCTAACACGCAACCTCATATGTTCAGAATGGTTTGGGAGGTGGCTAACACGCAACCTCATATGTTCAGAATGGTTTGGGAGGTGGCTAACACGCAACCTCATATGTTCAGAATGGTTTGGGAGGTGGCTAACACGCAAGCCTCATATGTTCAGAATGGTTTGGAAGGTGGCTTGCTGTTTCGATGCTGATGGAATGCGGTTGCACCTTGATGGTAGTTATTTTGTCTGTCTGTGGCCGGGGCTCGATGCGTTTCTGGCACGCCTCATCATTTATTTATTCGATGGAATCTTGTCCTCGGAAGTTGGAAGTGGATATCATGCACATAAATGGTTTCATTATGCGTTTTACCGGTTGGGCGTCGGTGATAACATCGAGCTCTGGTGCTGCGGTTGCTGTGGTCGCCTCCATCTCCATTTTGTTGTTCTCTGGTCTCACTTTCTCTTTCCTTGGGGCGACTCCCTTCCCACGATCTTCTTCCCAACCCCTACCCCCACCCCCAACCTTTTCATTGTGCATGTGGTTTTCCCACACACCTCACCCCCTCCCCTTCTCCCCAGTCTATATCTGTCTCTGTTTGCCTGTTTGTTTCTCTCTCTCTCTCTCTCTCTCTCTCTCTCTCTCTCTCTCTCACTGTCTCCCTCCTCCATCCTTATCTATCTGCCTGTCTGAAAGTCTCTTTCTCTTTGTCTATGTCTGTCTCTCTCTCTCTGTCTCTCTCTCTCTGGCTCTCTGTCTCTCTCTCTCTCTCTCTCTCTCTCGGACAATTATATAAGATTTATCAATAGTATCACGTGAAGCTGGATCATGTAACTTTTGTAAGGACGAATTGTAAGATTAAGCTAATAGCCTATAATCTCTATCCTTCTTGAAAATAAAATATCAGAAACTCAAACTGAACTTGAATCTGTCCTTCTGTCTCAATCTATGTCTGTCTATCTGTCTGTCTCTCTTTCTCTCTCCACTGCCTTCCTGTTGCTCACTGCATTGTGTTCACTGTGTACAGCAGCAAGCAAGCAGTGTTTTGTGAGGTCAATCACAGCAAAGGAGCTGCTGAAGGCTTGTGCGTCATTTAGTGGTGAGTGACCATCGATAAATTAGCAGTGACAAAATGACCGCACAGTCATAATGTGGTCGCTGCAGTGGTCTTTTCCAGTCTTTATTAAGTCTCGAAGAAGTAGGCCCACTGTGTGCAAGAAGACATCAGAGTAGCGCCCATAACAAACATGTTCCTGACAGAGTGCTATACAAAATGTAAAAGTTTAATAATAATAATAATAATAATAATAATAATAATAATAATAATAATAATAATAATCCTATCCTATCATATCATATCCCTTAACTCTGAGGTCGTTGGGGCACCACAGATGATCGTTTAACCAGCATACTCCATCTTTCTCTGTCCTCAGCAACCCTGATGGCTTCGCTCAATGTCAAGCCAGTCCATTCTCGAATGTTGTCCTCCCACATCTGTTTCGGTCTCCCTCTTCTTCTACCTCCTTGCACTGCGCCTTGCAGGATGGTCTTTTCAAGACTTGATGATCTGGTGACGTAGCCATACCATCGGAGTTTCCGTTTCTTCACCACTGTGAGCAGGTCATCGTGTTGTCCAATGGCTTGTGTGATGACCTGTCGTACTTCGTCGTTGGTGATGTGCTGGTTATGGAAATGCCCAGAAGTCTTCTGTAGCACCTCAGCTCCATGCTTCGTATTCTTCGTTGTAGATCTGCTGTGAGGATCCATGTTTCGCAAGCGTACAGGAAGATGGAGATGACAAGGGAGCGCAGCAGCCATACCTTGGAATGTAGACTGATGGTAATAATAATAATAATAATAATAATAATAATAATAATAATAATAATAATAATAATAATAATTAGTAGTAGTAGTAGTAGTAGTAGTATCATTATTATTGTTATTATTATTATTATTATTATTATTATTATTATTTTAACAATAACAATGTTAAAAAAATAATAATTTATTTTATAGGTCAAAATCAAACGTAAAGCTTGTTTTAAACGCTCGCACGAATACTTATACACCTACGCTCGCAAGAATAAATATTTAAACAATATGTTAAAACATTATGAGATAAAACTTTTAAACAATATTAAAATAATATAAACATCTCATCTAACAAGGACAAATATGTGATCAATACGGTACAACATTATGAGATAAAACACATTAAACATCAAACGAAAGAATAGCAAACATCACATGTAAGTGTCATTCAGTGCCCTGTGGATTCGGGCACTGAATAGATTAGACCCAACGTTTCCCGGCGTGTCCTAAGAGTCGACTAACAAGGGTGATGTCAGCACGGCATCACTGGGCGAAAGTCTTATACACAAAAGTCACCGGCCAGGACGGAAGATCTTCACGTTACTATAGATTCAACAACCACATGCTCGTGGCCAAGGCGAGTTACACTGTACTCGTGGATTTCGGCTGTGGCCAAGAGCTTGGTGAAGATTGGGGTTACATCCGGCCACCGCCCGGTCTTTCTTGCCCAAGACGCACCGTATAATAAAAAGAACCACTCGCTCCATACAGAATCGGTCGTCGCCCGGGTCACCAAGGACCGCGCCTTTCGTTAGCCACCAGGACGAGGTGATAAGTGTGTTACCAAGATTCGCACGAGAGACAACATCGTCATAGGAACCTGGAATGTCAGGACCCCGAACTGCGGAGGGAAAATTAGAAGAACTGGCCCACGAGCTGGACCACTTATAGATGGAACATTTTAGGTATCAGCGAACTGCTCAGGAAAGGCCTAGGTGAAACAACGACCAACAAAGGCCACAAGCTTTATTTCAGCGGGAGAGATGACAGACACGAACATGGTGTTGGATTATTGGTCCACAAAGACATTCTAACAACTGTCACATGTTGCCGCTCAGTCTCCAGTAGACTCATTACCATCCGTTAGAGAGCAGTCGCTTTCAACACCACCATCATCCAGGCATATGCCCCAACAGCAGACTATGACGACAGCGAAGTCGAGGATTTCTATGAACGTCTACAAACTGTCCTTGACCAAGTGCCGAAGAAGGACATGGTCATAGTGCAAAGCGACTGGAATGCCAAGGTTGGCCAATATGCGTATCACAACTGGGGAGACACATGTGGGCCCCACTGCAACAACCAGACAAATGACAGAGGTCTGAGACTCTTGGAGTTTGCCAGATACAACAATCTGTTACTGGCAAACACGCTTGGTCTCCACAAAAAATCCAGACGATGGACCTTGCATATTCCCAGCGGGGAGCATCACAACTAGATTGACTACATCATGGTCATATCCAATATAATAATAATAACAATAACAACAACAATAATAATACTAATACTAATAATAATAATAATAATAATAATAATAATAATAATAATAATAATAATAATAATAATAATAATAATAATAATGGATGCTATATACGCGCTTTTCCAAACTCATCAATCAGGCTGAAAGTGCTGATATATGTATCAACATACACGCTAACATGTTTCACTTACTCTCTCACACACACACACACACCAAACACACCCTAAACACGTGATGTAAAGGCAGGGAGATCGCTAATAGAGACGGAAAGGTAATCCAATTTTTATTTGTGAAATTTTAGAATGGATGCATCCAATACCATTATTGAAGGGGGGGAGGAAACCGGAGTACCCGGAGAAAATTTCGGTGACCTGAATAGACTCGTACCTAAGTCACATAAGTTCGCCCCTTGCGGTAATCGAACCCTCGGCCCTCGGCATACAAAACCGGCGACAAAACCCATTGGGCCACGACGCCACTCCATACCGATATTTATCCTCATTCATTGTACCCATATGAATGTGCCTAGTAACAATATTTCTATCAAAGAAAATGTCTAGACGGGTGAGTACAAGTTACACAAATGTAAGCTTACCCAGCAAGCAGTTAGTTCCCTTTTGACCCTTTTCCGGTCGCCCGGAATGGCGCTCAGTTGTATGGGCGTCAGACGACGCACCTAAAGGCTGCATGTGGGCGCCTCGGGCGGCTTGAGTTAAATCCTGTATCGGCCAGCGCCTTGAGCAACTCTTGAGCTAGAAAAAAAACACCGCTGTAATAAGAAAGTTAAAAGAATGAAATCAATCAATCATAAATGTGAACACGACAAATCTGAAAGACGATGCATAATAGCAATGTATCACAATGTCTGACAGTTTATCCAATATGGCAGAATAAAAAAAAAGAAGGAATGTGCATTGGATGATATTATAGAAAACCCACCCGTAAACCTTCGGGGTAGTGACAGAGGGCTTGACTTCCGCCAGATACGGGTGGCCGCACCCTTAAATAGCGCCATGCGTGTCAGCCAACGCATTCACACATTTGATACTATCGCACCCGGGGTCTACTCGGTGCTGGGTACCACAAAAGGCGCGCAAACAACATTAACTTAATCAAATTTGGTGTATGAGACGGGCGTGTCATCGCCTTGTGTTTTGAATTGAGAAGCGTGAGTGTGCGTGGGGATGAAAATGAGGTGTGTGTGTGTGTGTGTGACCGTGTGCGAGGGGCTGTGCGTTTGTGGATGTGTGTATGTGAGAGAGAGAGAGACAAACAGACAGAAAATAGTTTGTACGGATGTGTTTGTGTGTGTGTGTGTGCGTTTTGTGTGTGCGGGTGTGTGTTTCTGTGTGTGTGAGTTTGCGTCAGACAAAGAGAGGGATTTTGTGTGTGTGCATGAGAGATGGACATTTTGTTTTTCTGTATTGTATGTGTGTGTGAGAGAAAGAGAGTGTGTGTATGTATGTGTGGGTGTGTGCGTGCGTGCGTGTGCGTGTATATGTACAGACGACATGAATCACACAGCGGTAGGACGATGTCGTTTCACTGCATTGGTTTTTTGTTGTTGTTAGGAATATGTTTATGAGGGGAAAAGGGGGGGGGGAGGTATAGGTAGAGGAATATGAAGGGGTCTGTCTAGGTGCGGGATGACTATGCACATTAATATTAATTTTATAATGCACGCGTAGGCTTTTTCCCGGTTCATCGATGATTACCTTGCAAGTGGCAGCTGCGTGATTTATGTAAATCTGAGGAATGATTTCCTTTTCATTCCCCCACCCCCTTGCCACCACCCCCACCCTCAGCTCCCGCCTCCCTCATTGCCCCCATTATCTTCGATTATATGTTACATGTTGTTTTGGGATTTCGTTTTTGAAGATTTGGGCGGAGAGAGTGGGTTATGAAAAGCGAGAGGACGGGGATTGATTGTTGAGGGGACGGGGATGGACGAAGGTCTGCCTATTTTATCCACGGCCCTATTAGCTTTTTTGTCTGAAGTCCACTGTACAAGCAGAAAGAACAAGTAAAGTATAGTATAGTATAGGCCTAAGTGAAAATTATCTTCTCCAACGCGTTCTATCTTACCTTTAATACTAACATATATTATTATCACTTATAAACACTGGCCATATTTAAACACAATTAGGAATGCAAATTAAAAAAAATTAGGTTTTATTTTCATAGCCTTTAAAAAAATTGACCTCAGAGTCGCGCACGAAAATCCTGTATGTTTTGTGTTTTTTCTCCTACCCTTGGCTACAGCGTAAAGTAAGAAGTTTGGTCTATTATATATTTCGGCTTTCCCTGTCACGCGCGAAACACTATCAGTTACATTCTTTTTGCGACTGCAACTGTAAAACCCATATGTATTTTGCCTTGCATTAAGTACTTTCTGTCGCTATGTCGCGACTGGATGGAGACGTCGAGTCACGCGTTAAACCTTTAATAAGCACCGATGTAAACAGCGGTGATATCTGCCTTGTTTTCTAGACTCTCGCCAGATCGTTTGTCGTTTGCACGCCGCTGACCCATCACTCCTACCTTACCCCGGTTGCTTTTTTAAACTCGGATACCCGTGATCACTGTAACACCTACCATTTAAATATTACTAAGCTATATTTCCCATTCTGAGTAGGAGGGGTCTTACGAATGTTTAGGAGCATGTCAAGGACTACTAGTAGTTCTTGGAGCATGTTTATTCCACCCTCACTCCGCTAGGTTTATATTTATGTTCCTTCAAGTTGTTTGTTCTCTAGGATCTACATTATTCCCAATGTCTTCGTTCTACCAGGCTTTTGTTACCCCAGATCTATGTTCCTTCAGGTCTATGTCCCCGGACTCCCAAGTAAAAATAATAATAATAATAATAATAATAATAATAATAATAATAAGAAGAAGAAGAAGAAGAAGAAGAAGAAGAAGAAGAAGAAGAAGAAGAAGAAGAAGAAGAAGAAGAAGAAGAAGATTTATATAGAAAAACCCAGTTCAAAGTGCAAATTGTCACGCATTCACACACCAATAAAGAAAATCGTTACGATAAAAAATGAACATAAAAAGGGGATACATCAAAGAGAAAAAATATGCAAAACATGTATACACGCTATATACAAGATGTGGCAGATGTGGGTTGGAGAGACCATTGGGTACGCCATTGTTGTAGAAGATGGGTCATGAGCAACGTAAAGAAGATGGGGAGTTTTTAGGTTCCGTTTGAACATACGTATGTTTGTGACATCTCTGGGAGAATAGGGATCTGAAGGAACGAGACCTTTGGGAATACAAACCTGAAAGAACACAAGGGAATAAAGACTATAAAGACTAAAATAATGGAGGGAACTCAGACCTGGACCTAGGAACAAATTTGAGGGAACGTTTGAAAACCTGGATAAGCAACGATTCCCTTTCAGCGTTCTGCAGCCTTCTATGTTTGCCTCTGCAGTCACAGATACTCCGCGCGAGTCGGTCTATAGTCTACCCGTACATAATAACACACCTTCCTAACTGATACGACACCTGCACAAAAGAAGTCACAAGTCAGTGTTTCCGTTTCCTTTGTGTGGACAGTCACCAAGTGTCCCTTTTTAAATCAACTTCGCGGAAAAAGAAGAAAGTCGCGCTGGATGATTCACGGTCATTGCGTAGTATTGATGCCATGTGTATTGCACATTATAGTATTATTATAGCATCATTTGTTGTTGTTGTTGTTGTTGTTGTTGCTGCTGCTGCTTCTGCTGTTAACAGTTTATTTACGATGACGTATCAGTTTTGTCCACTGCAGGAGAATGACACAACTTCGGATGATTAATACACTACTTAGTTCTATACCATAGTCCTTATTAATACAATACAATAATACACAATACAATACAAAACAACGCAATGAATACAATGCAATACAATGCAATACACCACTATTACCACCAAAAGGGAATTACAACAGGCGCAGAATAACGTTGTAAATTCAAATACTAATGTATTTGAATACCCCACAATCCGCTTTAATCTAACACACCACATCTCCACCACATTCTTGATGCTATGTCTTCCACCTAATCGCTCTAGTAATATCATTAATACTAATAGTATTAGTGTGTTAAACTTAAAGGACCAGGGTTATGCTCAGCTGTTCGATCCGTTGTCAGGGCGCAAAGGCTGTAAATGGGCGATACGGGTGCGCCTTGAACTAGGTCCTGTATCCGGCCAGCGCCTTGAGCTAAACAGAAAAAAGAGGGGGCGCTATATAAGAACGATCAAGTACAGTTACAGTCAACCAAAAAGGAAAGCAAGTGTTCTTCTTGTATAGCGCATTTACCAGGTCAAAATCTGCTCAAGGCACTAAGGGAAATCACTCAGCTTACGTTCCGAATTAGCACGCCAACTGTCAGCATTTAGCGCACAGCCAAAGGACAACTGAGGTCATGGGAAGGATATATATATATATATATATATATATATATATATATATATATATATATATATATATATATATATATATATATATATATATATATATATATATATATATATATATATAGGTGTTTGTATTCGTTTATTTGAGCTTTCTCCAACCCTAGTCACAGAACGATCGGGGTCTTTAACTTGTCGCTGTGGCAACACAAAGTGGGGGAGGTAACGGGGGGGAGAGAGAGAGAGAGAGAGAGAGAGAGAGAGATAGATTCAGATTCAAATCTATATTCAGTATGGTTTATTACCCGAAGAAAATTATTTTACTATTAATTTGGCTATCTTACAGTCAATTACACACAATAATATGCACGAGAGAGAGAGAGAGAGAGAGAGAGAGAGAGAGAGAGAGAGAGAGAGAGAGAGAGAGAGAGAGAGAGAGAGAGAGAGAGAGAGAGAGAGAGAGAGAGAGAGAGAGAGAGAGATTTTTTTGTGATTTCTAGATCTCAAATGGAATTTCGTACGATTTAAAAAATGTGCGCAAAATCGCGGTGTTGTCTTTAACTGCGTGTTGCATTCTTGACTGTGTAACAAACGACGCTAGGAGGAGCGCTGACTGGCTTTGTTAGTTTTAAAGTGTTGTTTAAACAAATAACGTGTTAAACCCTGTGCACACACCAATGGTGGAAAATCCGGAAAAAGGTGACAGAAAAGGTCACGACCCGGGGTTTAATGAATAGCATTACGACCTTTACTTTTAGTGTATGTTATGTGTGCGTATGTGTGTTTGTGTGTGTGTGCGTGTATGTTTGTGTTTCTTTGTGTGTATGTCGGCGCGCACATGGGTGTATGCGTGTGTGTTCTGTCTGTGTCTGTGCCTTTGTTGTTTTTTTTTAATAGGTTTTATTTTGTCTGCTTTGTATTTTTGCTTCCTCCTCTTCGGTATTAGTGCGTCGGTTTGATTTCAACGATGAAGTTTCTTTGGAAAACAATCTGTTTTGTATTCCTATTAATGCGCTTTTCTATAGTGTCAGACTTAACTGAGCAGATCGCAATTGTTCTGTTTGTCAGGCGTTACTTAGAAGCTATTGCCATTTTCCTAGACTATGATGTTTTGCTTGGTTGTGATGATGTTTGTCTATTAATTTAAAATTAATGTCCCTTGACTTGCTTTTACTCTTCCTCCAACAGAGACGGTAAGTAGTGTGGGAGGTCAGGAGGGTTTCTTCCACTGTTTTCTCGAGGAGCAAGTTCAAAAGCAAGTAGGACATTGGACATCATTGACGGTCACCCACTGACTTGCTTTTGTTTCGTCCTGCTTTGTACCCATTGTTCATTCGTTAGTTATATCAATGAGTGAATTAAAAAAGAAAGGTAAAAGGTGCTCCTGTCCCTCGTTGGGGAAGGAAGCGTTTTGGTACCTCCTTTTTCTCCAGGCCAGCTTAATGAGGGCGGTGCCTTTCTCCTATCCCTTGCTGCTTTATCGTCCCCTGTTCTTAACAGATTCACAGCTGAGTGCATTGGGCTGGTGTGTGTAGTGCTCGTGTTTTCAATCTTGTTTTTTCGTGTGTGGCTTGCAAGTGGTTGCCTTCCAAGCATGATGACCTATCCAAGTACTAACCCTTCCCGAAGTCGCTTAGCATCAAACATTACTAGCGTGTGTCCAAACATAACATGTATTTACAAACGCAGTGGACTGGCTTAGTTAAAAGGGTCGGAGTGTCAAGGATGTTTTGTTATTGTATTGTGGATCTGACAATGACTTTACATTGGGGAAATTACAGGGTTGTAACATCAAAAGGTACTATCATGGATAATCGTTGCGCACACGGATCGCTAAGCGACTTCGGGAAGGGTTAGTACTTGGATAGGTCATCATGCTTGGAAGGCAACCACTTGCAAGCCACACACGAAAAAACAAGATTGAAAACACGAGCACTACACACCCCAGCCCAGTGCACTCAACTGTGAATCTGTTAAGAACCGGGGACGATAAAGCAGCAAGGGATAGGAGAAAGGCACCGCCCTCATTAAGCTGGCCTGGAGAAAAAGGAGGTACCAAAACGCTTGTAAACAAGCGAACTATGCCTACTGCACACTTTCGATAAATGAAGTTATCGGTTTGTACCCAACCCGTACTCTTGACAGAAGTGAGTTTTGAAGTTTAATAATCCTTATATTTTCCGATGGGACAACACTCACTGTGAATTTTTTTAAAAAGGTGTTTGACGCTGAAATGTGTTATAGTTGCGCCATTTAAATCTTTTCGACCTGCTCTCAATTCAAGTGCGGTATTCCAGTGTAAAGCGTAAAATTTGGTCTCTTGTGTGTCCATTTATTCCTTAGAAAAAGGCTCTGCGAGCGTCTCCAGTCCGTACGACCGAGAGATTCACAGAAATAAACATAATCTTACCAAAACTGGCCCTGAAAAAAGTGTCGTCCATGTTTCCATTTTCCTAAAAAAGATGTTCTTAAACTGCCCGACGTGCGAAAGATTTAGGGCGAAAACTTTTATTTAATCGTGTACTTAAAGGTTCCTCCACGTTGTTTATGGGACAAGTAAAGATTCGGATTCGATCCGGTCATAAGACCTTTTATTGTCAATGTGTGTGTGTGTGTGTGTATGTATGTGTGTGTGCGCGCGCGCGCGTTGCTTGCGTGAGTGTTTCTTCACAAAGCCCTCTCTAGCCGCTTCTGTGTCCAAAGTCATCCTATTTTTCTTGTTGTTTTTTTTTCTTTCTTTCCAATTTTGCGCTTTAGTTTTAATCCTGTGGCCTATATGAGATTACATGGTGTGATTAAGTCTATAGTGTGCTAAGCTTAGAACGGCTTATGTAAGGAGACAAGAATCATGCAGTAAGTAACTTGATGCTTCGTGCTTTTGTACACACAGCTTAACGGGGAGACTGGCCAGTCTCTTTCACGAGTAAGCCAACTTAAGTCGCGGTTAGTCTCAGCCACGCAGCGTGTTTCATTGTATTGACTTCAATGAGTAATGGCGCGTGAATGATATAACACTTTTCATTCCCTTGTTTTGTTCGATTGTTTGTTTGTTTGTTCTGTGTATGATATTGAAGAAAATATGTGACAGTGATTAGAAATGTTATGGGGAGAGATGACAATGGAAAATCCTATTGCAAACCAGATGGAACTGTATATTAGCGATCGTTTGGGTTAAATGTGTGTAGCATGAATTGGTTAAACATATATATTATTAATATTGGTTACACATATAATATATTATATTAATTATGTAGTGCTTTACAACAAAATTGTCTTCCCCTTTTGGCGAGGCAACACCTTTGGCGAAATGGCAGACGGGGAATTAACCATACCAAAGAAAGAGAAGTATGGGTGTAAATATTAAGAAAGAGAAGATAGTATGGGTGTAAATATTAACACTCAACCACCAGAACAATCGCACTGCTAAGATGGACAAGTGAAAAAAGTTCCACATTTTATCTAGTCCACCATGCCCGAGATGCGATTCCCCCCCCCCCCCCCCCCCCCCCCCCCCCCCCCATCTCCCACATCAGGTCTGATGGATACCCTACATGGAACGACTTCAGACCTAAACCGTAGAGCGTTGTTACTTCCCTTTCGTGCTCTTCAGTGTCTTTGTTACAATTGAGACGCGCACGACGGATCCGATCATTTTGTTTTGCAAAGCATGCATTGATAGCGAGTATTTATTTACCTTTGATTTTATTTTGCGCTGTTGCTAGAAGAAGCTTTGTATAATGTTGATAATTTTCGTCGGCCGATATTTTTGAGAATTTTCTGGAATTACTTGTTTATTATCGATCGAAGCTTCTAGACCTTACAGGTAAAGCTGCTCGAATAATGTAGACTCGTAAGCACTGAGTGACGTAATTCGTAAGGCAGTGCATAGTTCCGGTGAAGATTTTTATTTTAATTGGGTGCTATTGCGTCATGCTGGAATGTTCGATTTTTTTCTCCATTGCACAGAGGCTATATAAATAATGCACTGTCTGCTTGTAGGATGACCTTTGTAGTTTTGACTCGCCTTAATATTGGGCATACTTATGTCACCCACAGTTTTCGTTTAAAAGGAGAAGAACCACCATGGTGCTTTGTTTAAGGTCTCCTCTCTGAAAATCCTTCTCGGGAAGAGAGGGGACCATAAACTGATTAAATAAATAAATAATAATAAATGGTGCTTTGCATGTGATAAATCCTTTTCCGTTCGCCATTTCATGTCTAAATGTGCTGATCTGTTTGATGCAAGGGAAACATATTTTGGTTTAATACCTTTCAAAGAATGCGTGTGTACGTCTTATCATCTCGATGAAGAAGACGTTAATAAAACAACCAACCTTTCAAAGAGATTTTTAAAGTATGCAATGGTCAACACCTGTTTCAATTTTTTACATGATGTTGGTTTGTTTTATCGCATATAAATCATGACGTCTTGTTTTGTGTTGGTTGGATTGTATTGGTAAGACTGATTTTAGTGATTTGCTTGAATGAAGAGTACGTATTTTTAATACATCAGATTTATAGGAGACTTTTCAAGAGGTTGCGTGTGAAAGTTTGTTTTGAATATTTAAGAGCAGCAGGCTTGTTTTTTAAGATTTGATCCATTTTATAATATTTTAAGATAACGCCTCTCTGGTCTTGATTTGGCTCGAAAGAGTCCGCTGGACCTAAAGCAATAACCATGTAATGTAATGTAATGACCTTTGTAGTGATTTTCGGAAAGCGATCTTGTACGCAGTTGTTGATGTTTGCTGAATTATGTTGGAAAACTTCATACGACGACTCCTGCCTTGTTGCTGAGTGAACAGGCTGCGTGGATAAACGATTTCGATTTACAGTACACTTATCAAGATTCAAGCATCGGAGCTGAATCGGCTATTGATAAATAACCCTTTAACAGTCTTCACACACCATAGTTTGCTAAAACAAAGTTTAGAAAACAGTTTTCAACAATTACTTAGTTAATAGTTTTTCTGTTAAATGTGTTTTTACATGTGTATCATTGCATATGTACAAATATTATGTATATCTAGCTAATTGTTAATTTGTGATATAGGAATTGTGTAGTTCACTGAATAAGCCTGCATCTATACTGCAACATATAATGTAAAATATCTAGCCCAAAGTTGAAAGTGCAGCACATTCATAAAATCAGAAGACTAAGTTAATTATAATATTACTGTCGCGTTATATATATATAATTTATATTAATATATATATTGATGTAAAAAAATGAATGAACAGTTGAAAGAATTTTATATAAATAGAATCAATTTCCTCTTTGTACTATGCCTAAAAATCGATAAGAACAAGAAAGTGATGTCGAGAAATAGAAAATAAAGAATAAAAGAAATTATTGGCTATTCATTCATTCTGTTTGCTTTTTTACAACTAAAAAAGAATACCACTGGTTGATGGTTGATGATATTTATTTCATATGATATGATACGAAAACCCGTGAAATCATGGTTCTAAAGAATTTCACTGTTGATTAAAATTGTCACTTATCTGACGTGGATTCCCTGATGGAGAAGAAGAATTGTCTCTTTTGTTTAACTTAATTCTGTCCTCACGTTTGACCAAAAGGATTATCGTCCAGCTGGCTTCACATGGACGTCAGGGATATGACGAGCTCCATGTCATCAGAAGAATAAGCGTTGAGGATGGAAGTAGGTTAAAACGATCATATCAGGAATCCGACAGTCGAAAATATTATGAAGAAGGAAGCAAAAACAAAAATCCTTTCCCTGCGCACAGACAAATTAACAGGGACTAAATACACAATCTGTATCCTGTTGAATGACCAGCGAGGAACGCCGTTGACGTTGTTTGAATAAGAACCCTGCATATTCACGGGTTATTGTATCTTATTCTCAAAACATAATAATGTTCTTTCCTCGCTGTTCATCCACACTGTTCCAATGTTTAAGAATGCACCAACATTCTTTATGAACTAAGCTAAACATGTTAAATTAACTATCACCATATAAACTTCACGCGCTGAAGAATTTATATGAAACGAGAACAACATGTTAAAATAACTATTATCATACAATTTGCATACATTGAAGAATAATAACGAATCACCTTGATGAAGGACGATGAATGATTCGCATGGCGCAATGGACACAAGCACAAGACTACCCATTTCCCAGCTTCACACATCGAATCGTAACTTACCAGCTCAGGATTCATTTGTGGTATCTACGACACGTGTTGTTTAGGGTGAGACGAGCTTTTTGAACCAACTTTATGACCTCAGTAATCCGAAATAGTGGTCTGGCGTAAACATACGTTCCTTGCCCTCCAAGATGGTCGCTCGAATGGTTTTTCTTAACGATATTTCCCACATCCAGCCAATCGAAAGGATAGTACACAAATTGTCTATGGTAACAATAATCTAAAATTGAACTACACTAAATAAAAACAATGTCGCATACTGCGTCATTCCGAAAACAATATTATTATCGTCACTGTCTATGACGTATTGTCTATGACGCATTGTCTGGACTATATAGCAGAATATCGAGGATGCGTAGAGTAGGCGCTTGTATCGCGACAATATCCCCCCGCTTAAGTGAAAAATCAAGAATGCAATTTTTCCTTACACTTACATCGAGCGGCTGAGATAATCTGCCCCGATATTGTCTTTGCCTGGAATGACACGTACAGAGAAGTTGTACTGTTGGAGTTGTATGGCCCATCTCATCAGCCGTCCGTTTTCTGTCCTTGCTTTTTGCAGATATTGTAGAGGCTGGTGATCTGTTTCGATAACAAACTTTGTTCCAAACAGGTATTGTTCAAACTTCCGTATTCCCCATACTATTGCCATGCATTCCTTCTCGATCGTGGCATACCGGCCTTCAGTTTCACTCAGCTTCTTGCTGGCGTATGCGATTGGTTGTAAACCATCACCATGGTCTTGCATCAGGATAGCGCCAATGCCTCTGTCTGATGCGTCCGTCCTCAGGACGTACTGTTTCTCTGGATCAGGGAGACAGATGACTGGCTTCTTGCACAACTCTCGCTTGAGTGACGTGAATGCTTCTTCGCATTTGTCGTCCCACTGAACTCGTTCAGGATGCCCTTTTTTCGTCTTTTCAGTCAGTGGCAGTGCGAGCGTAGCGAAGTTCGGCACGAACTTCCGATAATACCCTGCTAGACCCAAGAAAGCGCGCAAGTCTTTCTTCGTCTTCGGTGGTTGCGCGTTTCTGATCTTTTCAACCTTGTCCTCTTCTGGTTGAATTGTACCTTGACCAACTATGTGTCCTAGAAATGACAGGCTCTCAAATCCAAAATAACATTTGGAAGGTTTTGCTGTCAGATTGCACTCATGTAATCTATCCAACGTTGCTTTGAGGACTTGCACGTGCTCCTCCCACGTTTCAGTTGCTACCATGACGTCATCAATGAAATTACTGACTGCGTCTTCGTTCAGCGGTTTCAAAAGTTTCCTCATCATGCGTGTGAAAACAGCCCCAGCGTTCTTCAACCCAAATGGCATCACAGTCCATTGAAATTGACCTTGCGGTGTAGTGAAAGCGGTTTTCTCTTTGTCCTCTGTCTTCATAGGAATTTGCCAGTATCCTTTTGCGAGGTCTATCTTAGAAAAGTATTTCTTCTTGCTCAACTTGGCAAACAGCTCATCGATGTTAGGCATTGGTTCGGCATCGAATCTTGTGGCTTGATTTAATTTTCTGTAGTCAATACAGAATCGGTTGTTGCCGTCCTTCTTTTGTACAAGTACTACAGGTGCGCTGTATGGTGATGCTGCTTGTTCGATGACGTTCATTTTCAGCATTGCTTCAACTTCTTCTCCGATTGCTTTTATCTTAGAATATGGCAGAGGGTACTGTCGAACAAATATAGCTCGATCCTGTTCCATTGGGATATTACACTCTTGCAACGATGTTTTCCCCGGCAAATCTGTCAATACAGACTTCTTGCGGTTGCAGATTTCTGTAAGCTCCGTTCTTTGCTTTTCTGTCAGTTTGTCGGACAAATGAACATCTGCTGGTCCTTGGGTATTTTCCAGCTGAATCACAGGTATGCTATCTTTTGTTCCAGTAGTATCTTTCTGTTCATGTTCGTCGATCATCACAACGGCGACGATATGAGTTTCCACTTGCTTCTCTCTTTCAACGTACAGTTTCAATGCATTAGCATGGTAGATTTTCTCATTGTCTCCTACTGCAATCTTGTAGTCACATTCATTGATGCGGTCAGTGACAACATATGGACCTTTCCATAGCATCTGCAGTTTGTTGGCTTTATCAGAAACAAGCATGAGAACTTTATCTCCAACGTTGAATTTTCGTGCTTTTGCTTTCATGTTGAAATGTTTCGCGTGTTTAGCGCTTGCTTTTCCAAGATTTTCTCTGGCGATTTTACAGGTTTCTTCAATTCTGTTCCGGAGGTCGATCACATACTGAAATGTGGTCCTGGTTTCTTCCGTCTGTTCTTCCTGTGTCCAGAGCTCTTTCAGAATCTGTAACGGTCCTCGTACAGTTCGTCCATAAAGAAGCTCAAAGGGAGAGAATTGTAGTGATTCTTGCGGTACTTCTCTGATAGCAAATAGAAGTGCAGGAATAAACCTGTCCCATTCTTTTGGTTGTTCTTGACAAAGATGTTTCAGCATACTTTTGATGGTACCATTGAAACGTTCCACCAACCCGTTGCATTGTGCGTGTCTTGGTGTGGTCCTCAGGCCTTTCACACTCAATAGCCTGTTCACTTCGTCAGCTAGGGATCCTACAAATTGAGATCCGTTGTCTGTCAGAATCTCTCTCGGAATACCTAAGCGAGTCCACATTTCCCACAATGATTCGGTCACATCTTCGGCTTTGATGGATTTTAATGGTTTGGCTTCGACGTAGCGTGTAGCATAGTCCACCATGGTGATTATATAGCGGTGCCCCCTGTCGGACGCTGGTAAGATAGGTCCGATGATATCCACCGCCACACGATCAAAAGGTGTGTGGATTATTGGCATCTTGCCCAAAGGCAGTTTCCGAACTTGACCCTTCGGTGACGTCCTTTGGCATATGTCACATGACGCGCAATAGCGTCTGATGTCTCCGCAGATTCCGGGCCATACGAAATCGTTCCAGATTCTCTTCCTGGTTTTGGTTACACCCAGGTGTCCTGACATCGGCGTGTCATGGGCCAATCGTAACACTTCGTTGCGATATTTCTTTGGGACAACAATTTGTTTGGTCTCTTTACCGTTTTGGAGAAAAGAACGGTACAAAATTCCCTTTCTCCAGCTGTAGGTGGCTTTAGAAGTTGCTTTGCGCCCTCCTTTCCCATGCTTGGTCTCATTGTCAGCTAGCTTCCTTGCTTTCTCCAGGGTTGGATCCTCCTTCTGAGCTTGTCCCAACTCCACTGGAGTGACATCCCCGAGCAGAGAATTGGATGTTTTCAATGTTTTATCTGTTTTCCCCCACAGAAGCTCTAGTTTGCATTGCTGCGCACACTTCTCGAATAGCGTAAACTGGAACAGGTGTCAGGTTCCCATCCTCAGACTTACGGTAGTTCCCTACAAGAACTTGCTCTACCGGTTGCTTCATAACGGCCACAACGGTCTTCCCTTCAAAGAATGGTGTGTTCATGTGTACCGTCGCAATTGGTAGTGTTAACTTTGCAGGCGACGAGGCCATCACTATCTCAATGGTCTCTCCTGACAAACATCGCTCGGGTACGAGACTGGAATCGACGATGGTGATCGACGCTCCAGTGTCGCGCAATGCCGTCGCTTGCTTTCCTTCCACTTCTACTTGGCACTCCGGCGAGAACGGTATCGCCGTACATAATGAACAGAGCTTGCCGTGACTCTGTACATCCTCCTGCCTCATACTTCCAGCTATTGCGGCGGCTGCTTTGTTTTCTTTCCCTCCTTTTGGGCATTGTCTCGCCACATGACCTTGCTGGTTACAAGTATAGCAGGTTACTTCAGGCCTCCTTGTCCTGACGTTGTGGAGCTGCTTCTGCGCTGCCTCCACCTTCTTTTTATCTCCTTCCTCATCTTCTTTCCTTCTACTATGCTTGAGTCTATCTCCGAATCTATTCCTGGGTCTTTCATGATCAGACATAGTGGCTTGCTTTGCTGATTCGTAGGTTAAAGCAAATCTTATTGCATCGCCCATCGTCTCCGGCTCCTTTTCTCTGACAAAACGCGCTTGATCAAACGGTATCCCACTAAGAAACTTTTCTTGCAGTATCAAATCACGCAGATCGTCATATGTGTTGTCTTTCCCTGCAAGTTCCTGCCATCTGGATAACCAGAGATCTAACTTGGTAGCGTACTCTTGTGTTGATTCTCCTTGCTGTCTTCTGGCCTCTCGAAATTTTTTCCGATATTCTTCTGCCGTCAGCTGGAATCGGAACAATAATGATCGCCGTAATGTTCCGTAATCGCCGGCATCAGCATCACTCAACATAGAGTAGACCTCCCTCGCTTTCCCTTTTAGCAAGGTGCCTAGGCGAGGAGCCCATTGATTAATTGGCCATTCTTGAATCTTAGCCGTTCTCTCAAATGTGCGTAGATAATCTTCCAGATCATCTTTGTCTTCCAGAAAAGGTAGTTTTATCTTCAATTTTTCCTGATAAAACTGCGATGAACGGGAATCCGACGGATCGGCAGCATTGTCGTTGGTGTTGTCACTGTTCACGTGACGTATTCGTTCGAGTTCTAATTCATATTCCAACGTTGCTTTATGTTTCCTTTCATCGATTTCAGCTTGACGCTTCCTTTCTTCAGCTTCAGCTTCAGCTTGTCGTTTTTCTTTCTTCAGCTTCAGCTTGTCGCTTTCTTTCTTCAGCTTCAGCTTGTCGCTTTCTTTCTTCAGCTTCAGCTTGAGCTAAACGCGTTTTCTCTTCCTTGACGTAATTGACAAGATCTGGACCCGACAACCCCAACGCTTCTCCTTCGGCCTTAAACTTTAAGAAAGGATCGTTGGCTTCCATTGCTTTCGCTTGAGCACGAGTCGTCATTTACGAATTCCAAAAATGTAATACGACAGGAAAGAATAAATTAGCGTTCGAAAAGTTCCGATTTCGTCACGCCGATACGTACGTCACGTCAATGACGTTATTTTCCCGAGGAGGAAAAAAATACAAAATGGCAACTCTTTGAAATATCTTCGAACAAACCCCAATGGATTCGTTATAACCTATACGCTTTTACTGCAAATTCTGTTATGTGCTATTCGCGTTATTTAACAGCATAAAACCAAGGAACTTGAAAAGATAGGAGTTTTGTCGTTCCGGCCAATGGCACTGTGGCCGTATGGACACCAGTTCTACTTCGAGATCACCAGTTCTATCTTCAGCGTAATGATATGCTAAGTTCTTCTATTCTTGTAACCTTGTAATGTAATTAGATAATTGTTGAGTCAACGTGGGGCCCTGAATCCTTAGGCTCGCTTTCAACTTATCACCCATTCACAAAAAGTGCTAACCTGCACTTACCTTCAAACCAGTGGAGAGCAAGTGCTATCCACTGCACTATCCGATTTACCTTGATTCGCCTTATGTGATAAAACGTTCGTGGCCATCCACCCTGGTTGAGGACTGATACAATCCACCCTGGATTAACACCTGTTGTCTAGGGATTTACTGTGTGTATATTTATAAATTTAAAAATTACACTCTAGTATAACTCGCGGTCCGTTCCTTTGTGGCGGATGAGTTTACTAGACCCTTCTGCTAATACTCTCTCACTACGAGTATTCTTCTAATTTTCTATGTCGCTCTTACTTCGGCGAACAGAAATGTTAGGCTACAAAACTGACTTAATGATCCTGTGTGATTATTCCGTTTATCACTGATCTATTAAGCGCGACGCTACTGTCTGTCTACTGTTCGGTCCGTTGAACATAGAACATTTACCTTACCTTCAAAGGTGACTAGTAGGTCAACAAGTTATTTAGTCTTTATACTAAATTATAACTTGTTATCTCTCTCCTTCTAATATTGACACAGGTCCTCGTGTCTCCGGATTCACTATAACAACAAATGCTATAGGATTCCAATATTAGCTTCAAACACTCAATCGGTTAAGACTGAGATTATAAAATAGACCACCGTTCTGCCTATTCTTTTACAGCATGTAATACCCGAAATTACTGCTGAACATTTGATTGACAACACGTACTGGGAGTCGTTTGCATAAGGTTATAAATATGCAACCTAATTATATCTGTAAATATAACTGGTAACTTATGATCGACGTGGGAAGCTGATGTTACATTGGTTGGTAGGGTAGTCCATAAGTCCGCCCATTTGTAAGAGCGGCTCCCTCCAACCTCCCGCGTTGAACAAATGAATGATACAATGATAATTTACATGTACAATGTAGTAAATATCATCACCACCAGTGGTAACACGACTTAAAAAGTGATTGTGACTCCAACTATCCCGGACGAGCCCCCATTGTCGCGTTATATATATAATTTATATTAATATATATATTGATGTAAAAAAATGAATGAACAGTTGAAAGAATTTTATATAAATAGAATCAATTTCCTCTTTGTACTATGCCTAAAAATCGATAAGAACAAGAAAGTGATGTCGAGAAATAGAAAATAAAGAATAAAAGAAATTATTGGCTATTCATTCATTCTGTTTGCTTTTTTACAACTAAAAAAGAATACCACTGGTTGATGGTTGATGATATTTATTTCATATGATATGATACGAAAACCCGTGAAATCATGGTTCTAAAGAATTTCACTGTTGATTAAAATTGTCACTTATCTGACGTGGATTCCCTGATGGAGAAGAAGAATTGTCTCTTTTGTTTAACTTAATTCTGTCCTCACGTTTGACCAAAAGGATTATCGTCCAGCTGGCTTCACATGGACGTCAGGGATATGACGAGCTCCATGTCATCAGAAGAATAAGCGTTGAGGATGGAAGTAGGTTAAAACGATCATATCAGGAATCCGACAGTCGAAAATATTATGAAGAAGGAAGCAAAAACAAAAATCCTTTCCCTGCGCACAGACAAATTAACAGGGACTAAATACACAATCTGTATCCTGTTGAATGACCAGCGAGGAACGCCGTTGACGTTGTTTGAATAAGAACCCTGCATATTCACGGGTTATTGTATCTTATTCTCAAAACATAATAATGTTCTTTCCTCGCTGTTCATCCACACTGTTCCAATGTTTAAGAATGCACCAACATTCTTTATGAACTAAGCTAAACATGTTAAATTAACTATCACCATATAAACTTCACGCGCTGAAGAATTTATATGAAACGAGAACAACATGTTAAAATAACTATTATCATACAATTTGCATACATTGAAGAATAATAACGAATCACCTTGATGAAGGACGATGAATGATTCGCATGGCGCAATGGACACAAGCACAAGACTACCCATTTCCCAGCTTCACACATCGAATCGTAACTTACCAGCTCAGGATTCGTTTGTGGTATCTACGACACGTGTTGTTTAGGGTGAGACGAGCTTTTTGAACCAACTTTATGACCTCAGTAATCCGAAATAGTGGTCTGGCGTAAACATACGTTCCTTGCCCTCCAAGATGGTCGCTCGAATGGTTTTTCTTAACGATATTTCCCACATCCAGCCAATCGAAAGGATAGTACACAAATTGTCTATGGTAACAATAATCTAAAATTGAACTACACTAAATAAAAACAATGTCGCATACTGCGTCATTCCGAAAACAATATTATTATCGTCACTGTCTATGACGTATTGTCTATGACGCATTGTCTGGACTATATAGCAGAATATCGAGGATGCGTAGAGTAGGCGCTTGTATCGCGACAATAACTAGTAGCCTTAGGGGGGGGGGGGGGGGGAGAGGTAATGTCCTATCCTATCCTAACCTGTCCCGTAACCCGAAGGTCGTAGGGGCACCACAGATGATCGTTTAACCAGCATACTCCATCTTTCTCTGTCCTCAGCAGCCCCGATGGCCTCGCTCAGTGACAAACCAGTCCATTCTCGAATGTTGTCCTCCCTCCTCTTTTTCGGTCTCCCTCTTCCTCCACCTCCTTGCACTGTGCCTTGCAGAATAGTCTTTGCAAGGCCTGATGATCTGGTGACGTGGCTATTCCATCGGAGTTTCCGTTTCTTCACTACTGTTAGCAGGTCATCGTGTTGTCCAACGACCCGTGTGATGGTCTGTCGGACTTCGTCGTTGGTGATGTGTTGGGCATAGGAAATGCCCAGAAGTCTTCTGTAGCACCTCATCCCCACGCCTTGCACCCTTCGTTGGAGATGCAAGGCGTGGGGATGAGGTGCTACAGAAGACTTCTGGAGGTAATGTACTATTATTATTTATTAGTATTAATTTAATGTTATTTGTTTCTTTAGTACTGCAATAGTGTAAGTACTTCACTAGGGAAGTACTAGTAGGCCTACCCAATACTGATACAGCGATAGTCTAGTATTCTGTTGCTAGTACTAGTATTTGTTGTCAGCATAACGTTGTCATTGTGGTGTTAGTGTAAATACTAAAGTAGGTTAGTATTAGTAGTACTACTCAATACTGATAGTCTATTGTTCTATTCTTAATACTAGTATTTGTTGTCAGCCAGACATTGTCATTGTGTTGTTAGTTAGGCCTGTATTTGAATCTTTGATGTTAGTAGTTTTGATTGGTGTCAGCTGGTTATTTATTAATTTATATATTTATCTTAACTCTCTCTCTCTCTCTCTCTCTCTCTCTCTCTCTCTCTCTCTCTCTCTATATATATATATATATATATATATATATATATATATATATATATATATATATATATATATATACATATATATATATATATATATATATATATAAATATACATTTAACTTTATCTTGTAAATGGTAATATTTTTCAAGCGCATGTCATTTTAATTTTATTGACTGAATTATGATAAATTATACAATAATTTCACACCTTCTTTCTGTATACAATACACACTGTCATGATCACTTAAGGGTTCTACTATATGTCTGGCAGACAATCAAAACCAGGTTATTAACAAAAATGACGACACAATAACATTAAAATCAGCTACAGTGAATAGTGAAAGAAAATGGATTTTTAAAAATATGATATCTACAATAATTTTTTTTACAATTAAGCAACAATTAAAATAGATACAATACAACTTTATACATCTCAAAATTAGCAATTACAGTGGCAGAATTATTAGCAAATTCACATTACATATACACAACGAATAATCATATCCATCAATAGAAGCACGATTAAAATGGATCCTTTACACTAAGTGATGAGGTAGAGGTCATAATTACAAACTACCCCATATCTTACAGGTTTCATAACAATCAGAAACACTCTCTCTTGCACCCACACACACACGCCTGACTCTTGCACTGACAAATAAGATTCACATAAGATAGCTCACATACAAATAATGATACACATACGCCCATTAATAATAATAATAATAATAATAATAATAATAATAATAATAATAATAATAATATATATGTGTGTGTACACATACAGTGATACAAATGTACAAATACATTGAACAGAACAACTATTATCTAAGCTTGGTTTAGCAAACTTTGGCGTGTGAAGACACTGAAGAGCACGAAATGGAGGTAATAACTCTGTACGGTTTAGGTTTGAAGTCTTTCCACTTACGGTATCCCTCAGAGGTGAAGTGGGGAAAAACTTAAGGATTGTTGGTTTTATCTAAAAAATCTGACCGTGCTATTTGAACAATTTGTTTTTTTTTTTAATCTGTATTATTCATCTATATTGTAGCCCTATAAACAATAAATAAATTAATTAATAAATAAATAAATACCGCAATGAATGATTTTCACACGTCACCTGCTTTAGTCTTTCTGAGAGAGATCTTTCCACGTGTCCGTCTAGGGTGAGCGTTAGACAAAGATCGACTACCTAGCCTTGTGGTCAGTCAAAGCCCGCGAAAATCTCGTGTGATTAAAGTGTCACGTGGGGTTTATGGGCTCTGCACAATGAAATTATGGACCCTCACGTTTATTCGGTGGGAACTGCTAGTAAGTCACCCTATGAATTACTTTAATAAATTTATTTGTTTAGCTCGTTCTGTGTTAAGGTTGGGGTACAGAAATAGATAGAAAAATGGTAAAAGATTACTGTCACACTAGCTTTCACACGGCTATGAATCATATGTAGTCCAGCCACTTGATAACAGTTAAAATCACACATTTATTTCTTCTACTCTATACAAGATTCTCTAAGTACTAATCTAACTTAAAAAGTCTCTTTCAATGCTAATAGTTCGATCGCTGATAGTCTATGCAGCTGTTATTTCTTCCTCGGGCACTTGCTATTATATTTCATGTAGATTTGGACTACTGTGGTCCGTTTTACAGTTTCTGAAGAGTTGGACTACTGTGGTCCTGCTATGATCAGTTTAAGTGCACTTTCGGAGATTACACTTAACTTTCTGATGGTGCGGTCGAAGTCCTTCTGTGAGGTAGCTTCTGGTACACCTTTGTCGTTGTGTAGTTGGGTTCCCTTGCCACGCTGTGGGGTCTGACAGGGTGTTTTTCAAGGTAGCTCTGTCCGGCTTGTGCGGCAGAGTCTCCTCAACCAACTAGTCGTTTCTGTGGAGTGGGGTGCACAGGATAGCTCGGGATAGCTCGGGATAGCTCGCCTGCTCGTCTGTAATATAAGAGACGAAATTCTGCACAACCCTGAATAATCGGTTTGTGCAGAGCGTCTCACTGAAAGCCAAGTAGCCCTCAGTGATAGCTCCACATCTCTATACATAAGCGACGAACATTCTGCTACTTCCGGGTTCCACTGGAATCTCACTCTAAATTCCTATACATATATAAATATCAAACGTGGCTAACTATACACATACAGAATTAATAATATTATAAACATTCCGTGGTACAGCCACTGGTCTGCAAACATACATATAAGTTAAACAACAGTGGTTCCGTACGGGATACAACATGGCGGCGCAACCGGTCGTGTTTCGCCTCGTGGTAGGCTCTTCCACGTGGTCCCGCAAATTCGGATTAACAATTCACATTTATGCATAGCAAATTCTTCAAACATAATTTCAATAATAATACAAATATATCACGATGAAACAGAAGGGTGTTCATTTACCTGTTTGACAAGTTCAGGCCCGTGATGACTTGAGAGAATTCTAAGATTTCAAAGTCCTGCTTCCTGGTCTATGAGTGTAGAGATTTCTCTAGCTGTGGAGATGTTGACTCTACCTTGTCTCACACACGACTGATTCAAACTGTCTTAGGTTTGACACAGTCAGAACTGCTCTACCCACTGAGCCTGCTCTGATTGGTTAAAACGGTCCGATTCAAAACTCAAGTGCTGACTCACTGCGATGTGGGTGGCTCGCTCGCTGTGTGTGGTCTGCTGTGTAATTTAATTGCTGCTGTGTAATAGTCTAACTTCTTTACTGTTACAAAGACTACACATGGCTGAATAGTCAATGAGCAGAGTTAAACTAGCCAATTCATGACACTGAGCGCCGTCTATCGGGGTGGTGGTGGCTATACGTCAGCGGGATGAGGTCACTGCCTACCTGAGCGAGCGTTAGCTTACACATGCGTTACCCAGGCTGAACTAGTTAAGGCGAGAAGCCTTAGTGCAGGGTCTAAATAGCCTCTTGTGACTGTGTGTGTGTGTGGGTGGGTGGGTGTTTTGATGTGGGTGCATGCGCGAGTTTGTTTTTTTTTCCACAAAGGCCTCTCTACCGCTCCTGTGTCCAAAGTAGAAGTAAGCTTAGTTTTTAAAAAAATGTTATTTTCAGCTTAGGATTATCAAAATACGTATTGCTGACCCAAGAAACCGCAAATGCAGTCAGTCGCCCTAGCAACTGTCATGTCCAGAGTGGGCTATTATAACAGAACTTTTTTGGGTCTCACTGCCATTCTGTTGGACAAACTATAAAAGATCCAAAGCACAGGCGCCAGGATAGTCATGCGCACAAAGCCCACGGACGACATTGCACCGATTCGTGACACTGCACTGGCTCTCTGTGAAAAAACAAACAAACAAACAAACAACCGTATTAACCATAAGATCATGTCAATTACTTTCGAATGTGTGCAGGATACCTGTCTTGAGTTGGTTCCTATTTATAAACCATCTCGTCAGCTTCACTCTTCTTCCCAGTCGCCTTATCGACTGCCATCCCCTGAGGAGACAAACAGAAAGAGATCTGGTGCCTGATCCCTACAGAATGCAGTCCCCAGGTTATGGAATACGCTACCTGAGACTGTCCAAAGGGCAGACTGTGTCGAGTCGTTTAGGAGAAGACTGAAGACTCACTTGTTGAGATTGTAGTAACTTAGTAAACCAAGCATTTCTCTCACTTATGCTGTCCACCCTCATGTCCCCACTCCAACACAGGACTTTATTTTTGCTGTCATGTTTTTATTGTAGTTTTTTTTTATATTTCTTCTTATTGCGCACTGAGCATTCCACAATGAACAGAGACACGCGCTTTATAAATAGACATCATCATCATCATCATCATCATCATCATCATCATCATCATCATCATCATCATCATCATCATCATCAACACTGCATAAGCAAATCTCATGGCAAATTAGTTTTTTAAAGGAAAAACCATTTAATAAAACGAAAACTAAAATATAATCCAAAAGCAACACTTGATCAGCGGCTGTTAAGTAGTTACAGTTTGTCGTTCATTGCTTTATAACAAACACTTAAGCATTTTAACGGCAACTCTTTGTCTTATCTTAAATGGATTTAAATGCTGGACGACAACCTTAAATCGGAAGTCATTGCATCAGAAAACCCCATGGCATCGTTATCAGAGGCAAGGGATAGAAAGGGAATACACTTAAGAGGCTAGCTGACCCTCTTCAGCTCATCTTGAGTCGCATTAACCACCAACAGCTATAGCCTAAACAGATTTTCCCCAAAGCAAATTTTATCGCATGAGAGCATGGACAAGATCACCTCACGCGCACGCCAAGCCTGAATGTCTAGGATGCTCAGGTTTGTAAGATCGAAACATTTCGATGAAATTTGAGTTGCTTTCTCAACAAACTCACGGCAGCCGCAGTCCCTCGACAAAATGGGAAATATCGCTCCGAGTGTCACAAATGCCCAGTGAAAAGTTTATAGACTTAGTATTTGGATTCATCATGCTCGATGCTGCTTTGAAGCATTTTTGTCATATTTCTAAAGGGTGAGCTCTGTTTGTCTCAAATGCCCAGTGCATCATTTTGCAGACTGGGTATCTGGATCTATGTTCTGATGCTGCTTTGAAACCTGAAGGTTGTCGTGTTCGTCTCGAACGCTCGTTGTGTGGGACAAGATAACGACAATTTCTTGATTTTTTTTTTATCATTGGAGATATCCAAGTCCTCGCGGCAGCCAGCTTGCTGGCGAAGCAACTTAATGGTGTTGGCCAACTCAACATTCAACAGTGGTGAAGCAGCAATGCAGGTTGTTGTTGTTGTTGTGGTGATGGTTGTGGGTTTTAGCATGGTTGTTGTTGTTGTTGTTGACGGTGGTGTAGTTGTTGTGTCAATGATGGTGATGTTGTCGTTGCTGATGTGGTTGCTGTTGGTGTGTGTGTTTTGATTTTTTTTATTAGTCGTCGTTGCTGTTGACGACGTAATTGTTGTTGTGATTGATAATATCGTCGTCATTGTTGTAGGCGTATGGATGTTAAATATACACATGATAGGGGCCTAATCTCCCCGCTTTTGTTTAACGACCCAAAGCACGCGCATACGTGTTGCTTTCCTTTTAAATAACATTAGTCATTCACCCAACAAGTTTATGTAGGAATTAGACCTATTTACTTGTTTGTGATTAATTGGGGCCTACACACTACGAAGCTGAGACTAGTCGATTGAAATGGGTCCAGTGGAGAGGCAAACGCAAGCCTCAGCCAGTCTCGGCTACGCAGTGTTTGGTTAAAGTGGATCTCGCCTATATTTTTGAAGCAAATTTAACCGTACTCACGTTTGTGGTACCTGTTAGAAAGTGTGTTTGTTTACTGTCATGACGGCTGACAACCGTCTCCGCAATGCCGCTAGCTAGACCCGAATGCGAGCCCCCTGTGGTGAAACGATAAATCGGAACTCAAAAATTTAACGGCACAACGGCACTTTCCCATTTGTGACGAAGAGAAGATGTATAAGATGGGTCGAGAATTTCATGCAGCCACAAGATATTATTTATTATATTAGCATGCACTGACAGCTATTACAAAAGCCATGGGATCAATGTCTACCAAGACCACGGGGGATTTTCAGGATTTGTGACGTAAGAGTGGAAATTCCGTTTCTTTCTGTTGTGTTTTCAATCGCACTCCGGAAACGTGAACTTTGGTTGAATATACACTAGCCCGAGTGCAGTGCTAAAGAAAATGGGTACGCGTTTAGACTATGGCTGGGGTATACTTTGAACCCCCAAAAGGTGTTTCTGACCCCTTTATTGCAAATACGACTAGACCGCACCTGCTAATCTTCCATTTGTTCTGAAGTCAAAGGACAGGTGTTAACTTCCCTTCGTTTTGTATACTAAGACCTTAGACCATGATTCGATGTAGTATTAAGATAAAGTTTCTTCTCGTTAATACTGACTTTAGGCAATGATGTTGTCAGCAGAATACGGTGGGTGCCCGTACGACTGCGTGAGTGTCTTCCCGATTCTACTATCAGAAAACGTGCTATATCTTCCTTTCTTGTGCCGCGGCGTACTTCTGGTTCTTTAGCAAGATTTCACGAGACTTCAATACCAACCGTCTTGCCTGTATGTAGTGCGTTCGGTTAGAGTGATAGTTTCCCAAGCCGAAGTGTAAGTTCGATATGCGCCAAGGAGCGAAGTATATAATTTACTATATGAAACTTATGTCACTTGCGGTTTTCTAAATGTAGTTGTATCCCTTTCTTAATATCATACGGGAGGCGATCAGATTAAATTTTAAAACAACTTGCTTCTCTTCAGTAACTACAGTAATTAAAAATATTTCCCCTGTTAAACTGAATTTACATTTTGTCAAACCGTCTGATATAATTATAATTGCGGACAAATCAAAAGAAAATAATTTACATCAGTTAACATCTTTTTGTCAGTCCAAAAACATCAAAAACAAAACATTTTTTGGTCAGCATATTTTGTTTATGAAACACTAAGAAACATTAAGCAAACAAATTCAAGAGGAGTTGATGAACTAGATGGTAAAATATTAAAACGGTCTGCTCCGCTTATTACTTAACCTTTTACCTATGTATACAATTTATGCATTCACAAATCATGTTTCCATATCATGTTTAAACAAGCTAAAGATATTCCGCCTTTTAAGCCCGGTGATAGTTTTGACCCATCAAATTATAGACCCATTTCGATTCTTTTTATCTTATCTTGAAAAACACATTAAAAATCATCTTCTAGTTCATTTTACAAAACAACAATCTGTTACATGAAAATCACTCTTATATCTATGATAGAACAGTGGCTTAATAATATTAATGAGCACACATTTTCTTGAACATTATTCATTGACTTCGCAAAAAGCTTTAGATGTAATTGACCATGACCTTTTTTTTAACATAAATTACAATTATATGGTATTAGCTTTAATCCTCTTGATCTTATACAATTGTTCATCTCCGAAAAATAGCAGTGTGTTTTTTAAAAATTTCCCAAAAAAACAGTTTTAGACTGTTACTGCTGGAGTACCTTAAGGATAGATTTTATGGTCTTTATTATTTTCTATAAATGATCTTCCCTTTCATATTTTTATTTCATGTGAACTCTTTGCGGATGACACCACATTACACTCCAAGAATACAGAACTGTGTAATTTAGCCTCTTTACTAAAAGGGGCAAATAAACTACAAAAATGAATTGAATTTAATCACATGACACTTAATCCAGACAAAACAAAACTCCATGATAAGTACAACAAGACAAAAAGGCAGTGTCTGTATTAAAATTCCTCCCTTAAAACTTTGCAACAAAATAGTGGAATAGGTGCAATTTATTATTTCTTGGCGTGACAGTAGACAATCAGTTGTCTTGTTTGAAACATATTTTAAGTGTTAGGATAACAACTTCTAGAAAGACATACCAATTATCAAGGCTTAAACAGTTTTTAAATATATGCATTCTCGTAAACAATTCTATGAGGGACTTACTCAGCCATTCATAGATTATTCTTCAACTTTTCAGGATACTGCTAATAACAACGCCATGAAGCCTTTGGTTATCTACATATATAAATTGCTTAGCCGGAAGTCCTTCATCGGCTCTACTGTAAAGTTTGTCCGGTATGGACGCTGATCTGGGCAGGTGCTGGGCGCTGCGGATCGGCCTGCTGTGCGCTCAAAACCCGCGAAATTGTTATAGCCGACATTTCCTTACCGAACGTTTAACTGTTTCTGAGATAAATAAATAAACAAAATGTCCACAAACTGCAATAGCCTCATTCCGTGCGCTTCCGATTCAACCCGTGTCAAGAACGTGCCTTTCCGTAATACCGCAAATTTTGTTTTATTTCCATTCAAAACACTTTTGCACTCATGTCACCAATCTTACAGCTGAAGGTTACCTGTTCACTTTCTTTTTCATCCATACTTATATGCGCACAAAAATTCATTCACAAACAATCTTGCAAGAATCCCATTCAAACGCCAAACGTGACGTCACATATAACTTTGCAGACGACATTTGACAACAGCGTCGGCTGTAAGTGTAAGTACATTGCAATAAATATCATGCCTAATATTTTTAAATAAAGGTATGACATTTAAAAATACGTTGCCTAACATAAATACTAAATTGAAATAAAATATTTTAGTGCATTACTCAAACATGCACCTATACTCTGTTCTGCAGTACATTGCAATTATCATTTTAAATTAAAATAGTTCAATGCATTGCTCGAGTCGAACATCAACATGTACCTTTTAATCTACTCTGTTTTGCAGTGCTTCATCATTCGACCCCTACAAGTAAACTATTGCAATCATTTCAGTGCATTTCTAAAGTTTGACTCTGTTCTGCAGTACATTGCAATTATCATTTTAAATTAAATAGTTCAATGCATTGCTCGAGTCGAACATCAACATGTACCTTTACCTGTGTACCCTGCCTTGCCAGGGTACAAAACCACTAGTGATTTATAAACGTGCAGTTAAAACGGTTATTATTAAAAACAAAATCTCTCCAAAAGATTACGAATAGATCAACATAGGACCTCTTGCTAACATAGTCAAATTTAATAAAGGAATTTTTATGCACAAGGTCATTTCTGGCAATGCATGGCAGATTTTCAACCAAACTAAATATTCCTTTTCCAAGATTTGATCTGTTTAAAACCAGTCTATCATATTCGGGTTCCTCTTTGTGGAATAACTTTCCATAAGTTCTCCGCAGTCCAGTAACTAATTACAGATCTTTTCAAAAACATCTTATACAACACATAACAAAGTGTTAATGAGCTACTTAGATGTAGTTTTACATTAATATCATTCATTGTTTTAAATGTGTGTGTGTACATGCGTGTGTGTACATGTGTATGTGCACAGAACTTTATTGTATTGTTACATTATGATGTTTTATTATAAAGTTATTTTGTTATATTAATTGTTATTAATTGTAAGCCCCAAGTGCAAGATGTAAAAAAGCACACCCAGTGCTTACTCTTTTACCCTTGTTAAATAAAATTGTTATTTTATCTTTATTATTATTATTATTATTATTATTATTATTGAGGATTTTTATAGCGCACTTATCTCGCCGTACTTGACCAGACTCTAGGCGCTGGCCGATACAGGATCTAACTCAAACCGCCCGAGACGCCCACCCGCAGCCTTTGGGCGCATGGTTTGACGCCCGGACAACTGAGCACTATCCTGGCCAGCCAGGGATGGGGGAGAAGGACCAAGTGCATGCTGGGTGTGTTCTTGTTACCGGCACTCACCCGTCTAGGGGATGAGCGTCAGGATCTTTAAAGTCCGTTATGATGGAATGTATGCGACACACAGACTAGACCTCGGTTTATACTCTCATCCGAAGGAGTAGGAAACGGGAGTAAAGTGTCTTTCCCAGGGACACAACACCATGGCCCGGACAGGGCTCGAACCCGGGAACTTCAGATCCGCAAGCCAAAAGCACTGCCATAAGACCACAGTGCCTCTCAAGCTATTAGAGTAGCAGTCCTCTCCTATTTGGCCAGTTTCCACTATACAGGTGACCTTCACGCTAGTTGAGCGTAGGAAATGTATGAAGCATAGGCTGTGTGTAGGTGTATGCCCTCAGCAGCTTCTGACTCTCAGATTCGTGTCAGCGTCGCTTTCGGGCTGACTTCCTCTATAAGTTCGACATCGGCAAAATGTGGAACTTTAGAATAAAGGGACAGCGCGTGTGTTAAAAGCGTCCTATAAAATAATTAGTATTGTTTGTTAAAGAGTATTGAAAAGAAACAGAACGCTCATCTATTTGCTGACAGCTTACATACGTCAACGTTGAAAAGGCCGCTTACTGTTGATCCTCGCCTAATCGTTTGATACGCGAGTTACGAGTAACTTACTCTCTGAGTTAACGAAATAAGTGTAGTTCGCGTCCGTCCATCCAGCCATGTGGTATTTTCTTCCTTCTCCCCTTTTCGAATATAATTGCTTTTGACCGGCGTGAGTTCACACTGCGTAGCTGAGAATGGCATAGGCGGAGAAGCGAAGAACGTAAGCCTCGGTGTTACAAGATACAATACAAGATTATTGCTTTAGGTCCAGCGGACTCTTCCAAGCCAAATCAGGACCAGCCCTCGGTGTTGTGTGAATTCTGACATGTGACTAGTAAGCTTAGTGCTTATTCTGACATGTGACTAGTAGTGATTATCTCGTTTACTCGCTATAAGTATCTGGTTGATGTAAACTTTAAAACGTATGTGTGCTAAAGTTAACCCTGTTCGCCCTCCTGCCATCCTTTAACTGATAACTATAAGGGCGAAGTACGACAGGTGATGAGTTCGAAAGATTAGAAAGTAGAGTAGTTTGCTTTTTGATACTGTGTAAGAGTGTTGTTGGTGTGGTTTAATGCCGGGTAGAATGTCTGTCAGTATGTTCCCCATGGCTGAATGTTAATGTGTCCACTGTTCTCTTCCCTCCGCCATGTCCCCAAAGCCCTGTGCTCCCACAGCATTATTTTCCCAACGGCTCTATATCCCCACGACTCTCTGTTCCCAAAAGCCCTTTGTTCCCACAGCACGATGTTCTAAACAGCTCTATATTCCTACAGCTCTATGTTCCCACCGCTATGTTCTTGCAGCTCTATTTTTGCATAGCACTGTGTTCACAACCGCTCTATATTCCCAAAAGCTCTGCATTCCCACCGCTCTCAGTTTCCAACAGCTATCTGTTACTACACTCCCGAATTTAATTAGATTTGTTCAAACTTAGAGCTGTTAGAACGTTAGGGTGAGAGAACATATGAAGACGACCCAGTGTAGCTCTTCCGAAGCTCCTGTCAACAGTGTATCAATCAACCAGTATAGCGAGGTTTTCTGGTCAGCTTGGAGATTCAAAACTGTACCTCACCTGCCTCCTTCAAGTTTTGTGAAGCTTTGGAGCCGGTACATGCGCTCTATCCTATCCTATCCTGTCCCATAACCCGAAGGTCGTAGGGGCACCACAGATGATCGCTTAACCAGCATACTCCATCTTTCTCTGTCCTCAGCAGCCCTCATGGCTTCGCTCAGTGTCAAACCAGTCCATTCTCGAATGTTGTCCTCCCACCTCTTTTTCGGTCTCCCCCTTCTTCTACCTCCTTGCACTGTGCCTTGCAGAATGGTCTTTGCAAGGCCTGATGATCTGGTGACGTGGCCATACCATCGGAGTTTCCGTTTCTTCACCACTGTGAGCAGGTCATCGTGTTGTCCAATGGCTTGTGTGATGGTCTGTCGGACTTCAACGTTGGTGATGTGTTGGGTATAGGAAATGCACAGAAGTCTTCTGTAGCACCTCATCTCCATGCTTTGTATTCTTCGTTGGAGATCTGCTGTGAGGGTCCATGCTTCGCAAGCATATAGGAAGATGGAGATGACCAGAGATCGCAGCAGTCTTACTTTGGAATGTAGACTGATGGTTCTGTCTTTCCAAATGGGCTTCAACCTTGTCAGGGCAGCAGTTGTTTGTGCGATCCTGGAGAGGACTTCCTGTCGAGACCCATTGTCTGACACAATGGCTCCTAAATATTTGAAGCTGTGCACTGTGTTGAGGGATTGGCCTTGTACTTTGATGTCCGTGTTGATGCCATTGGTGTTGTTGGTCATCATTTTGGTCTTCTCTGCACTTATTTCCATTCCATAAGCTCTGGAGGTGGTGTCAAGCCTCTGTACAAGCTGTTCAAGTTCTTGTTCCTCTCCAGCCAATCCATCAATATCATCCGCAAAACGAAGATTGGAGATTGCTCTGCCCCCTATGCTGACTGTGCCTTCGTGATCTGCAAGAGCATCTGACATGATGCGCTCTAGGAAGATGTTGAAGAGTGTTGGAGAGAGTAGGCATCCTTGACGCACACCGATTGTTGTTCTGAACCAGTTCCCGATGACGCTGTTATGGAGGACTGCACTGGTAGCCTTGTCATACAGGCTTTTGATGACTTCTATGATTTTAGGGCTGATGTTGTACACTTTCATGGTTGCCCATAGAGCTGCATGCCAGACTCGGTCAAATGCCTTCTTGAAGTCTATGAACACATGATATAGATGTTGTTGGTGCTGTAGGTATTTCTCACAGATTATTCTGAGGTTGAAAATCTGTTCAGTGGTACTTCGCCCTGCCATGAATCCTGCTTGTTCTTCAGCTATGATTTGTTCAGCTTGTGGTTTCAACCTGTTGAGTATTATTTTCAGGAGGACCTTGCTGGGATGGCTGATGAGGCTGATGGTGCGGTAATTTTCACACTCCTGAAGGTTACCTTTTTTAGGAAGAGTGATGACAAGCGACTGGGTCCATGGTGTAGGCCATTCCCCACTCTGCCAGATCTTGTTACAGATAGTGGTGAGAGCATCAGTCATCGCTTCTCCTCCTGCTTGTAGCAGTTCCGCTGGTATGTTGTCCACTCCCGCTGACTTCCCTTTCTTCAGCGATTGCACTGCTGCCTCAACTTCTTCCCGGAGAATTGGGAGGATTTCTTCTTCTTCTCTGCTCTCGGGACATGCTAGAACTGATGGGTCTCCATTTGGTGTATGGTTGTAAAGGTCAGAGCAGTACTCTGTCCATCTGTCCAAGACTTCTTGTTCTTCTGTAAGGCAAATGCCAGACTTGCTTTGGATAGTGGAGACTTTGGGCTGTTTAACACTTGTCAGCCGCTTCACAGTCTGGTAGGCCTTCTTGCTGTTGTTCTTGTTCAGATTGTTCTCTATTTCCTGGCATTGATCTTCTATCCAGTTCTCCTTTGCTGTGCGCATGCCTTTTCGGATGTCATTGTTGATTTTTCGGTAGACATCAGCTCCCTGTGAGGTGTTCTTTTTCTTTTTTAACTCTCTTCGTTTACCACACAGATCCAAAAGTTCAGGTGTGATCCACGGCTTCTTCTTTGGTCGGTGCTTGCCAAGGATCTCAGTGGCGGCATCTGTTACAGCTGAGTTGAAGGTATTGGTCATGGTGTTGACATCTACTTCGCCTGCCCCCAAAATAAGCAGTGGTGCAAATTTCCCTCCAATTGTGGCCTGAAATATTTTTGCCACCTCCGGGTCTTGCAGTTTGTCCAGGTCGAACTTCAGCCTAGTGCACTTTGCTGTATTTACTCTCTTCAAATGGAGCCGGAAAGACATCATCACGAGATCGTGGTCACTTCCAATGTCTGCTCCTGGAAAAGTGCGTGTCCTGCCAATGTTGATGCTTGATCTGAAGCGTTTCTTGACCATGATGTAGTCGATCTGGTTGTGATGTTCCCCGCCGGGACTGTGCCATGTCCATCGTCTGGATTTTTTGTGGAGACCAAGCGTGTTTGCCAGTACCAGATTGTTGTATCTGGCAAACTCCAATAGCCTCAGACCCCTGTCATTTGTCTCGTTGTTGCAGTGGGGTCCGCATGTGTCTCCCCAGTTGCGGTGCGCATCTTGGCCAACCTTGGCATTCCAGTCGCCTTGCACTATGACTATGTCCTTCTTCGGCACTTGGTCAAGGACCGCCTGTATATTTTCATAAAAATCCTCCACTTCGCTGTCTTCATAGTCTGATGTTGGGGCATAGGCCTGGATGATGGTAATGTTGAAAGGGGTTGCTCTCAGACGGATGGTAATGAGTCTACTGGAGACTGGGCGGCAACCCATGACAGTGGCTAGAATGTTCTTGTGGACCAAGAATCCAACGCCGTGTTCGTGCCTCTATAATAACATTTTAGAAATTAGGTGTTTTAGCCTTGGGGAAACCAGTCGATAAATGAAATATGGTCGGGGAGTTGGCATTTGATTGTGAGAAGTTGTCGTAGTGCGATCAGTTTGCACAGCGAGTAATAATACTGTCATGTAATCTGGAAAGTTTGGAGTGTTGATGCAATCCTGAAAAGTGTGACGTGGTTGAGTGGGGTGTCCTAAACTTGCCCAACAAATCCGCGAAAGGACCCTGATAATGTTTTATGGTATAGCTTTGCTTGCCAACACTAGTTCCGTTGCTTGTAAATTGAATAACCTGTGTTGGACAACAGGCATTGTTCTTCATTGGCTTAGACCATAAACCAGCGAATTGTTTCCCTTGTCTACGAGAACAAATGCTTAGGCTGGTGCGTGAACGTAACAAAATTGCATAATCCTATCGGGAACCCTCTTTGAGGCAAATCCCTCTGCCTCCGACGAGAATTGTCTCGGATTGACTTTCAAACAACGGAGCCGGTTAATCAGATGCTTTTTTTTTAAATCTATGATTTAACTTCCCCTCTTGCAATTATGATGCTTATCGGCGATCGTTTTGTGAGGTTCCGGTATATTTTATTTATTTTAACATATTTATTTATCATTCTTATATAGCGCTCTTTAGCCGATACAGGATCTAACTCACACCGCTCGAGGCGCCCACTAGCTGCTTAGGGCGCACTGTCTGACGCTCAGACCACTGAGCACAATCCTAGACGACCTGGGATGGGGGAGAAGGGAAAACCATACACTGAAACAACCATCACACTAATAGCAACAATAAGATGTCCAGTGCTCACAGCCAATATTGATGTCCGGGCCACCGGGAATCGAACCCGCAACCGTTGCTCTACTGACTGAGCTATCCCGCGTTTGGACAGGCAGCCGATTATCACGGTCCTAATTCAGGACTAAATCGTGTGCTTTATTGTGATTTTATTTTGATTAAATCAAAATTATGGGGGTTGGATAAAAATTCCAAATAAACTCACAACTGAAAGAGTAACTTGAAGTGAGCTGCGTTACTGTAAATAGAGTGTGGGCATCAAGGAAAAATCCGAACTCGAATCAAATGCGTATGCTTACACCAAAAAAAATTAAACCACATCAAGTATCATTTCCATCTACTTTCATACTTTCATAAGATTTCATACCTCGCTAAAGATTAACACCGACCTTGCTGCAAATGTATGTCCAACATTTTATGGTATGACGCTCAGCTACCAGAAAAATGGAATTAATACATTTTTTTAAAATTGTAAAGCTCAGTTGTTCGGGCGGTCGTCCGCATGCCTTGATCCACTTCGGGCATCCTTGATTAAAAGATTGTTTTACAAACGTTTTCAACCCATAGACCTTTCCTCAAGGAATAAAAAAAAAGTGGAAATGAGAAGAAGCATATTTCTGGGTCTGCATTTTTGAAAGAGGTTGTCATTATCCGCAAAACTAGATTAACCGTGCTATATCCTACCATTGCAGCATAGGCGCCCGTAACTGGATGCATTGAAAACGCTTTGAAAGGATTTAACTCACTCTCTACTAACCACTGCACATCGCTCCCCCACAAACCACTGCGATCGCAGTTTTCAATTGTGACGTTGTATTTATAAACAGACTACTTAATTGATTATAATTTTTGTGTGTGCTTCAATTACGTCAAATTTCGTACGAAACTAAAACTAGCTTTCAAATTTGTCTTTTTACCCGCTGTTTCAGAGTGTTCTTCAACTGTAGAATGACGCTTCAAAGTTTAATGATATATTACAAGTGAAATCGAAAGAAAAACGGCCATTTTTGAGTTAACAAGCGGATTTATGCTACCACACAGTACAAAATTGTCTTCTTCTTCTTCCTGTTCTTCTTCTTTTTGTTTTCTTCTCTCTTTTTGTTTATTTACTTTTTCTTTTCCTTCTCTATTATTTTCCTTTTTTTTCTGAGAAAGAGACAGACAGACAGAGACAGACAGGAAGGGAGAGAATGAGAGTACCTGAATGAATGAGAATGTGTGTGTGTATGTGTGAGAGAGAGAGAGATGGAAGATTTGTATGTGTGTGAGAGAGAGGAGATTTGTATGTACGCGTGTTGGCGCGTTTGCACGCTAAGAGAGACTGAGTAAATCTCTCTGTACTTGAGATGATTTTCTGATAATTATTGTCTTAAATCTGTTGTGCTTCCCCTGTCTGGGTGAACAATGTATCTCGGAACAGACGTATACAGAGGCCGACATACAATATATCTAAAATTCTAGTTGAAAAACGAATTAATCTCTGTCTGTCTGTCTGTCTGTCTGTCTCTCTCTGTCTCTCTCTGTCTCTCTCTGTCTCTCTCTCTCTCGGGGCAGATGACTCAGGCTTATATCTTATCCCGTTTTACATTAAACGACTATCCAACGTGACCATTATTTTCAATAATATACTATACTAGGCACGTATGTGGTATCACTTTCAAACGAACAATAAAACAAAATCGATTCCAATTTATTAAACAGGGATTAATGTACTTGTATTTGTCATAGGTGTGTTAACGATATCAAAGTTACGTGGATGAAATCAGCATGCGTGGGTTTTCACGACAGCTGTTGGTATGATCCCAAACCTACAGCTTTGTGTAATAGATTGGGAACTGTGACATTTGTACACACAGTTTTTCTCCTTCAACACTGTTTTTTCTATTTTATTTATTTTGTGGTGGTTTTTTTCAAACAAAGAATACATTGCCATAAGGTGTCGCTTACTTTAGATTTCGCGATCATTTACATCGGTGTGTATATAAGCTTACTAATTTTTGGAGTGGATACCTTCTTTAAACTAAATTATGAACCACCTGAATTGTTCCTCTCCTCTACTTCTCTATCCCCACCGCCCCTCCCACAATCAATGTTTACAAACGTAATGGAAGCATTTCCGTTTGCAAATGTGTACAATAAACCATCTTGTATCTAGTATACATATTGTATTACCGTTTTACATTCATTAGCAAAAGGTGTGGAATGTTCACAATTTTGATCCGTAACTTAACGTGTACAATGTAAAAAAAAAAACAAAAAAAAACAAACTTATATATGAATTAACTTAATTGTGCTCTTTCAACAACTGTTCGTGAGCTAATCAAATTGACGGAAGAAAATGACTGAAATAATGTTTGTTTTTGCGATAGTAGATGAAAATGGATTATACGAATCCATTTAGCCAAAACGGCGGTGCGGCAACGCAAGACGTCATGAAGAGACCAATTCTTAATTGTTATGGCTTTTACAAGCGACGGAACAGAGTGAGATGCACACAGCGTACTCGACTCGTCGGGCACCTCTCACAAGTGTATGCCTCAGTCAGTCTCAGGTACGCAGTGCGAGACCTGCACACCGGCCTATGGGCGCCTAATCTCGCTTTTTAGCCGTTTCGCTGCTGTTGTTTTTTCCCGTCATATGCATTGGTTACGCACCTGTAGCCTTAGTACGCCTACTATGGGGAATACTCTTGCATTCCAAAAGGTGTGATAGGAGAACAAGTGGTGTTTAAATGTCGCCCGATATATCCCAACCAATTTAATAATAAGATTTTGGGCAGGGCAACTATAGTGTTAAAAAAAATAAATTGACCAAAAAACCAACTGGTCCACTTACTTTCTTCTGCTCCTCCTGACACTGAACTTGCTTCTTTCTTCCATACGACTCTCATTGACAGATATGCTTATTCTTCTTCCCGCCTCATCTCTGACCATCCATCTGCGCCGTGGTTCTCTCCCGAGATCGGCAAGGACAAACGGTAACGGCGTAGAGCCGAGCGCATGTGGCGGTCTTCCACACTTACAGTTCACTAACAGACCTATCTGAAGCGCAAGTGTGACGTCCGAATAGCCATCTCTGCAGCAAACAACTATTCCTATGTCATATTCTGTCTAAAATCTTGTTGTTATCATTGACAACACATTCTCCATATCAGAATTCATCCGCAAAACCTGTAAAACATGCAACTTTCCGCTCCGTAGAATAGGCCTTGTCCGTAAGCATCTGACCATTGTCTCTACAGCCAAGCTCATTTTCTTTCTTGTTCTGTCACGCTTAGACTACTGTAACTCTCGTCTGGCTGAACGACTTTCCTCTTTTGCTCATCTGCTCCAACGTGTTCAGAACACAAATGCTCGTCTGGTTCTCCACAAGAAAAAATTCAAACCACTGTCTTCTTTTATGTCAGAGGATACCTACATAATCTGTACTTTCTGTTAAAAGTGCGTCCATGGATTGGCCCCTTTCTACCTCACCCAGAACATTCACTTCTAGAAGCCACTTAGAAATCTTCGTTCTTCCTCTGACACCCTCATGCCACAAATTCCCCTCTACAAACTCTCCTCTGCAGGCTGTCGATCCTTCCCAGTACTTGGTCCTTCAACTTGGAACTCTCTTCCTCTCTCTCTTCACAGCTTTCCGAATATAGCCACTTTCAAGTCCAACTTAAAAACTCATCTCTCCCTTAAAAATATTTGATCTAGTCTTCCATCACCATTCCTTCTTTTTTGATTGAGACCACCACCCCGAGTCCCTTTACTCCTTAGCTGCTCTCCTCCTTCCCCTCCCTCCCTCGTCTTCTATATTTTACTTGCAAATATTCTTTTTCATGTTTGTATTATATCGTTGAATAATTTATTATTTATTATTTGTTTCACTTCTTTGCGCCTGTATTTCGATGTTAACGTTAAATATAAATGCCTGAGACCTGCACTTTGTACTGATGTCATTAGGAAAAAAGCCCTATATAAACATCTTTATTGTTGTTGGTGGTGTTATTATTATTATTATTATTATTATTATTATTATTATTATTATTATTATTATTATTATTATTATTATTATTAAAGTTGGAGATGTTCTGCAGTACTTTTGTTGCACTCCTTCAGTCCGTTTGGTAAGTTGTAAGAACAGTTGTCGGGGAGAAGAAGAAACGAGCCACAGTTTACAAGGTGACTTTGGTCGTGAAACTCCCAGCCCACTCACTATTTGTCATTTAACCAGCTGCCGCCGGCGAGATATTTTATTGCAACGTTATGCCGCTTGATTCATTATAATAGGCGTATTTCTCGTCATAATTAGTAATACCATTGTGCGAACAGGTGTTTATGGATGAATTCATAATGATTGCTCTGTCTGTCCGTCAGTCTTTCTCGCTCTTCCGTTTTACAGTTTTGCAATTTTCTTCGACTATTTTATATTTCATGTAATTATAACGCAATGGAAAACAAGGTACTTATTGATTTATGTTTAATAAGTGGTATAGCCGTTTTTCTGTCTGTCTGTGTGCGTGTGGGTCTGTCTCTGTCTCTGTCTGTCCCTCTGTCTTTGTCTCTGTCTCTCTTTCCCTCATGTTTTTTTCTGCAAATGTATTACAGTGACACTATTTTCTATTTTTCCTAATAATGTTGCCATCACCATACGTACTACGATCGCCATTTTGCGAACAGAGAAGGCTGGGAGTGGGGAGAAATAAGGAAATAAGAGTTGTGAGTGGTAGGGTGTGTGTGTGTGTGTCTGTGGAGGAGAGCGATTATAGGCTCTCACAAAATTGTATTAGGAGGGTGGTGGTGGAGTAGAGTAGAGGAGAAGAGCAATTACAAACACACACATACACACACACACTCACACACACAAAATTAAAACAATTGCGAGGTCAGCATTAAAAATAGTCGATGAATAATGTATTCATTGATCTGCCTTAACGAGCGAAATCCTTGCGGATATAACAAATTTGTTCCCCTTAATGAATATCAAAGAAGACAAATAACTGAATTGTTTTAGAGTTTCTCACTCGAGTAAAAAAAATTTAAAACTCTTGTCTAACTTATGGATGGTGGTGCTAGGTACCCCCTCTCTCTCTCTCCCTTTTAGGCCCATTATGAAGAGTGGAGGCCATTTTTTGCCTTCCATAACTACAACAAGTTTTTTTATATTTTTTTAACTACAATTGCGAACCGTCAAACAATCCTCACACACACATACTTAAAAACTGGTCCATAACGAGCGTGACAAAATAGCTAAAAGAAGATAATTCTTTTTTTTTTGTTATTTATTTCTTGGGTTTAATTTTTTTTCTTTTTTTTTTCATTCCTTTTTTTTTTTTTGTTTCTTTTTTTTTCCTTCTTTCATTACCAACATTTTTTATTTGTCTTACAATGACGAATCGTCAAACTTGTCCGCACATATTTAAAAGGTCGTCCTTAACGAGCATGACAACTAGCTGAAAGAATTTGATAATGCTTTTCTTCTTTTCGCTCGGCTGGGCTATCGTACTAAATTATCTCCGACGTGCGTTGTTCTTTCCCTTTCTTTCACTCCGGGTTCAAACGTTCCCTCTTTCACAGTTCTCCGGTTCAATAGCTTGGCTCCCTATCTCTAGAACGAAATCGGCTGTTAGATGGTAAAGATTGTCTCTATAGCCTAACCTTTTAGCTCACAAAAATTCCCCAGTTGAGTTTTCCAACCACGCATTAAAATAAACGTTCTATTATTTATTAAATGGGGAACGTGTATCCTCGGTATATCATTGTTATGTGGGATGAAAGATTAGGAGCAGATGAGAAGCAATAGGGATAGTTGGGAGAGAGAGAAAGAAGAAAAAGATGATGTTGATGATTGATTGATGATTGATTGATGATTGATGATGATGATGATGATGATGATGATGATGATGATGATGATGATGATGATGATGATGATGATGATGATGATGATGATGATGATGATGATGACGATGATGATGATGATGATGATGACGATCGAGTTTTGGAATAGGACTGTTACACAGTCTGTTTAGATCAATGAATTTGGCGGTAGTGACAAACGAATATTTTCTCGGAAGTTTTCATTTCTGAATTCAACTATTCCAGTTAATTTTCATTACTTTCTTCGCTGTATCTATTTGTTTATGTTTGTCTTCTCTCTCTCTCTCTCTCTCTCTCTCTCTCTCTCTCTCTCTCTCTCTCTCTCTCTCTCTCTCTCTCTCGCTCTCTCTCTCTCTCTCTCTCTCTCTCTCTCTCTCTCTCTCTCTCTCTCTCTCTCTCTCTCTCTCTCTCTCTCTCTCTCTCTCTCGCTTCACGTCTTATTCCGTCTGCTGACTGTTTTCATATTCAGTTCTGAGTTTTAAAATGCCTCTGTAGTATCTATCATCAACTTTTGCTGTATTATTTCATCATCATCATCATCGTCATCTTTCTTTCTTTCTTTCTTTCTTTTTTCTTTTCCTTCTTTCTGCTAACTGTTTTCATTGTAACACAAAGTATTCGTCATTATTCAGCCATTTTATCCGTTCTATCTACTAAAGATTATTATTATGTAACACACATGATATCTAGCTTTGCAAAGCGGAACAATAGCGCCCTTTGTCCTGTAGCTAAATAGCCTGAGACAGCTGTCTTCTGTCCGTCGTCAGTCAAACTATACTGTACACTAGCGATGTGTTTTGAAAGATGATGTCCTGTATCAGCTGATCTGTTTTCGTTGCAAGCGTACACCCAGCGCGCTATCACATGCTTCTCAGAAGAAGAAAAAAAAAAAGAGAGAAGAGAAAGAGTCTTTTTGTTTTATTTTTTCCGCTCTGCAGAGACAGGTATTAAAGGGTGAAAGCAGCAGCAGGCTGTTGTTGCTGCTGTTGTCGGTGTTGTTTCTGAACACACTGCATAGCGGAGACTTGCCGAGACTTACGTTGGAGGAGAAAATGTCAACCTTGGCGAGCCTCAGATGTGCAGAAGTTCCTGAATTTACATAAAATAAATAAAAATAAACACACACACACAAACACCCACATACTTGCAATTCATCAGAACTGGGTTTATTTAAGAATGTAGGAATTGGAAAGTGATTTTTTGACGGAAAGAACGCAAACTTCTTCTAGAAATGTAAGAATCTAAGCCAAAATTGACTCTTTCCGTCTAAAAAGTTGACCTAGTTCGTCTCCTATGGGCGACGAAATATGTCGACTTTTCTTCAAAATTTCTCCGAAAATTGACTGTATTTTCTCCGTCCCGGATAGAGCACTCATGTGTACTTAAAACACTCTCATGCACGACAACTGCACTCCCATGCACTAAAAGAGCACTCCCGCGCACTTAGAAAAAAGTGAAGTCCTAGAAAAAAGTGGGGTCCTGGAAAAAAGTGGGGTCCAAGCAAATAAACCCATTTGTTACTAAGAAAGACAAGGTCTGCTACCCATTTGTGCGCTTTTGTGGGTACCCCCGCCTCCCCCCCCCACACACACACTTATATTCTTTTAACCAAAATAGGCATTGTAAAAAAACAAAACGAATCAAGGGCAGAAATGCTTAGGAAATATTGGGTCTTACAGTTTATACGCACGGGAAAAGTGTCCTAAGATGCTAGGATTCTTACATGCTTTTAATGAATCCCTGTGTGTTTATTTTGACCATTTACTGGACGGCGTTGGACATGCAACGCGTCCTGGCAACATGTGCAGGCAGACCAAAGAGGAGAAAATTCTGCGTCAGCATCCCTCATGTCTTCTTCCCCCAAACGGCCCGAGCGGCTGCGGGACTGATGGGTGGATGGCTGGCTAACATTTAGTCCTTTGTTTCTTTAATTTTGATTCAAGTGTGCGGTGCACGTTCAACGAGTAGAGAGTATCAATGACGTCCCATGCATTGCGTTGGAATGCATCGGGTTCGGTACTTGCGGACTATTGGGTGGGGCACGCAGCGAGGAGATAATGACAAAAGGTACTGGTGGATTGAAAGACGGGGATTTCCATAGGGTGTGGTACCAGCAGGATGGGTGGGGAGAGGGAATGGTGTATGAGTTACGGAACTGAATTTCTATTTTCTCTATTTCAAAATGATATTTTTCGCTGGCCGCATGACCCTTGGAGAGGTTTTGTTTTCGAGATCCAATGGGCTCACTCAGCATCATCTTTGGGGCTGGGAACGAAGGTGGGAGCTGAGGTAAGGGAGGAATAATTATTAGATGCGTTCACTTACGCGAAAGTGCATTTTAATGATTATTTCAATATCATTTCCGAAGTACTCTTCGCTGACTGAGCCTTTGGTTTTTCTGTTGGTTCATATGGTGCTCTCTCTCTCTCTCTCTCTCTCTCTCTCTCTCTCTCTCTCTCTCTCTCTCTCTCTCTCTCTCTCTCTCTCTCTTAAAGGGGACCACTTTGACCACGCCCAATCAAAAGATCTTTTTAACATGCACAGTGAGTGTTGCCCCACTAAAGAAAGAAGCTTATAACAAAAATATAAAAAAAACTTTCGAAAGTATAGTCATTTTATGTAAATGAATGAATTCCTTAGATCTTGTGCCTAATAATAGCAAGGGCTAGCCCACATTCTGGAGCTAAAAATAGCATCTAACAAAGCCAATAAGAGACAGAAACTGTAAAAAATAATTGCTCGTAAATTTTTTGTTTTAGGTTGATAAAATAGACCCTACCCTGCCCCATACACCCCAGACGCCAACTTCAAGCCGCGTGGTTCACCCTGAAAAAGGGTCAAAGGTCACACAGCTGTACCGTTAAAATAAGGGAAATAACTCCCTGTCAAAACCGAACTGGAAAATTCCAACATTAGAGGTTGGTGTGAGCAACGAGAGCCCGCTTTACCATTGTTTAATGTAATAACAATACACATTTTAGGGTAAACCCGTTTTGCCAAAAATAAACAAAACCATCAAATTGGGGCCTTTAATTTAAGCCACACTGCTCAGTAACGTCGATTATTCGATCTCTAATACTCGTATAATAATTATTTAAGGTGTCACAACTTACTGGCCTAAGAATAGCCCCGATAGATCTGTAATCACACAGCCTAGCTGAACTGAGCTAGTCCCTCTCACTAGCGCAGAGACGAATGTAAGCCTCGGCTAGACTCTGCTACGCAGTATGATTTCTAACAGCTCTCATCATCTGGTCTCAAGTCTCGGTCTCAGTCTCAGTGTGGAATTTTCAAAATGAGGGTATAGGTAGGAATGGTGTGTGGATCTCTGCATGGATTCATGGGGTGTTCGGCGCAAAAACATTACTAACGATATGCAGGATCTGTGACGAATCATTCATACAGAGTGTCTGACTCTGTGGCGAAGCATTGGCCCGTATGTGGTAGAAGTGTACGCCCACACGGATTGCCAGAACTGCACACGCCTGCTACTGCTGCTGTTGATGAAATGACATAATACACTGAGTACAGATTGAATGCGTGCATGCCCCTGATACTCAGCGTGACGTAGCCCCCGTGACGAAACTAGCGTGACGGAACACGGAGCGAACAACTCACATACGTAATAGGGCTTCCGGTTTGGTGCCTGGCTGTGTGGCGTTGAGCTGGTCTGACGGTTAATTCTCAAACCACAGTAAGTATGCAAATTGTCATCTTTTCTTTAAAACGAAACGATAAGGCCTACAGTATGATAGGTGAGGTAGTTCCTCATACGATAAAATAGGCCTATGGCAATAGCAATGTCTTCCCATGCAAGACTGTATTGTTTTTAATGTAAATGAAGACGCAATAGGTTAGTTGGTAAGCGGTTTGGTAATCGTATCCATTCTGTTTGGTTAGTGCCTCTGTGACCTAAAGCAATCATCTTGTATTGTATTGTATTGTAGTGCCCATGTGTTCTTACTTTGGAACTTTGGAACTTTGAACTTTGGAACTTTTGGAACTTTGTCCTTTGTAGTGCCCATGTGTTCTTACAGAGGCAAACGTAAGAACAGTTGATCGACAGGAAAATGCTGACGCGGTTATTATGCCTTAGACCCAAAGTGAGATCCTGTTTTGGTCAGCGGCTTGCACAGCTCGAACAGCTCGCTAATATAAAAGGGATTAAATAATAAATATTTGCCCACGAGTCGAATCGCACGCAGCGTAGCTGAAAGTCGCCGAGGTCGCTTAAGTTTTGTCTCGTTTGAGGGGTACTCGGCGCGAGTCTCACATACGCTTTATGCGATTCGTCTTGCATGCAGTTCTCACCATGGGAGCTAACGCAGAGTAGAATTTATTCCATAAACAGTGTTGATTTAGACTTTTTTATACAAGGGTTATCCGCATCATTATTTTCTTATCATAATCAATCAACTGTTCCGCGGACTATTATTTTGCACCTTTTTGGTATAAAATACAAGATAATACACATTTTGGTCTAATATTTAGCATTTAACCTAAGTTGTTATAAAAGTCGGTGCTCCAATGCAGCGTTCTTCTGATGCACAAGAGCACACTGCGTAGCAGAGACGGCCAAGGCTTACGTCGCCTCTCCACCGCGTACGAGGATTGAGAGGCGACGTAAAAGCTCAGCCGTCACTGCTACCCAGTGTGGTACAAGAGGTCTTATGAAGAAGGAGAGCAGAGGGGAAAATGGAAGTCGTCATTCTTTTTATGTTAGATGCCGCCTTTGTTAATTTTCCTATAGTGTATTTATCATATCCGATCCTATTCTATCCTATCCTATCCTATCCTATCCTATCCTATCCTATCCTATCCCGTAAATCGAAAGTGGTTGGGGTACCACAGATGATCGTTTGACCAGCGTACTCCATCTTTCTCTGTCCTCAGCAACCCTCATGGCTTCGCTCAGTGTCAAGCCAGTTCATTCTCGAATGTTGTTCTCCCACTTCCTTTTCTGTCTCCCTCTTGTTCTGTTTCCTTGCACCGTGCTTTGCGGGATGGTCTTTGCAAGGCCTGATGCTCTGGCGATGTGGCCATACAATCGGAGTTTCCGTTTCTTCACCACTGTGAGCATGTCGTCGTGTTGTCCAATGGCTTGTGTGATCGTCTGTCGGACTTCGTCTTCGGTGATGTGCTGGGTATAGGAAATGCCCAGAAATCTTCGATAGCACCTCATCTCCATGCTTTGTATTCTTCGTTGTAGATCTGCTGTGAGGGTCCATGTTTCTTGTCTGATACAGTGGCTCCTAAATATTTTAAGCTATGCACTGTGTTGAGGGATTGACCTTGGCCTTTGATGTCGGCTGGACCTAAAGCAATAATCATGTAATGTAATGTTTGATGTCTGTGTTAAGGCCATTGGTGTTGTTGGTCATCATTTTGGTCTTCTCTACACTTATTTCTATTCCAAGGGCTTTGGAGGTGGTGTCACGCCTCTGTACCAGCTGTTTAAGTTCTTGTTCCTCTCCAGCCAATCCATCAATGTCATCCGCCAAACGGAGGTTGGAGATTGCCCTACACCCTATGCTGACTGTGTTTTCGTGATATGCAAGAGCATCTGACAAGATGCGCTCTAGGAAGGTGTTGAAGAGTGTTGGAGAGAGAAAGCATCCTTGACGAACGCCGATTGTTGTTCTGAACCAGTTCCCGATGGCGCTGTTGTGGAGGACTGGGTAGCCTTGTGATAAGGCTTTTGATGACTTCAAAAATGTATTTTATACGGTATGCAATTATCTGTCCAATTTATAATCTTCACTTAAGAGAGAGGGAAAGGAGATGTAGGGTGGGGTGTGTGGGGGAGGAGACCAGAATGAGAGAGGTGGGGAAAGAAACTGGGGAATAAAGAACACATATTTAAAGAAGGAAGCCGTCGACAAGAGGGAGGGAGGGAGAGAGAGAGAGAGAGAAAGAGAGAGAGAGAGAGAGAGAGAGAGAGAGAGAGAGAGAGAGAGAGAGAGAGAGAGAGAGAGAGAGAGAGAGAGAGTGGTGATAAAGATCGAAGCATTCCACGATGGAACAGGGTGAGTGAGGACGGGGAGCTGGGAAGTAGACCCTATCCTGCAAAGCAAAAGTCAACACTGGAAGACTGGCGGTTCGGAATTCGCGCGGTGTTAAAAGCTTGTCAATTTCACCACGCATCGAGTCACTTCCGGTGGCCGGAAGTCGACAGTCACCTTGGCAACGGACTGGGGCCGGGTTGGTTGACATGAATTTCAATTTCAACTGGAGCGCGAAAGTGATTTGGTCTAGACGGGTTCACAATGAAAAATGAGAAGAAGCGAGCGAAAATACGAGGAAATCCGGAATTTGGGCAGCGCTCCCGAAATTCCGGAAATGGCGAAATGTCGGTGGGGGTGTTTGAAATGGGCTTTAAAAGGAGTGGATTTTAGTCTTTTCGGCGCGCTTGCACCGTCCTTGATTAGGTGTTCCAGAAAATATGACTGAAACATGATGACCGCGAGGCAAAAGAAGTATGGTATCTCCGTAATAATTTTCTTCGCCAAACAGTTTAGAAGTAGCCGCCACCGTGTAATTATTTACAGCAGGCTACATCGCGGACCGTGGGAAATAAACCTCAATTAAATTACTGATGGGGTGGAAGGTAAAAATTCTAACTCCCAAAATCCGGTAATGCGGCCGGTGTGATTGCTTGTGAGAGAGAGAGAGAGAGAGAGAGAGAGAGAGAGAGAGAGAGAGAGAGAGAGAGAGAGAGAGAGAGAGAGAGAGAGAGAGAGACAGACAGACAGACAGACAGACAGACAGGCAGACAGAGACAGACAGACAGACAGACAGACAGAGAGATTCGGATGTTTTATTGAAAAAAATGCCATTGGTCCATTTCAACATATAAAATGGCATCAAAGAGTCGTTTGAAATTCTCATCTACGTAAACGAAATACCGACTTGGATGGTTGATCGATTATATTCAAGAACAAAAGTACAAAACAGACGCAACACGTGATGATGTACAAATGGACGACTCACACGGACATGTATTATAACACTTACATTACCGCACACAATGACTATTAATAATAATGCTATTACTACAGAATGTACCCCTCTATCCCACATACAATGAACAGATATATTTTCTCTATCACACCACATATGAAGGCACTATACAGACACTTGAACATGGGAAGTAGCCATCAAGATCACAACAAAACTCATCACATGGTGCACACATAGGCCTAAGCACGCACACACACTCACACTCACACCCACACACACACACACACACACACACACACACACAGATATATAGATAGATTAGATTAGATTAGATTTAGTTTAGATTAGATTAGACTAGATAGATAGATAGATAGATAGATAGATAGATAGATAGATAGATAGATAGATAGATAGATAGATAGATAGATAGATAGATAGATAGATAGATTGATTGATTGATTGATTGATTGATTGATTGATTGATTGATTGATTGATTGATTGATTGATTGATTGATTGATTGATTCATTCCAATGTATACCATTTATGCACAGAGGCGAGAGAGGCCTTCCTAACATTTAACAACACGACAAAATAGCAACAGCATGCGCATAAAGAATTGAAAATGTAGGGAACATTTTAATGCAAAAAAAAACAGACAGAACAGGAGACAAGTGTTATTGATAACAAACACACCTAAAAAACACCGTACACAGTCTACTTCTATATTTGAATTAATCACACATAGGCCTAAGCACGCACACACACTCACACTCACACCCACACACACACACACACAGACATATAGATAGATTAGATTAGATTAGATTTAGTTTAGATTAGATTAGACTAGATAGATAGATAGATAGATAGATAGATAGATAGATAGATAGATAGATAGATAGATAGATAGATAGATAGATAGATAGATAGATAGATAGATTGATTGATTCATTCATTCATTCATTCATTCATTCATTCATTCATTCCAATGTATACCATTTATGCACAGAGGCGAGAGAGGCCTTCCTAACATTTAACAACACGACAAAATAGCAACAGCATGCGCATAAAGAATATGAAAATGTAGGGAACATTTTAATGCAAAAAAAACAGACAGAACAGGAGACAAGTGTTATTGATAACAAACACACCTAAAAAACACCGTACACAGTCTACTTCTATATTTGAATTAATCAATGTCCTTTGGCGCCATCGTCGTCGTCATTATCGCATAAACTCTCTCTCTCTCTCTCTCTCTCTCTCTCTCTCTCTCTCTCTCTCTCTCTCTCTCTCTCTCACTAACTCTCTCTCTCACTAACTCTCTCTCTCTCTCTCTCTCTCTCTCTCTCTCTCTCTCTCTCTCTCTCTCTCTCTCTCTGTAAGATTCTTCGGTCCTTAAAAATTATCGCAATGCTCCTGAGTCCAGTACCTTTGCCGTCATCATAAAGATTTGTTCTTAACGTCAGCCACAGCCTATCTTCGTCAGGAAAGTGCGCCTCACTCTCTCTCTCTCTCTCTCTCTCTCTCTCTCTCTCTCTCTCTCTCTCTCTTTCTCTCTCTCTCTCTCTCTTTCTCTCTCTCTCTCTCTCTCTCTCTCTCTCTCTCTCTCTCTCTCTCTCTCTCTCTCTCTCTCTCTCTCTCTCTCTCTCTCTCTCTCTCTTTCTAGTATATACATATTTATGCTATACACATGCGCACATACGAGAATCCTTAATTTTCGTCTCATATATAATTGGGTGGTGGGGAAAGGGTGCGGGACTATCGGATGTGGGTTTAGGAAATCAAATCAAACAGCCTCTTGATCATGCCGTTGGAAACATTTGAACAGAAACCATGCTAATTGTCTTAATTTGTTGGCATTTGTAGTTGACATTGTAAATGCCAACTGCCAACTATGGTTATGCTGTTGTACATTTCGAAGAAAGTTCGGTCGTAGCTGTTCATAGCCTAAACAACTATACAACATGTGAATCTCATCATCTACAGCATCTTTAAAGCTTTTTATCCAAATACAGTCAAGGTAAGTCTCGACAGAAGCAGAGAGAGAGAGAGAGAGAGAGAGAGAGAGAGAGAGAGAGAGAGAGAGAGAGAGAGAGAGAGAGAGAGAGGTCGAAGCCTTTAATAGGATAATAGCATTAGGTCCTATGGACGTCTTACAGCTAAACCTTAATAAAGAGAGAGAGAGAGAGAGAGAGAGAGAGAGAGAGAGAGAGAGAGAGAGAGAGGTTGGGTTATATAAGATATAACAAAAAACGTGCAAAATTAATAAAAATGAATATTCCAGTAAAACAAAACAAAACAACAACACCGCAAAACAAACAAGACAATTATTGATTCATAAGCCGAAATTGTATTTTCTTTTGGTGTTCTTCTTTGTTCTGATCTTGTGTATTAGCCTTCTTGATCTCTCAGTGTCGTCACACTAGTCACCAAAATGGATCTCTCTCTCTCTCTCTCTCTCTCTCTCTCTCTCTCTCTCTCTCTCTCTCTCTCTCTCTCTCTCTCTCTCTCTCCTTCCTCTCTCTTCTCACTCTCTCTCCTTTTCTCTCTCCTCTCTTTCTCTCATCTCTCTCCTCTATCTATCTCCTCTCTCTCTTCTCACTCTTTCTCTCCTTTTTTTAAAAAATCTCTTTCTCTCTCTCCCTCTCTCTCTCTCCAGAAGCCACTTTATAGTCTTTGGTCATCCTCAATCTCTTTTTAACTGCCTCCCAACCCCCACTGCCTTCTCCCCCACCGCTTTTCTCCTTCTTCCCTCTCTTTCTATGGGTTTTCTTCCGTCCTTATTTTTATTCCCCCACAAAGTTATTGTTTTGAAGCCAATTCTCTCCGTGCAATCGTATTCTTTCTACCGCATCTCCACCGGCACACAAGCGTAGCTGTGCCTGATTAGGGTATATACTCCACCTACACAAAGTACCGTGTATGCTTCAGCCAAAGGTTCAGATACTCTGTATTTCCCACCTCTTTAACGATGATTTTACCACCGCAAGGCAAAACGGCTTTCGTTCCATCTGGACCGTGAGGAAACAAGAACTGGCCTCTGCCGAAACATCAGCGACCGGAAAAAGGGACAGGAATAAAAAGCCAACAGAACACGCTGTACGTTGCAACTTCTAAGGACACGGCACTTGAAAAGAAGGGGGGGGGGGGAGTGGGAGTGGGAAATAGTGGAGGAAGGGAGGGGGGGGGGGGTGATTTGAAAGGAAGGAGAAGGGGGTGGAATTATTAAATCAGGAGGATGAAGAAAAGATGATAGAGGGGCCGGGTAGCTCAGTTGGTAAGAGCGTCTTGCTAGTAACCGAAAGGTCGCTGGTTCGAATCCCGGATTGGTCAACGTGTGATCATATTATTTTCCCCTTTACCAACAACTGGCCCGCTGGTGTCAGTATAAATCGGTCCAGTAGTCACCTATATGCGAAAGTGTCGTGTGACTAAAATCTACAAACAACAAAAGGATGTTCCGAGATGCCCTGACCGCTGTTGCTATATATACAGTACTGCATTGCCCTTGTATTGTTTGAAACAAATATTGCGTTTCTGTTTACTGTGCGGGTTTAGCTGTACAGTAGTAGCGAACTTGCTGCTGCGGACTGCCGTGCGTGTGTGTGTGTGCGTGTGTGCGTGCGTGTGTGTGGACGTACGTGCGTGTGGGCGTGTGTGCTTGTTTGTTTGCGTGTGTGCGTTTGTGCATAGGCGGGTGTATGCAGCGCTCACGGTGTCTTTCAGCAGTAGGTAAACATTGATTTCATGCTCCACTGTGCACGTATTAATAGTATTATCAGGCTATAATAATAATAATAATAATAATAATAATAATAATAATAATAATAATAATAATAATAATAATAATAATAATAATAATAATGAAGAAGAAGAAGAATGTAATGCATTGCTTGTTTTCCTATCAAAACCCCAGCAGCACCTATTACCTGTTTTGTATTTCAATAATGCCGAGGCCATATATTTAATGAGGATTATGGTAATTGTTGTTTGTCCATGTCACAGTCAGTGTTAGCAGCCGACTAGAATTACAACTGGAACTAGAACTTTAATTTTACTGAGTGGAAGATGATGACGTTAAGAGCCTGCGACCGGAGGCTCACATTTCACAGTTTGTTCAAACAGGTAGAAAAGTTTTAGAAAGCATTGTAGTCGAATCGCGCGGAGTTAGGAAGTTTTATTTTTTGTTTAAACCTCTAGCACATTGTTTTAAAGAATTGCGCGTTTGTGTAATACTAATTACTACTAGGCTACTGCTGTTGCTACTTCTACTACTACTGTCGCTAGGACTACTGTTGCTGCTGGTGGTCTGGTGGTATTACTACTGCTAGGCCTACTACTTCCGCTGCTGGTGATACTACTGCGATAGTTGGTGATGCTGGTGGTATTACTACTACTACTACTACTACTACTATACTACTACTACTACTACTATTACTACTACTACTATTGCTGCTGCTGCTAGTGCGCCTCCGTAGTTTAAAGTGCCGCATTGTCCGTTTCCGCTCAAGTTTCATTCCGACCAGCTATGCTGATTGTGATACTTGCAACTGGTTGGCAGCGGCTGTGTGTGTGTAAAGGGGATAATTATGTGCTTGATGTACTTTTGTTTATGACCCACATTTTATACTGTAATATAGGCTTATATGTCTACATGTGAGGCACTTTTATGTTAACTAATGTTAGCTTTATAATATCAAATGAAATGTGTTTAAAGGCAGATGCGAGTGCGTTAGATTTGATGAGTGTTATGTGTGCCTGCATTTTCATATTTTATATCTAATATTTTTTTAAGTTTGATTTTTTTTTTTTTTAAATTCGAGCAATGTCTGTAGGTAATACAGATTTATTGAACTGAATTGAATTGAATTGATGGTGGCACTACTATTAATGTTGCTGGTACTATTACTGCTACTGCTGCTGCTACTACTACTACTACTACTACTACTACTACTACTACTACTACTACTACTACTACTACTACTACTATTACTATTACTACTACTACTACTCCCCCCGTGGGGGTGCCGGGGGTTTTACTTTTAGTATAAATAGTATCCACACTTTCTGGAAATTTAGTGCGTTAAATTCCCACTGTCACTGTCTTTTTCCATTGTTCTTTCTCATTCCTACTCTGTTCTATCAATCTACTATACTATCTTCTTCTTTGCTAGACCAGTCACCTACCCTTTTTCTTGAAAACTCTTCTGGTACAAAACTCCTCATTTGTGTGTGAGGTCTGTTGGATCACCTTGGGAATATTGGATGCTTTCTGCCAAATGGTCACTGGGGCTTCCTATGTTGTTATTATTTGGCAATGTAGGCATTTTATATGTATGTGTTTTGTTGATATTGTATAATGATGTTTGTATTCTGTTTTGTTTTTGTAAACGGGGGTTCGATAAATTAGAGTATAGTCTCAGCGTCCCCTGCGTGGGATGTCTTTATTGTAAAGTGACCGGCTGGTAGATTGCCTTTAATGTTACCACTAGGGTTGTTTCGGCAGATCTTTTATGCGGATCAGGGGTGAGTCCTCTTTCACTTATGTGGTCCTGATTTGGCTCGGAAGAGTCCGCTGGACCTAAAGCTATAACTATGTAATGTAATGTACTACTACTCCTGCTATTACTACTACTATTAAATAGTTAAAGTGATACTAGAAGTAGTGGTGGTCGTCGTAATAGTAGTTGTAGTTGTAGTAGTAGTGGTAGTAGTAGTAGTTGTAGTTGTAGTTGTAGTTGTAGTAGTAGTTAAGTAGTAGTAGTAGAAATCGTAGTAGTAGTAGTAGTAGTAGTAGTAGTAGTAGTAGTAGTAGTAGTAGTAGTAGTAGTAGTAGTAGTGGATGAGGAAGTATCGACGCCTGAAAAATGTAGAATGAAGTTGTCTGTAGCAAATAACTAACAAATCAAATAATAATAAAATGCATAGCAAAGTGAAATAAAACAACTAACAAAATATGAATCGAGAAGTTATCATTAGTGTAATGTTTCACATGTAGCAACTCGCAAGTGAACATTTACGCTCCTTGTGGTCCGACTCTCGCAGTTGGCGCCGCGCCTCCCAAAAGCGTGGAATGAAGAGAGAGAGAGAGAGAGAGAGAGAGAGAGAGAGAGAGAGAGAGGGAGAGGAGAGGAGAGAGAGAGAGAGAGAGAGGGAGAGAGAGGGAGGGAGGGAGGGAGAGGTTGTTTCTGGCTGTCTCCCCCTACTGTTCTTTATGACTTTCCCCAAGTCTAACATTAATTGTAACCCGACCCCTCTCGTTGTCGACTGCTACCCCACTATCCCTAAACTACCCAGGCCCAAAACGACGCTTTTTTTTACCTCAGTGTTGTTAAGAAGAAAAAAAAGAAGAAGAAGCCTAGAAATGCCAATAAGTCCAGCTAGTTTTAAGGAAAATCTACATTTTGTGTCTGCATTGCCTCTGTATGTCTCTGTTTGTATGCCATAATAATAATAATAATAATAATAATAATAATAATAATAATAATAATAATAATAATAATAATAATAATAATAATAATAATAATGATAATAATAATAATAATAATAATAATATGAAGTAGTAGTAGTAGTAGTAGTAGTAGTAGTAGTAGTAGTAGTAGTAGTAGTAGTAGTAGTAGTAGTAGTAGAAGTAGTAGTAGTTTTATTATAACAATGATGATGATTGATGATGATGATGATTGATGATGATGATAAATAAAACTAGGCCTATTTATACAGAGGTCCGGTGCAAACAGATTCGAGCAATGTTTAAGGGTTAATTTCAAGTACACATAATATTTGTCTTGATCTTGCAATCCATTAATATCTAAAGACCCAGGCATTCACATTTGCCACTGAAGATTCGTCTCTCCTGAACCTGTCCTTGCTCTCTTTCTAGTTCTTCTCAGTTCATAGTGCTCTCTCTATCAGAATTTACAAATATTCATCGAGAACATCGACACTAGTTGTGTGTCTTGAAGTCTTTCTTAATTTAGGAGTATGTGTGTTGATGACTTTACTTTTCCGGATCTCGGAATCCTGAGTCTGATACCTGACATTCAGAATTCACTCTGACTTATGTTCCATAATTTACGAAGATGTCAGACTTGTACTTTCGATATGAACTGCCCTAGCTGGTTCTTCTGCCATCAAACGGAGATGTTGCTCTGGAAATATTCTGAGTGCTCACACAGTTTTAGAGTTTGCAGATATTTTTAATTCTGAGGTTTCCTTTTTCACGTGCGAAGAAACGAAGAATGAACGATACAACGCCCGACATCACCCAAACTCAGTTAATGCAGAAGACGCGATAACATTTTACTTGTCATACCACGTGAAGAAACAACAGCATTACCGGTTCTGTGAGACGTATTTTCAAAACTTGTGATCAGTCAGTCGTCTGGGCGTCGGACTATGGGCCCAAAGGTTGCAGGTGGGCGCCTCGAGCGTGCTGTATCGATCAGCGCCTTGACCAGCCTTTGAGCTGGAAAAGCGCCGTATAATATGGATTGATGAACATTAATGAACTACATTGCACAATAGTAGGAGAGTGGCACTCGGAAAGTGATGATTTTGGAATGATGGTGTACTGCTGCATAGAATCTTCAACTTTACGTTATAGTTGTTCTGCTCCAAAACCCTTATTACATGTTACGATCTAGCGGGTGACATTTAAATACAATGTGGTTCTCCTTTCACACTTTGTCGTGTGTGTGTGTGGTAGAATAACGTGTCTGTTTCTGATTCTGACAGTCCGTACTTGTATTGTCTGGAAAACAGATTTTCACGTCAATTTCAAAGTACGAGAACATCAAAAACGGGGGGGAGGGGGGGGGGAGAGACACTGCAATAAGGAGGAATGAACAACAACAACAAAACCAGAACAAGAAAAATACTTTATAACATAAAGAAGAAACTGGGGATTGAGGTCAGCGAGGCAGGGGAGTGGGGGGGGGGGGGGGTTAAGAAGAACTAGAAAGAGAACAAGACTTTAGGACAAGTTTGAAAGAGAAGGCGGAGAAGAGCAACGTGGCTTGCGGGGTGAAGGAAACTATAGGAAGGGAGGTTGTGCTGATGGAAGTTAGCGGTATTGTTTTCAATGTTTGGCAACGGAAAGAGAAGTAGGACGTCCAGGTTGTACAAGCTCGATTCTTTCTGCTATTGTCTACCCCTTGGGTGGCTGAGTAGGCACAGTTGTTGCGAACATTTTTCTCTTTTTAGGCCAGGGTTGAACATTGAATGCCTGCTCTGTTTGAAGCTTACCTCGCTAACTACAAACAATGTACACATACACAAATACACACACACGCACACCCACCCCTCCCCCTCCCCACACACACGCTGAGTAGTCGGAGACTGTCGGAGGTATGCAGCTTGAAATATAGTGGTAGTCTGCCAAACTGAGTGTCCGTGATCTATCAAGACTGGCTAGGTTGGTGTTATATCTATCTGAAAGTAAACCTGCTGATTGAGAGGGGCGTTCTGTAGAGAGGTCGCTTTCGTATTGAGGAGATACGCGCGCCTGTGGCAGAAACACACAGTGAGGACGAAACTAATTATGTGGACAGCAATAGAGGATGTAACTTTCTGTGATGACTGTTAATTAATACAAGTTTAACATCCCCCTGTGAACGCAGCAGCACGTTTAAAAACCCTGTCATGGCTTCTTTTTCTTTTTTCCCAAACAGGCACAAGGCTCCAATAAACGAGCATACGTTTAGGCAGTTCAGGGCAGGGTAGCCCAGTTGTCCGGAACGCTTGACAGTGCTCTTCATGCTGCAAGTTGGCGCCTTGAAGGTTTTAATTAGTGAGATAGATACTGTTTTCGGCCAGCGCCTTGAAGCTCACTCTGAGCTGGTAAGTGTGCTAGTGAAGAACACGACAATTCATTTTTGTTTTAAAGTTTATCTGTAAATGTTTTTGTTTGTAGAATTACCGAACATCTAGGTCTTACCTGGGTGTTCTTGGTGCTCCCGGCGTTTTAATGACCTAACAATTAATTAAGTAACTAAATAACTATCTGACTTAAATTTTAATTAAACATTGCGAAAACATTTTATTATACCGCTAAGCGAATGAATTATATTGATTGAGCTAAAAGAAGGAACGTTTTCACTGCACCGCAAAAATCCACGCGCGGTATCCGTGTACCGCTGCGCTATCGTGAAACCCCTTTGCTACAATAACAGTCGTTAGAGAGAGAGAGAGAGAGAGAGAGAGAGAGAGAGTGTCAGAAGGACCGTACATCCAGTTGGATCCTTCCCCTTTTTTCAAAAGGCTGTTGAGATGAGGAAGCTTGCTCGCACGACAACTTGAAGGCACAGAGAGAGAGAGAGAGAGAGAGAGAGAGAGAGATAGGCGGCCTTAACATCGGAGACCAAGCAAGCCACACACACACACACACACACACACAGTGAAGTTGGCTAGGAGCACGTGTTGTATTGTTATTCTCGTGTTACTTGAAATCCTCCGATCGACAGTCGGCGCGAGGACACAGCGCAGAAAGCAGTGTTCGTGTGTGTGTGCTTATTATAAGCTTCATCACAGTGTTTAGTTTGGAATTATTATTCTTTTTGTTTGGATTTTACTTGCAAGTGTTTAAACGCACAGACGATTGCTCTGTGTTTTGGAAATATTCTATACTTCTATACTTAACATCTTCAAACTAATTGCAAAGTACACGGATTTTCATAGAATGTGATTCTAGAGATCAAAACCGACCATCCATGTCTTTGGATGAGGTCTGTTGCTATACAAAAATCCGGTTTTCAATATCGTCGTTGTCTTACACGTGTGTTTTGTGATCTGAGAGTCTGAAGGTGTTGAATATTTTTGTTCGGGAACCCTTGTTCTTGGATTGTTCCATAATAAAGTGCAGTCAGAAGTTCTGGAACCGTTTGCAGTGAAAAATTGTTGTGTGTTCTTCACTTTTGCAGGAGGGATATTGACAACTTTGCTGTTCAATTTCCACGCTCGAGTTGCATGTTTTGTGGCATTTCACTGAACGATTACTATTGGGAAAATAATACTTGTGTTGTTATTACTGTGGATAATGAATCTAGAAAACTTGCATTGGTTTCAGAATCGGCTCTCCCCTTTTTTTGGAGAGTTGTGCCAAGGGTTTTAGTGTTGAAAAGAAACTGGTTACAACATTGCAAGTTTCTGTGTGTGGGTGTTTCTTTTAAACAGTTTGAACATCTGTGAATTGTGTTTCACTCTGGACTTTTTTGGAATTTATTATTTTTATTGTGACTTTGAAGTGAATTTGGTGTTTCCTTCAAACGGGATAGTTCCTTCTCTGTCCTCCTCAGAAATTGTGAGTAGACGCCTTTTGGTTAATTTTGTTAAGAATTTATCTTTGCTTGAAAGTGTTTATTAATTTTCATGATAAACGAGTATATAATGACCATGTTGTGTCGTACGAAATAGCCTGCAATATCTACCAACACCTGTATCATATTGCCTTCGCATCTGTGTGTGCTTTCTTCTGTTTCTTTTGTAATTGTTTTCCATCTGTACCAACTCTTCCCTCCCGCCTCCTCTCAAAATTTTGTTGATTATTTTGGTATTTATCTGAGTTGTTATTTTATTCTAAAATTCTGCTGTTTCTACCGCAATTGCGTTTAAACTGTGCTGTTATTTTCCCCCTTTCTTCCCTTCAAAGTCAGCATTAAAACACGGTACGTACTAAGAAAAACGATATGTGTTTAAAAAAAAAAGTAAACTCGTAATATTGCAATCGTGCTTCATTATTTCAGTATTTTATTCAGTAGCTCTTCCTTCTTCTTTCTCTCAGTCTCAATATAATATTCTATGATCAAACGCAGGCTCCAGTCGTGCGCTATTATATTTCGTTCTTCTTCTTCTTCTCAATCGCATTACATCTTCGGTCGACAGGATCGAACTAGCTATCGACCGCAGGAAAAACATTCTCAGAGCTATAATAAAACACGATGTTTTTAATGTGTAAACGTCATCATCTCGGCGATCGCGATTACTTTAAAGGTTGTGATATTTGCTCCAAAGTGTTACAAGATTGTGTTTGAAAGTATTTGCTTAGTGTGTCAAAGATTGTGTTTGGAAGTATTTATTTAATCAGAAGAAGAAGACCCAGTTCGTCGAAGATTGTGCGAAAGTATTTGCTCAGGAAGAGTAAGACGCTTTTGATCTTTCCTGTTTGTCCGGAGTCTTCCTTTTCTTCTTCTATGGATTGACAGGCGAGACGCTGTTAGTAATGAGTTGTTTGCCCAGATAGTGTTAAACAGCAGTAATGATTTCTCTCTGTGTTAGTTTGGGTAGTTTTGCTTGTTTCAATGCTGAAGATGCCGCTTGTTGGAGGAATAGTTTGCGTTTTGATGGTATAGCAATCTTGCAGAGAGGACTAAGTCCTACCGCCGTAGCTCAAGTGGTAGAGCGTTCGTCTGGCACACCGATGACCCAGGTTCGAATCCCGTGGTGGGCGAAATAAAAAATGGCCATTTTTGACTGTCCATTTTAGTTGTATGATTGCTCTGGTCGTTCAGGTTTGATTTAAGGTCCCAATGATGGGTATAGACGTTAAACCTCAATGTTCGAGGCCCTTTTTAAAGTACTGAATAAATTGGCTTTGGTTAAAGTACCGTTGTTTCAACTGCGGTGAAAGAAGGCCTCTAGATAGTCACGTTATTTGAATGATACGCTATTCTGAACTGCTGTTTGAATTAATCTTACAGTTTGGAAATTGGATACTACTGCCTTACTACTTATTTGATGGCAACTCAGTACAGTTGTTTGGAGTTTGCCGAAAATTAAACGACCAGTCAGATGGTCGGTTTGCGGTTTGACAATTAAGCCAGGTTATTTTGACAATTTATGTACAATCTCGAGATGGATAGCCCTTTGCTATAATTATTATTATTTAGACGGTTTCTGTCCTAATGTTAGCAAGTCACAGCTCTGTATCAATGGTCGATATAATTATGGTTCCGTTTATTTGAATGGTTACATTTGGATTTGTCCTTATATTCGGATGGTTTGCGTTTTGACGCTCTCCTTGTTTGAATCTGTGATTGCGGCGGTTTTAACGAATGAATGAATGAGCATTGAGGTTTATCGTCTACGTTCACCATTGGCGATGTGGCAGACGAGCATAACCATCCCAGGGAGGAGGCGATAGGGACCTAAATCAACCCTGAACCACCAGAGCAATCATTCTGCTATAATGGACAGTGAAAAATGGCCACTTTTCATTTCGCCCACCACGGGATTTGAACCTGGGTCATCGGTGTGCCGGGCGAACGCTCTACCACTTGAACTACGACGGTGGGCGGTTTTAACAACAGCACAATACAGTACTTTACAATACAACTGTTTTGTTCGATAAAGTCTTCAAATTCGCCTTTGGGTTCGCCGTCCATCCATATGTAAGCCTATGCAACAGTGCTAACAGAATTTGCGATGCGGGTTTGTCGGGTTTGACGTAACAATTATGTTTTAATAATTATATGTCTAAGCTGAAATGATGTTAATTATGATAGTCAACCGTTGTACGCGAAACAGCGCCGCTATTTGATTAGTTGAAACAATGTTGAGTGGATAGAAACTGCGCGCGATTCGTCAAGAATGTGAACAGAGTGTTATTTTATATTGTATATTCGAGCTTGTTATATAATAGCACTGTACGATTTCATGTTAGTTTATGGTAGGATTCTGACTTACAATGTAGGCATTTTTTTTATTGTGATGGAAGTAGGATGCATACTATACATTTTTTGGGATAGGTTTTATTTCAAATCAACTTTCACGTTTTTAATGAGATAATAATCCCACTAGGTTTAAGTATTAGTGCATTATTTTGTGTAAAATTTAAGTGCGTGTTATAGATCCTATTTTCTTGCGGCTAACACCAAGGTGAATCATTGAAGTAGGGATCAAACTCATTCCGCGTGAATCTTTATTAGCCTAATACTACTCAATGACAGTGGAGTGGGATTTGTAAGTTATGTGTTTTACTTCCCTCCCAAGGCTATTATAGTGTGCGGGGGTTGAAAAAAGAACAACTAACATTAACATTAACTTCGTCATTCCTTCCTTTTGACCGTGTCTCGATCTCTCGTCACCGATCGTCCGCTGATAAGCGCTCCTTCTCTGTCGTTCGTCATTCGCCATTCGCCACACAGTAGATAGTCACTGTTGATAGTGTCCTCTTTCACCTTCTATTAAAAAAAGGTGAGGCTTCAGGCGTTCAGCATTTCCTATAGGTTTATCAGGTTCACTACTGGTCTAAAGGTTAACATTTTTGTGTTTTTTCATGCTGTAAATTAAGTGTAAATTGTTTGGCGTGCGTTGGTACTGTAAATAGTATATTATTTTAAACGAAAAATGTGCAAGGCTGAATGAATATATATAGGCGTTTTAAAGTTATTGAAGTACCACTTTTATTCTAAAGTATTTTCAGTTATTAAATACATTGGCCACACTTAAAAAATAATACAGTAAAATATTGTGTGTATACTATGATTGTAGATAATTGTTATTATGAATAATGCTGTTTTCTTGTTGCAAGTGGTTTATTTTGTTTAAAAGTCATTCAGTTATACAGCTTCACTACATTTTTGGTTATCAAATACAGTGGTCAAAATTCTTTTATAAACTAGATTCCTTTTAGTAAAAATATTTGTTTTGACTGTGAGTATTGTTGAGATAAATGCAGTTTTGTTCACATTGTAAGGCAGAGTTTTACATATTCGGTTATCAAAATAATTGTTCAAAAGGTCGATTTTTTTAATACAAAAGAATCTTTTGTTTGTAAGTGTATAATATTTATATATTGCAAGGAATGCCGAATTAAGATCATTTTCTTGTTTGCATTGCTGATAAAATGTGTACATTTGGCAGCTCATAATAATGTTCAAATTGATTGGTCAAATCAATATTTTTCATACTGGGAAATCTATTGAGTGTATTTGAAATTATGGAGAGAACAAATAATATTGAATTAATATCGTGCTGCTGCTGCAATACTGATTGCATCTGTATTGGTACATTTTCTGTTATGAAATAAATTGTTCAAAATATAAAATTTTACTTTATATTATAATATACACACAAATATTTCCGATGTGTATTTTAGTGGACTTTGCGAAGCAGGTTCATTGGAGTTGCGAGCTCATATCGCTTTATGTTCTTACAATGTTAAAAAAATCAAACTTGCGTTTCTTTCTTTTTTTCTACGCTCCAAACCCTGACTTATTTTGTTGACAACGGTTCGAGATTAAATTTCTGCTGTTTTACTTCTAGCCTTGTTGCCCTTCTACACCAACACATTTCTTACTTGATCGGTATAATGCGGCCTTGGGTCTCCTGGCTGTTCCCCCCTTGAGGTTACCGGGGGTTTCTGAATAAATAGTATCCCCACTTTCTGGAAATTTAGTAAATTCCCACTGTCGCTATCTTTCTTCTTTGTTCTTTCTCATTCATTTTCTGTTTTATCAATCTACTATACTATCTTCTTCTTCGCTAGACTAGTCATCTACCTGTTTCGTTGAAAACTCTTCCAAAACTCCTAATTTGTGTATGAGATCTGTTGGGCCAGTTTGAGAATATTGGGCGTTTTCTGCCAAATGATCACTAGGGCTTCCTTTGAAATTATTATTTAGCAATGTAGGCATTTTATATGTATGACTGTGTTTTGTTGATATTTTATAATGAAGTTTAATTTTCTATTTTGTTTTTGGAAACGGGGGTTGGATAAATTAGAGTGTAGCCTCAGCGTCCCCTGCATGAGATGCCTGTATTGTAAAGTGACCGGTTGGTGGAGTGCCTTCAGTGCTACCACTAGGGTTGTTTTGAGCAGATCCTTTGTACGGATCATGGGTGAGTCCTCTTTCAACCAAGTTGTGGTCCTGATTTTGTGGTTCTGATTCGGGTCTTTGCAGTCCGCTGACCCTGTAAGCAATGAATAACTAACTAGCGTGGCTGTTGCTCTCAGCTTTCTCGTCGTAAGATGCTCTATACAAAAGAATTCCGATAGCATCCACGGGGCAGTTTGTCTACTAGTGGGGAGAGTGCATCTAAGTGTTGGAAATCTTTGCCAGGCTCTGGAATCCGACCGATGGACGGAATTCGTTCGCCGGAGCCCTGAAAAAGCCGTTAAGGGTTAGTTTCATCTCTTGTCTGCTAAAATAATAGCCCTTCAGGGCGAGACCATCAGAAGCGAATCTGACAAGAGGCTGACTGACCACCAGATGACCAGGTCAAAGTTTTTCTGTGGAATCGCTTGTTATCACTTTTCACCAGAGATAATAAGAAGAGAAAAAGAGAGAGAGAGTCCAGAGAAAAAGAGAGATTGTTCTGATAAAATAATGTGTAGTTAAATCCAATCTCCCTAACTTCGTATAATCACGCCGCTAAAAACATAATAACAGTTGTTTCCTTTAAATATAATTTAGAATATAAAACTTATTGTAAGTAGCATAGAATTATGAAAAATGTAGACTGGCGGGGATTAGCTGAATGATGATAAATGTTTCCATAGTGCCAGAGCTTTACCAAACATAGAATGACTATTTAGACAGTGGAAACTTAGCTGCATAATAACACACACACACACACACACAATGTTCCCAGTGTATGCTTCGGGAACTGAAAAAGACCTATCGACTGACTACGAATGAGTAGCCGACAAATTAAAAAAAATATTGATAGATAGATTACATTAGATTAGATTAGATAGATTAAATAGATTAGGTAGATAGATTAGATAGATAGATAAATTAGATAGATTATATTAGATAGATAGATAGACAGATAGACAGACATACAGACAGACAGACAAGACTAGACTAGACTAGATAAGATAGATCGGTAATATATATTACAAGAAAGAGAGACGGACAGTGTGACTGCATTTATCATACAGATAGACTCACAGACTGACAGACAGTATTCAAGATTCGCAGACAGACTGCACGGCACAAACCGACAAAAGAATAGCAGAACAATAAGGCGAAAAGGTAATATTGAAATGAAATCCACGAACAGTGAAAACGGCGGAAATTCTTTTGCTTCCATTTTTGAATAGCGAAAGGACAGGAAGGGTTGCAAAATATAATATACTACAGTGGTACCAAATCGTTTTGATGACTTCGTAGTGAATGCACAGTCGATATTTGCTTACATTATTTCGATGGCGCCGTTATAACAACAACGCAGAAAGAATACTATGCAGAAAAATAGCAGACATTCTTTTCTTTAAGTTTTCAATTGCATTGAGGGAGGGGTAAGTACCGTCTTTTTGTGTCTTGTTTTGTTAATATAGTGCGGACTTTGACTTATAAATTTAGACGTTTTCTGACCTTCTTGTGTAAAGTTGGATGGGTGCCCTTTCTTGTTTTATTTTTACGTTCATGAAACATTGTCAGGTTAGAGATGTTTTCTGTAGCTGTAATGCTCGCTGTAGAATTAATAACAATGCTGCTCTACCCGATCTTAACTGATCAACTGTATCAGTACACTTAATCATCTTAATGCTTACGGGTGGAGGGTAAAATTTGAAGTCTGTTCATTGATATCATCAACCCCTTAAATGTAGAGGTTTTGTGGCGATAGTTTGAATATAGCATCGGGGCGCGTTTGATGATATTGTAAGTAATATGAATAATCTTATAGAATGAGGAGATTGTTACATCTCTCCCTCCTGATAGATTTTCCGTTGTTAGGTTTTGTACAGCGTGGGGCGATTGGATGTTATCGTAAGCAATAGAAATAATACCAAAGCGTAGGAGATTGTGATATCATCACCCTTTCCCTTCCCACACTCCTTCCCCTCTTCTACCCTCATCCCCCCCTCCTCCTCCTATTGTAGAGAGTGTCTCTGTGGTTTGATTATGTATCACGCCAGCTCGGGGCATGTTTGATGGCTTTGTAAGCAATAGGAATACAAAGAGGAAGAGTACTGCGAAACAGCGTGTCCACGACAACGTGAAGGAGTAAGCGGGACGATTGTCACAATTAGCGGTGTACAAACTGTTGGGCTAGGGGACTGCCTAGTTTGTCTACGTTAGGGTTATCTTCACAGCGATGCATAGATTAATACGAAGACGTCCGCCATTGCTTGCTGTTTGTTGGGACACTAACCGATTCTGATTCTGAGGCTGATTACAGCACTCTTTGAACTTGCGGTGAGAGTATAAGCCGAGGTCTAGTATGTGCACGCACTTATTCCATCGCATGGACTTTAAAGATCATGGCTCTCATGTGCTAGACGGGGGAGTCCCGGCTACACAAATACATCCAGTACGCACTAGGTTCCTATTTCCCATTCACGGTCGCCCAGAATTGTGCTCAGTCTTCTGGGCGTCAAGCTATGCGCCCAAAGATTGCAAGTGGGCGACTCGTGCGGCTTTGAGGATGATCCTGTATCGACCAGTGCTTCAACAGCTTGAGAGAAATAAAAAGAGAGAGAGAGAGAGAGAGAACCACGCTATTATTATGGGGGGGGGGAGAGAGAGAGAGAGAGAGAGAGAGAGAGAGAGAGAGAGAGAGAGAGAGAGAGAGAGAGAGAGAGAGAGAGAGAGAGATATTATTATAAATGGGAGAGAAACGCCTTTGTGGTCCATGATCAGAAGAATGTATAGTAGAAGCCAAAAGGATATTCTTCATACACGAGCAGAAAGAAATAGCGCGGTCCTAGGGTAGACTTGCGTTCGGTCCTTTTTAGTCAATAAATGGTGTATGGCTCAAACTCAGACACTTGATTAGTCGGCGCCACCCTTGAAGTAAGTGCTCGTTACTGGCAAATCCGTACGAGGAAGAACCCCTCCGCCCCCAACCCACCCACCTCTAAGGGCAAACGAAGCCATACCCCCGCTCACCCATTGTATTCACCCTATTACGACATAAACTAACCCCGTATCCCCTCTTGTCCAAGGACAACGTCAAAACCCCCAACCCTCAGACTCAGTCGCAACACATCCCCGTTTAATCGTACTAACTCTCTTCTTAAAACTACCACAGCACATCCACCTACTACTTTCACCCTCCCTCCTTCTGCCCTCACTCATTCCAACCACTTTTGGAATGATAAATCCAACCTTTCTTCCCCTCCTCCTCCCACTCCAACCTCCCTTCTCCACCCTGCTACTCATTTCAGCTGTTGTCAAAGATGAAACCACCGCTCACTTACCATGCATCACCCACAAGGTTGTTGTAGTCTCTCGCCGACTGTATTCACTTCCGCCCAATCTCAGGCGCCCCAGCTATTTGCTCATTCCACAGTTTTAGCTTAAAACCCATTTATTAAAGATCTCTTACGCTCAAACCTGGTAGCAAGCAGCATCTGTAGTTCACGGCCCTGCTGAAGCAGCCTTCAGCCTGATTTAGAGGAATATTATTAAATCGGTATTCTTCTAGTTCTACCCTCTCACTTGATTTTGATGATGATGATGATCTTCATCATCATCATCATCATCATCATCATCATCATCATCATCATCATCATCATCGTCATCATCATCACTACCCTTCTCAACTCACTGCACAGTCATTTACCCGGAGTGGTTTTTCTTTCTTATCATCCTCATCATCGTCCTCAACCTCATCCTCCTCCTCAAAATCATCATCGTCATCATCATCATCATCATTATCATCACTACTCCATTCAGCTCCTGCAGAATGAGTGGTTTATTCTCGTTAGTTACTCTCAGTATCAGATCTTCGGCAATGGTAATGCTTTAGGCATGCGGCCCAAGCCGCTGTACGGAATTTAAATGGTCCGTTTCCAGTGATCGGGAGGCTTTGCAAAAATATATGGAACGTATATCTGGAGTGAGGTGGTGGATTGCATGCTTTGTTCGCATTTCGTCCGCCACCGAAGCAGGTAAAACCAGGCAGTGGCTTTCGGAGAACGTTTTAAATTTTAAAAAAAAGTGTGGCTTCGAAGTGTTATGTTCTACATTTTTCAATGTTTTCTGTGTTCAATGTCAGATCAAACTGAAATTCTTTGAGTTTTCCTAAAGGGCTTGGTGTATTCCTTCAGTTACATAGACCCTACTATCTGAAACTCGCTGCCGGCCGACTTGAGAAATGTTCCAATTCTTATATCGTTCAGATCAAAACTAAAGACACATTTGTTTCGTGTGGTATTTCATATACCTAAACCATTTGTGCCTTGCATGTTGTATTCTGCGATTTGTTTTTGTTATGTTAGTAATTTGGCATGGCTGTGTGTGAATGTAGTAATTTGGCATGGCTGTGTGTGAATGAGCGCCTAGAGCTTGGCTAGAGGGAATTGCGCTTTATAAAAAATTAAAATTATTATTATTATTATTATTATTATTATTATTATTATTATTATTATTATTATTATTATTATTATTATTATTATTATTCTGTTCTTGGATTTTTATTGTTTGGGTTACCGCCATTTCTTTCGTAAATTGAGCCTACAAATAGAAATAAGAATTGCAAATAAATAAATAAATAAATAACTGCAATTCGTTCCAAATCATTCTTAAAATGAGAACAACCTACAAACATCCGCCCCCCCTTCTCCTCCTCCCATCTCTCCACCCATTTATTCGGAGACGGGGTGTCATCACGTTCTTACTTGTATCTTATTTCTTAGCGACATTCTCCAACACGAAGTTGCATCGGCTTGTCTTTCCTTAATTAAATGAAATGTTGTAAGACGGCTTGGAAGTTGGAGCAACAGAAAGAAGAAAAAAGAAATGTTAGGGTAGGGTCGTTTTTTGGAGAGTGACTTTCTGTGTTCTGCTTTTCGTCCCAACAAAAGAGAAGCAGATCCGCTCGTTTTTATTGTTGCCGGGGGAGCGAGCTCGGAAAGGAGAAAGAGAGAGAGAGAGAGAGAGAGAGAGAGAGAGAGAGAGAGAGAGAGAGAGAGAGAGAGAGAGATAGGGGGGGGGAGGGCAACGAGCGAATCGAAGCTTGAAACATGGAACGGCGGAGTCCAATTCTAAGATTGAAATCCGCTACTGCAACACTGAAAGAACAATAAGAAGTTGAGGAGGAGGGGGGCGGTGAAATGGAATGAGTGAGTGGGGGGTGATAGTAGTGGGGGAGATGGTGGTGGGGGAAATGGAAGGTATTATGGGGAAGTGCGAGGTTTGGGGGTTGGTGAAAAATAGAGGAAGGGAGTTGAGTTGGGGATTGTTGGCCGATATAAATTTACAAGAATTTCCTGAAAACAGCTTCCATTACTTCTTTAGTTCTTTGGTTTCCTCGAGATAATGCTGTGTTTTTCGCTCTCTCTCTCTCTCTCTCTCTCTCTCTCTCTCTCTCTCTCTCTCTCTCTCTCTCTCTCTCTCTCTCTCTCTCTCTCTCTCTCTCTCTCTCTCTCTCAGTGTGTGTCTCGCCCCCTCTCTCCCCTCCCCTCTCTCTCTCTGTCTCTCTCTGTCTCTCTCCCTCTCCACCCCCCCTCCCCAAATGTTCAGCAATCTGGTCGATTAGTTAGTGAGCCATGAAGAGAGATTCTATGCAAATGTTTTTGCTGTCTAAACACTAACCGAATGTCTTGGTTCGAGTTTCAAGGTGGTCTCCCCTTCCCCTTTTTTTCTGTTACAAAATTTTAAAAAGTTTACAAATTCACGTACTGGGTAGGAACAGTACAATATGTGTACCGATAAACTTTTTGGTGTGAAGAAGTACACAGCTGTGTACAGTTACAATGTATTATGCGTACCAAAAAAACATAAAAATAAAACTTAAAATTAAAAAAGCATTACAAAAATCATTAAGTCGATCAAGACTCGTCAGTTTCTTTAGATTTACGTGGTTAGTTACACGTGGACGTGACAGTTGTTTTGCCCGGGCCTTGTATTTCAATCGCCCTTCTATTGGTAGTAGACATTATGGAGAAGAGGAGAGGGGCTCCCATCGTCTTTTACGATCCAAGACTTTTCATTCAGAGGTGAGAGGTTTATTGGGCGCTTCCACTCTTGATTTAGGGAAATCGAAGGCGCTGGGTCTTGTGAAAACAGCGTGGAGACTACAAGACCATCCATTGTTGATTTGGAAGCTCCGGATTGCGCAGCAAAATTTATTGTTAAGTTAGTGTTACCACCAAAAAAAAATAAAGGAACAGGAGATAGAAAGACGGGTGATTATTTGGAGAGAGAGCGGGTGGGGGAGAGAGAGAGACTCTCTCACACTCCCATCCGCACAAACACACCCACGCATAACCGTGTAAAACCCCCGTTGTTATGACTTTCATGAAACGCTACATACGTTGCTTTGACGTTATTTTTTTTTTTAATTTGTCAATTTTTTTAAAAGCTAACTCTAGCTCAAACTCTAACTCTAATCCTAACCCAAAACCCTACCCTTAAGTCTTACACAGCCATATCCATAACGGAACACTGTTTTGACGTCAAAATAACGGGGCCGTCAAAATAACCTAGGTAGAGTATAGAGAATGTGTAACAATAACGGCTTCGCCACACACACACACCCACACCCACACCCACACGCACACACACACGCATACACACACAATTTTGCGAAGACGCCGTTGTTGTAACAATCATTAAACGGCACATACGTTGTTTTAACATTTTGTCACATTGTCCCTTTTTTTAAAAAGTACTTTTAAATGTTCGAACGCTAACCCTAATCATTATCCTAACCATAACCCCTTATCCTAACTCTAACGGAACACTCTTTTGACGTCAACATAACGAGGGCCACCTCAAGAACGTGGTAGATGTTCGCGTATTTGTCAAAACAACGCCGTTTAAACGTGAACACCCTTCTCACTCACGCACACGGATCTTCGATAGCGCAGCGGTTGATAATAATACACAGCCTTTGAAGTGTAGTTGGAGGCAGGAGGCTAAGGGGAGGGAGGGAGGGGACTGAGGTGTGAGTCTTGCAGTTCTCTAAGCGTTGTTGGCGTGTGAGGTGCGAGTGAGCATGAGTGGCGCCAAGGGTTTGCGAAGTCACCTTGAAAAAGGATAGCCCTGAAACAGGCATCAAGTCACTGTCATTGTGCTAAAAAGGCTGGCGGGCGCGGATCCCCTCGCACAGATTACCCATGGAGATAACTAAACGACCGCAGCCCAGGATAATACTAACAAAGAACGTGGAGCGCAACGCTGTACACAGATCTTACAAAACACCGTAAGGTGGTCTCAGTTGCTAGTTTACTATACCGAAGGTCGCGGGTGTCAACCCAGTAGGGGGACGAACTTATGTGACTCAGGTACGAGACTTGCAGATCAACGGCGGGTTTCTGCGGGTACTCAGGTTTCTTCCCCCTCCTCCCTCTCTTCCTTCAATAATGGTATTGGATGCAGTCTGTTTAATATTTAAAAAACATATAATAACACTTTCTTTTTATCTTTTAATAGCGGCTTGTCTTTTACACCACGTGTTTGAGTGTGTTTGTCGTGTATGTAGCAGTGTCCCTGAAAGGTGTAGTTTGGTTACAGATCGCCGCTCTTTGAGTTTGATTTAGGAGTAAGGCGTTTATAGCATCCTGTAGTAGTAGTAGTAGTAGTAGTAGTAGTAGTAGTAAGCTTAGTAGTAGTAGTAGTAGTAGTAGTAGTAGTAGTAGTAGCCAGCAGTAGTAGTAGTAGTAGTAGTAGTAGTAGTAGTAGTAGTAGCAGTAGTAGTAGGCTCATACTACTGAGCTTAGTGTATTTCAGCACCTTGAGCGGCTCTTCGAATGGTCAGCGCACTATAATAAAAAAAAAACAATTCATTATGTCAGCAGAAAGTTATGTGCGTCTGTAAACAATATCTTAAGGATATGTGATATCTAAATCTGCCTGAACATCACTCTCACCAGTCGTAACAAGAGAATCCTACTCGGTTGGACAACACAACTTATTTTGTAAAATGCACCGCTAACAAATGTACACATTATATAAAACGACCACGACTTGAAACAACTCAAAGTCCAAAACAAAGGTGGATAAACCTTCTCCAAAATTGCCACACACAGCAAGGAATAATGTGTCAAAACGCTGTATTCAGTTACAAAACACCGAATTTCTCTGTTTATATAATAAAGTATTAGCATTAAAAAAAACAGCGATGGACCTATTGTAAGATTAAAAAAAATAGCCTACTGAAAGCAGGGCTTTCATGTTGGTACAAAACTTGAACAAGCGTGCAAAGAACAATTCTCCGCAAAATATCTTGTGTCCGACTGAACACAGTACTTATTCAGTTCTAAAACAGCCAGTGACTCATTGTAAGATAGCAATGCTACTGGATACAAGAGAGAGCGAGAGGGCGAGATATAGACAGACAGACTGAGCTTGAGTGTGTGTGTTTTACAATTTCAAATGCGTGTGTGTGTGTTTTGTGTGTGTGTAAAATGCGCGCTCGTGTGTGATCATTTTGGTGAGAGTTGTGTCATGGTAGATGGTAGATGGTAGATCAGATACACTATATCATATATATAATATTCATTTGTTCGCCTAGCTGTATCTGCCTTGCCTACGCTTCCTATTTGCGCGGAGCGTGAAAAAAAAACACAACAAGACACCCTTTGAAGACAATACGCGCGTGATCTATCATTTTCGCCCTTTTCCGCTACACTCTCTGTTGTCGCCTTAAGCATAATGGAACCAATATATTGATCGGCAGGTCGATCGATCAGAGGCTGTGAATACCCCTTAATCACCCGACTCCGAGCGCATGACACAGGGTATTCACTATAAGTCATAGCAAAGATAAACACTATAATACTGCTTGAAGACTTGGGGAGTACTACAAAACAATGTTATAGTTATAAGAGAAAGAAACTAAAGGTTATGAACCACAAAATGTGTAAGTGTGTGAGTATGGGAAGTTGGCGGAGGGCGTAGGTGTGCGTGTGTGTGTTTGAGGAGAGAGAGAGAGAGAGAGTGTGTGTGTGTGTGTGTATGTGGATGTATGCGTGCGTGTATGCGTGTGTGTGAGTTATGAGTGTATAGGTCTGTCATTCACACATTGTTATTACAAATTCAACGAATACCATGAGAAATAAATTTATATTTGTTTGTGGGTCACAAACTTAAAAGCAGACAGAAACAAAGATAAAAGGAGGGGAAACCGAAAGAAAACTACAATGACAAAAAAAATAATCAATTACTTTGATCCACATAAAATGAAATAATAAAAAAATGAATTATAACACAAATAACGAATAAATAATTTAAAGAAATTAAAATAATAAATGAATAAATAAATAAATAAAAAGGAAAGACGGAAAGAACTTTGGAAAATGTAATTTCAGATATGTAACGTATTCATCTGGTATCCGTGCGAGTGCCAGTATATTGCTTGAGAACTTTAACATAAGTGACGTTTCTTTTAATTTAATGTGTGTGCACTTGCTAACGTAGGCAACATCAATGACGACAACTTATTAAAAACAGTTTACTAATACTTATTAAGTATCCACAATCACAGGGTTCTGTACGTTGGTCAATAACACCCGTACTAATTACGGCAAGCGGTCAGCTTAAACCTCAGTGTTAATCCTGGAGGGATTACAGCATACAGTTTGTATACAAGATCTTAGGTAAGGTTGCTGCGCTGCCGCAACATCAAAGAGCCGATTACGTCAAAGGATTAGACCAGGAAACCTTGGCTGGCCTGCAGTTTTACTGCAGAATAAGTTGTAACACAAATTCAATGGTATTAAATGCAGACCTTTCTTGGCATACAAACTAAAATACATATTTACTTATACACTAACATGCATTATTTAGTACAGAAAAATAAGTTTTTACAGAATAGTGTTAAATGTAGACCTTGGTTGGCATATAACCTTAAATACATAACTGCTACACTAACTTACATACTTACAGCATTAATTAAGTACCGTAGAATAAGTTGTTACAGAATGGTATTGAACATAGACCTTAGTTGGCATACAAACCTGAAATACTGCTACACTTAACTTAAAGAAGACATTTCTGATTTGTATACATTTATCATTTAAACTTCATAAAACAATGGTTTCTGTTGCATGCAGAGGGGGAAAAAAACATGAGTTTTTGTCGGTAGCTTGTTCATAATACAAAACTCGCAAGCTTTTAGCTTGTTTATATTAGGAAGTCGATTTTATCGGGAAGCCTCTAAATGAACGTTACTGTGTTCAATGAGTTGCTGGATCTTTTGTTTGTCTGTTGGTCCAAGACAAAATGACCAGGTTTAAATTAAATTAATCTGTTATCAAAATTCTGCTTAACCTCATATCTACTATTAACTCTTCTTCATCTTTCGTCACCCTATTCCTCCTCCTTCTCCTCTTCTCTCTCTCTCTCTCTCGCTGTCTCTCTCTCTCTTTCTCACTCGCTCTCTCCCTTTTAGTGGTCCTGATTCGGCTCTTGGGAGTCCGCTGGACCCTATAAGCACTGAATATCTTATCTATCTTCCCCCTCTTATATAAGATACTATTTCTAAGCGAAAGCAGGCGGACGCACACACATGCTTACAAACTTACACACACACATACACACTTTCTCTCTCTCTCTCTCTCTCTCTCTCTCTCTCTCTCTCTCTCACTCACTCACTCACTCACACACATTCCCCACACCCACCTACACACACACACTTCCTCTCTACACAGAAAAATGCTAACAAAGTAAAAAAAACACTATATCCAAGGAATGAGACATTCTGAAGCACTGGTGTCAATTTGTATTGACATTGAATGTAGCTTTTTGACATGGTGTTAGTTCAGTTTCAGCAGCTTAAAGTAAGCTTTTTAGTCCTAATTTTGTTTTGCGTGTCTTTTTTCAGTCCAAAGCGAAAAAGTATCCATTTCAACAAGCTGGAGCAGCAGCAGTCTGAGCCTCAGATCTCATTCTCCTTCTGTTTTTCCTATGTCTATCTATCGTCTGTCTGTCTCTTGAGTCCAGAGCGAAACGTCGAGTACCCATAGTTCGTGTTTTGAGCAGCAGTCAGGTCCTGATCCTCGGGGATCGAGGTTCTTCGTTTTCCATTTTAGAAAATGTTGTCGGCGTGAAACTAGGCGTTTTCAAACTAAAATCCTTCTTCTTCTCTGGATACTGTAAATAACTCCCGTCAAAAGACTAACAGTGTTCACATGTGCATCAGTCAACTTGTTACGTGGCCGGTTTGAGTAGAGAGGTGGGTCAGTTTCAACTTGTAGTGAAAGTAGTCATGTTCCATCTGCTCAATTTCCTTCCATCTGTCTGCTCAGTTTCTATCTTAAGTCGCGAGTGTCAGTTTCAACATGTGAAAACAAGACCCAAAGACATCGTTTACCCTTTTAACCTTTTTAGCCAGCAAAGTAGCTAGCTGAACCTGCTGAACAATACGCCTAGACAGAACGAACCCTTTTTTGCCTTGCTGGCAGGACATGTCAAGGTACCGTACAAGCCTGGAAGAGGGAAATGTCTGTTGTGTGTGTGTGTTTGCCTTTTTCAGCTGTAGAAACACGCAAGGTGCATGATTTATGTGTTACCAGGGGTGGGTTGTGTGTCGGTACGGTATGGGAAAAACTGTCGCTGAAACCAGGGGGGAAAAAAAACAACACAACATGAGTTTTACTACAGGGTGGGGTCTTGAAGAAATGTTGGGAGAAGAAGGGTACAGTATAGATTGTGAAGTGAGGTTTGAAATGGGTCTCGGGGATTGGGTTGGGGTGGTGGGCGGTAGAAAGGAGAAGAAGCGATGTGTGAGGGGGTAGACAGGGCAAGAAGAGAAGAAGAAGATGGATTTTGTGTAAAGGTAAGACTGTGTACATTCATCAATGGAGGTCAGGAAGTGGGTAGATGTGAAAGAAAAGTGATAGGTGTTAGGTCATTTCTGTGTGCAGGATTGCAGGAATAGGTTTAGAAGGAGGAAGAAAGGTAGAAGAAAAAAAAAACATATTTTTTTTTAATCTTAAAGCTAAGGCTGTACACTCATGAGGGTGGACTCGGTCCTCAGAAATGTTTTTATGTAATTAGTTCATAGTGTCCTTGCAATACAAGAAGAAGAAGAAGAAGAAGAAGAAGAAGACGTAGTAGTAGTAGTAGTAGTAGTAGTAGTAGTAGTAGTAGTAGTAGTAGTAGTAGTAGTAGTAGTTGTAGTAATAGTAAGCTTAGTAGTAGTAGTAGTAGTAGCAGCAGCAGCAGCAGCAATTAATGACCTAACTTTAGGGATGGGTTCTCTATATGTTTTAATTTGACAAGATGGAAACGCTCGAACAGGCTTGTATGTAGGAAGAAAAACTGAGGAACAATATTAAGTTCTAAATGTTCTTCGAGAAGTTGTTGACCTTGATACTTCAAACCCTTCTTAGCATCGTTTACAAACAATACTCCCCCACACCTCTTCTGCACTCTCTCTCTCTCACTTGTTCTTCCTCCCTCACTCCACCCTCTCCACGTTGATTTCACCCCCTCCCCCCTCCTCCCCCTTTTATTTTTCTTTTCAACACGTGTCACTCAACCTAGCAGATGACGGGTCCAACGGTAATCAAAGTTGTAAATTTCGTCCCACTTCCCGCTGCAAAAAAAAACCCGGAAAGAACATGAATTTTATCACTTCAAACTGTCGTTAAAAGTTGTAATTTACCGCAGCGCAGATGTGACGGATGTGAAGACCCCTTCATCATTTCTCCTTCCTCTCCCTCCCCTCCCCCAACCCCCACCCTGTCCCCATGATCATCATCATGATCATCATCATCATGATCATCATCATCATCATCATCATCATCATCATCATCATCATCATCATCATCATCATCATCATCATCATCATCATCACACAGGCCTGCGTTCTTTTCTTATAGTTTATTGAGCGTTTACCCCCACTCCTAATAACAATCCACCCCAACCTTTACTTAGGGTGAACCTATTATGCAATCGCTACCACATTTATGCACTCACGGCACGCGCGTTTCTAACACATGCCATACTTATATTAAATATATATATAATATTGCGTTCGAACAAGTATCGCATACACCCACACACTTTCGTGCTCTCTCTCTCTCTCGCTCGGTCGCTCACACACACAAACACACACACACACAAACACATAAATTCTCACACACACCGCTCAAATTATATTCCATCATACTACCTCTTCTGTTTGCTTCCCTTCCCCCCCCCCCCCCTCCCTCTCTCTCTTTCTCTCTCTCTCTCTCTCTCTCTCTCTCTCTCTCTCTCTCTCTCTCTCTCTCTCTCTCTCTCTCTCTCTCTCTCTCTCTCTCTCTCTCTCTCTCTCTTTCTTCCTGCGATTCTAACTCCACCTCACCATCCCACTCCACTCCACCCATCCCCTCCCGTCCTACTTTCCATCATATTCCTCGCGCCGATCTCTCTTTCGTCGTTAATTTAAACTTAAAGCGGTTTGCCAGGAAGAAATGACAAATTTTAAAACCGGAGGTTGGGAACATTTCAAGCACTTCAGCAAGCGATAAAACATAAAAACGGTCTTGTCAATATACGCAATTTTCTCCACGATTTTCACCGTTGCCTCCATCCGCTTGTTCTTCTTTTTTTCATTCGTTCGTTCTTTCTTTCTTTCTTTTAAATCATCGTCATCACCAGGATCATCATGTTGTTGTCGTTATTGTTGGTGGTGTTGTTGTGGTAGTAATTGTAGTGGTGTTTCGTTTATTCATTCATTCATTGTTTCTTTCTTTATTTATTTACTTCTTTCTTTCTTTCTTTCTTTCTTTCTTTCTTTCTTTCTTTCTTTCTTTCTTTGGTTGTAGTAGTTGTGGTTCTTTCTTTCTTTCTTTCTTTCTTTCTTTCTTTCTTTCTTTCTTTCTTTCTTTCTTTCTTTCTTTCTCCTTCTTTTTCTTCTTCTTCTTTTTCTTCTTCTTAGTTTTCTTTCTTTTTTTTCTTTTTCTTCAGGCTGCTTTTTGTTTTTAAAAAGGAAAGCGTTTTTAGCAATGGAATATTGGCAAGAAATGGGGACGAGGATGTGTAGAAGGACGATGATGAAACTGTGATAAGTCGTGATAAATCTGTGGGGACAGGCGTGCTTTTATCGCCGTTGTTGAATTTATACCTCTTCAATCGCTAAGTAATTAAAGATGTTCAAACATCCGTACGACACTTTTTGAGGTGTATTAGTTTGTAGATGGCTGTTGCAGTACATTATTTTAATTTGTTAAAAAAAAACTATTCTCGAATGTCTTATTTGATTAACGTAGGCAGCAAATTACATGATTATTGGTTTTCCTTACATACATGTAGATCTGATTCCTTAAATTTATTATTGTACATGTACGATGTCCAATGCTGCATAATTTAATACTGGGCATTGCTTTAGATTTTATTTTTTATTTGATTTGTATTTAATGTTTATATATATATATATATATATATATATATATATATATATATATATATATATATATATATATATATATATATATATATATATATATATATATGCGGTGCATCGTTATATTATATTTTAGTGCCGTGGCGCTCTAGATCCGTTAGGACAGCCAATTCATGAATGCTAGTTTATACTTGAGGATGCTTCATCATCATCATCATCATCATCATCATCATCATCATCATCATCATCATCATCTTCTTCTTCTTCTTCTTCTTCTTCTTCTTCTTCTTCATCTTATTATTATTATTATTATTATTATTATTATTATTATTATTATTATTATTATTATTATTATTATTATTATTATTATTATTCATGAAATTTTTATTTGAAATCTCACGTCACAGAACATAATTATAGGTCTACGTGAAATTTGTCGAACCCACAAAATATATTCTCTTGAAGATGCATCATATGATTAAAATATCACGTGAGAATGTTTAATACGAAAATACCCGTTTCGAGGAAGACGACGTTAACAAAATTAACCGTCATACTTAAAATACTGCAACTTGTGGCCTCTAGGCCTATATTGTTTTTCCACTAATGACTAACAATTTCGTTTTAGTTCGATATTTTGATATTCATCGTTTCTCAAAAGTAAACTATATAATGTCTACATCATCATGAGAATGTTGGTTGTTGGCCATTTGTGTCTGTGTTATGTTAGGAACCAGAAAGTAATTGACGGAAATCTATTGTTTCATCTAAAATTATGATGCGGAAATATTGCGGAAATCTGCTGTAGTCATATCGGATGCATGTGCTTTTGAGTAATTCTTATATAAAAATAAACAGGCCGTCACCAACCAAACGAAACTATTTATATATATATCCTATAATCAACTTTCTCTATTCCATAATCTTTATGTATAGAATTGACTGTGTCGAAATCGCCTGTAATATTATATATCAACTGAGTCTTATCCAATGTGTCCTTTGTTTTACATTGACCACTCTCAGTTTCATAATCTTGTGTCCATAGAGTTCATTTGTTCAAAATCCCGTGGGCCTTTTAATTCTTATCCTAGGTTCTAAACAGTTTGTATTAGCTGTTAGCAATATCTGTTTATGTTGTACAGACAACGTTCACTCTGTAATCGTCATCTATATAGCCGATGTGGACAAATCGTGTGAGCCTATTCATTCTTACTCCATGTTCTGAACAGATTAAGTTTAGCTGATGACGCCTTGTTTTCTAGTTTGTTGTCTAGACACATTTCACTGTAGGGTTATAATCATATTCTATAGAATTAGCGTGGGTGAAATCGCTTGCGCCTATTCAATCTTATCCTATAGCGCTGAAATAGGTCAGTATTGACGCTGACGGCATCAGTTTAGTTTGTTTTGACGACATCGTGACAGATACAATGACGTTCTCGTGTTGTGCAAAAGCTGATGTCTCAGGTAAATGGACTGTAAGTTGACTACATAAGGTGCTTGTGCTAGACATATCTTGAGGTAATCATTTACTAGTCTTGGTGATAAGCGTAATCATGTTCTGTAGGTTGTGATAAGCTTAAGTTTGCCGACGTAACCATGACGATGATTTATTTCAAGAGAGAGAGAGAGAGAGAGAGAGAGAGAGAGAGAGAGAGAGAGAGAGAGAGAGAGAGAGAGAGAGAGAGAGAGATAGTAGATAGATAGATACATAGATTGATAGATACATAGATACATAGATACATAGATAGATTTTGTAATTTATGTACATAGTTGTAAATAGTCTGTACCTTTACTATTCTGTCTTTGGTGTATTGTAGCAAAAGTGATGTTTTATCGAGTGCATGTATTTATATGTAATGACTATGTAAAGTGTGGTGAGTCTGGTCATAGGCTGGAGTACCCGCTATATAAAAATCCGTTATTATTATTATTATTATTATTATTATTATTATTATTATTATTATTATTATTATTATTATTATTATTATTATTATAGATAAATACATAGATACATAGATAGATAGATAGATAGATAGATAGATAGATAGATAGATAGATAGATAGATAGATAGATAGATAGATAGATAGATAGATAGATAGATAGATAGATAGATAGATAGATAGATAGATAGATAGATAGATAGATAGATAGATAGATAGATAGATAGATAGATAGATAGATAGATAGATAGATAGATAGATAGATAGATACTGCCAGAGCCTTATAGAATGTAGAACGGCTATATAGGCCGTGAAAAATCATAATGAGCTGTGCAAGTTAATTGTGAATCATAGAAAAACACAGAAACAGCAAACTCAAGACCTCTCGGCTGTAATTACGATACGATGGCCCTATGTTTGCAAGGTAATCATGTTGTGTGGGAGGGTTAGTACGTACTGTGATAAACGTAGTTAGGATAATCGTAAAAGAATGTGATAAGGTATTAATTTAGGGGAATATTTTCTACGCTAAACTTGGCCAAGTTTGTCAGTCCAGATGTTTAGAATATCAGCACCTGTTGAGATAAAAGACCGACCTGTTTGAAAGGTATAGGCCTCGTCATTCTCTTAATACTCGGAGTGCCCCTGTCACATAGTAGTTCAGAGACTCCCCCTTCCCCTTCTCCACTTGCACCTCCCTCCTTCTCCCATTACCCCCACCCCTGCCTCGTCCACTTTCATTTGGAAAATGATCACAACATTATGAATTCAGATTGTCAAACAGAAAGCCCATTTGTGTCATAAACTATGATAGTTTACTGCCGTTTGGACAGTTTATTTAGTCTAATGTGTTTAGATCTTATTAATATTACTATTTGACGGCAGTCCCGTAAATAAACATCCTTTGTGTGTTTTAACGTCTTGCAAAATTAGCAGCTGCTCGGACGCCTGGTCATTATTATTTCCTTTATTAACTTTTAAACTCTTTTTTTGAATTTCGTTGCCCTCGCACTCTCCAACGAAGGCTCTGGCTGTCGCGTGATGACAGAAGTAAAGAAAGCCATCGGGTTGGTATTTTCCTCCGAAAGGTGACATTTTTATGTGAATGTTGATGCCTTACTTACTTGTCTGGATCTAACAATCTACGCTGGATGCTTTGATTGTAATACTTATAAAGTGAATGGGCGTCTAATCTTTCTTTCTTTTCTTTCCCTACGAGGATGTACAATTCCTGTATTTGAGTCTTGACGAGTTTAGATTTAATTTTGCTTTCCTTTGTAATCTCCTTTGTCATCATCAAATAAGCAGTGGGTACAATTTGATTGTAACGTTTATTGGACTGTCTGGTTCCCCTTGGTGGGCCAAATGTCTGTGTCGCCTGCCTATGTACGGAGGTGTATGTAGTATGTGTCCCTACCGTGGAAAAGCCACTTATGGATGGTCACTCTTGCTTTGACATATCGGTGCTTATCGGCACGTTTTGGAAGTTTCCGGCAGCTTGTAGACCTGTGTCAGTCGGTACTGAACAGTGCAGAATTCAGTGTAGTGTTGCGACGCAAAGTCGACGGCAACGAGGTAAGTTCAATCAGTACTGAACAGTTCAGAATTCAGTGTAGTGTTGCTGCGACGCAGAGTCAACGGTAACGAGGTTTCTGTGTATTGCGGATATTACTGTACTTGGCATGTTCAAAGGTCTCGTAAAAAAAGAGAAAAAGAGGGGGTGGGTGGGAGAATGGAGGGTTAAACGATATATACTGGTAGGCAGGGAAGAACTATTCCCTATTGTCAATAATATTAATAATAACAATGATAATAAGGGTACTTATATAGCGCTTTTTCCTAATGACATCAGTTCAAAGTGCAGTTCTCACACATTCATACTTAACGTTAACATCGAAATTCATACGAAAAAAAAAGTAAAACAAAACAAGACACTAATACATTATACAAAGATAAAATATAAACATGGAAAATAATATTTACAAGTAAAATATAAAGGACGAGGGAGGGAGGAGAAAGAGGAGAGCAAATAAGGAGTGAGGGGGGGGGGGTGGAGTCGTGCGGTATGACAGCGGTGGTCTGAATCCTATCCTATCCTATCCTATCCTGTCCCATAACCCGAAGGTCGTAGGGGCACCACAGATGATCGTTTAACCAGCATACTCCATCTTTCTCTGTCCTCAGCAGCCCTCATGGCTTCGCTCAGTGTCAAACCAGTCCATTCTCGAATGTTGTCCTCCCACCTCTTTTTCGGTCTCCCCCTTCTTCTACCTCCTTGCACTGTGCCTTGCAGAATGGTCTTTGCAAGGCCTGATGATCTGGTGACGTGGCCATACCATCGGAGTTTCCGTTTCTTCACCACTGTGAGCAGGTCATCGTGTTGTCCAATGGCTTGTGTGATGGTCTGTCGGACTTCGTCGTTGGTGATGTGTTGGGTATAGGAAATGCACAGAAGTCTTCTGTAGCACCTCATCTCCATGCTTTGTATTCTTCGTTGGAGATCTGCTGTGAGGGTCCATGCTTCGCAAGCATATAGGAAGATGGAGATGACCAGAGAGCGCAGCAGTCTTACTTTGGAATGTAGACTGATGGTTCTGTCTTTCCAAATGGGCTTCAACCTTGTCAGGGCAGCAGTTGTTTGTGCGGGAGGGGTCTGAATCACAAAAGAAGAAATAATGGTGATGATGGTAGACGATATCAGAATTTTTTTTTTAAAGAGATGAGTTTGCAATTTGGACTTAAAAGTGGCTATGTTCGGAGAGCGGCGAAGAGAGAGAGAGGAAAATAGTTCCAAGTTGAAGGACCAAATACTAAGAAGGATTGACAGCCTGCAGAGGAGAGTTTGTAGCCATAATATCTGTAGCATGAGGGTGTCAGAGAAAGAACGAAGATCTCTAGATGGCTTGTAGAAGTGAATGGTCTGGGTGAGGTAGGAAAAAGCTAATCCATGGACGCATTTGTAAACAGAAAGTGCAGATTTTGTTGGGAATTCTGTTAGATACAGAAAGCCAGTGAGGAGAACGTTAAATGGATATACTGTAATATGATCAGATTTTTTTATTTATTTTGAGAACTAGGCGAGCAGCTGAGATCTGAACACGTTGGAGCAGGTTATTTGTGAACCCACCTCCAAATGTTAGACTCTGTTTTTAATAATGCTTTTTCCATCAATTCCTGTATTCTCGTCATCGTGTTTGGAGACTCAATTACCTATTGCATTCATTGCTTTGTTAAGGGCTGCATTGAAGAATTCTTCTTCTTCTTCTTCTACTACTACTACTACTACTACTACTACTACTACTACTACTACTACTACTACTACTACTACTACTACTACTACTACTACTACTACTACTACTACTTCTTCTTCTTCTTCTTCTTCTTCTTCTTCTTCTTCTTCTTCTTCCTCGTTTTGTTTGGAAACTGAATTACGTTTTGCATTCATTGCTTTGCTAAGGTCTGCATTTTATAATGTCGTCTTCTTCTCGTCGGTATCTTCTCGTTTTGCCCAGCCAAACCTCAAAACAATTTGCTTTGCCGGATTCGGCCAAAGAGCTACAATAACATAGCGATGAGACAGTCGCTTATTCGTGTCAACAATGTCTTCTCTTATCAGTTTGGATAGCAAAACGTCCCATATCTCTCCAGTTTTAAGGGGAACGGGTTCGATTTGGGCAGTTTAGTCATAGGATTATTGCTGGAAAATTGGGGGATTTCGTTAAATTGTTTCAGAATATTGTTCTTGCTCTATGACGTGTCAGTTTCTCAGGTATGATTAAATAACGGTTTATTAATATAGTAAATTGTTGTAAAATGTGGGTGTGAGTATGTGTGGTGCGAGCGTGCGTGCGTGCATGTGCGTCTCTCTCTCTCTCTCTCTCTCTCTCTCTCTCTCTCTCTCTCTCTCTCTCTCTCTCTCTCTCTCTCTCTCTCTCTCTCTCTCTCTCTCTCTCTCTCTCTCTCTCTCTGATATTTTCAGTTCAAAGTTAAGTTATTCATTTGTTTTTCAGATCAGACTATTCGTCAACGGATTATTGTTATGGTGAATAGCTTTCAATATTTTTTACTATTATTATTATTCTTATTCTTATTATTATTATTATTATTATTATTATTATTATTATTATTATTATTATTATTATTATTATTATTATTATTATTATTATTGTACAGATAAGATTTGTATACGGATTAAAGGAGATTGTTTAAGAAGTGAGGTTTCAAAAACTTAATTATTGCTTGTCATTATCACGGGTTCGTGTATTGAGACTTCTATTACAAAATAGTGTTCATACCCTCCTGTATAAGCTGCCTAGTGCCGCATCGTTTCTTCTTTTTACAATGCTGTTTGAGTTCTAGCTCGCGATGCCAAGCTATGTAAACCAACTATTATTGATTAAGACATACAATCCTTTAATTGCTATCATCTATACTTTGTGAACAATGGGACAAGACAGTACAGGAATGAGCCTATGCTGTAGATAAAAAATCAGTAAGTATTGTATTTCTATATAATCCTTTAAAAGCTTTGGAGCCGCACGTCAGCATTGAAGATGTGTAAATCTGGGGTTTGTGGTTTGTAGCTTTTGTCAGTGTTTTTGCAATGCTATTTGTTTGTTTGCTTGCTTGCTTGCTTTCTTTCTTTCTTTCTTTCTTTCTTTCTTTCTTTCTTTCTTTCTTTCTTTCTTTCTTTCCTTTCCTTTTATTTCTTTTTCTTTCCTTTCCTTCCTTTTAATACTTTCGTTCTGTTTTTTCCCAGATAGAATTCTGGAGCATCATTTTCGGTCACTAGTGAGATTTGTGTTGCGTTATTATTATTTTTTTTAAAAGTTTCTTTGTTTTTTGTTTTTTTCCTATCATACCACTATGTTTCATCATCGAAGATTTTTGATATGTTGATTTAGTTCATCTGGATATAATTTTTCCCCTTATTCTGCTATGTTAAGATTGTAGGTGAGAGTTAGGCCCTATCATAGTGTGATGGTGGTCGTGGCTTAACAGGGTTGACCCCAGTTTCAAATTAAAATTCCCACCCTTGCGACGTCGTTTCATATTGAATTTAATCTATTTTTCTTCTCTTTTTTAAATTCTTAGTTCTGTATCCTTTAGTTAGTTGTTAACCGGTTTGGCTCATGTTTGAACATTCTGACCCAAAGTTGTTTCAAGTTGAAATTCCGCAATCCATTCGACGTCGCTAGGGATAGGGTTGCTGTTATTAGCTAGGCCTGATATTGAATTGTACAGAGGCTTCCTGCTGCGCCCGACCTTGTATCAGCCTGGTGCATGCTGTGGGGATGTTTGCTTTTGGGGCTTTTAGCTTGACACTCGGTGTATTGTTATGTTACTGTTTTAGCTATATGAGATTTTAGGCGACTTTTGGATGATGTAGCAAACGTGAGACTGTTATACGAATACTTTATTATCTCAACAGAGAAATTCCATCGTTTTGCCAACATAGTAAGCCAACATAACAACGATTTAAAAATTGACAAAATACACACACGCATATAATAGAGTCTTCCTTTGGAACATTTTATTGCAAAACGCATTCCGTATTGCACTAATTCATATCATATCATATCAAAATTACAGACTATAATTAATATATACACACATAATATATATATATACACACACACACACACTCACACACAATTTTCTTGCAGAATGGAATTAACCTCTCATTCGTGAACCTCTAGTTTCAAGTTTGTCGCAGCTCTGTTCAGTCGTCGTACACGTCGTTCAGTCTTGCCTTGCAGACAATAAATCAATGCCTTCGTTCTGGGACCGCGGACTCATTAGAGTTAAGTTGATTAAGCAAGCCTCTTAGGACTTTTGGGACGGTGCCAGACAGCTTTAGAAGTAGAAGGAAGGAGGAGTGGAGAGAGAGAAGAGAAAGAGAGGAGAAGAGGTGGAATGGGGAAGGGAGCGAGGAGTGTATGTGTGGGTGGGGAGATTATGAAGAGGGAAGATGATGCAGATGACAATAGTTTTAAAAAAAAAAGACTTAATTGTAGATTACAGTCACACGACACCGGAGCGTGCATGTGACTACTGGTAACGTTAATCTGACACCAGCGATCCAGTTGATGGTTAGGGGAAAATAATATGGTCACACGTTGGGCAATCAGGGATTCGAACCAGGGACCTTTCGGATACTAGAAAGCCGCTCTACCAACTGAGCTACCCGGCCCATATGACGATGGTGGTGGTGTTGTTGGTGGTGGTAATCGTGATGATGATGATGATGATGATGATGATGATGATGATGATGATGATGATGATGATGATATAAATGATGATGTTTGTGACGGTGGGTTCTATTGTTGCTGGGCTGTGCACAATGGAATGCTATTACCCACTCGTCTTTCGTCTGCGGGGATCGGCTAGTTAGATCGCCCTATGATTAATCTTAATACATTTATATGTTTGGCCCGGTCTGTGTGAGGATATGGTTACCGAGATAGGGAGAAACGTCTAAAAGATTCACTGACACACTAGCTCTTGCACGGCTTTGAAACATAGGTTGTCCAGCCACTTGTTCACAGTAAGTATCACACAGTTATTTCCTCTACTCTATATCTAATTATCTAATCACTACAATTAACTTAAATGTCCAAAACGTAATATAACTAGGATTAACTTAACAGTCCAAAAGTCACTTCGAGTGGTTCGGAGAATGGGTAGATCTTTGCTGGATCTATTTTGCTACTGTTCACGATATGTGCTACTGTGTCATCCTTGGGCTTTGTTCTGATTTTGCCTAATGTTCGTTTTCAGGAAGAGTGGACTACCGCACAGTCCCTATAGATCAGTGTTTGTGCACTTGTTCTATGGACTTGGCGTAAGCGTTGAGGTGTGGTGCTGTTGTCTTCTCGTCTTGTTTGTTGACCACTGAGCTATTGGAGCTCAGTGATCTCTGCTCACTTTTGCAGGCCGCTTTTCTGGGATGACTCTCTGTGGGGGTCTATCTCCTGCCGCGGACCAAGCCTGCTCGTCTGCAAAACATAAGACGAGTTTCTGCAACGCATTGCTTACAAAGGATGTGCAGAGCGTCTCACTGTTGGCAAAAACAGCCCTCAGCTAGATCATCTCCACTTATACAGATAAGAGATGAACAATCTTCTAAGTCCGTGGTCCACTGGAATCCCCAACATACTTCCTATATATATACATCATGGCTAAAATAAACACAGGGAGAAGTAATTAATAATATACACCTTCTCCGCCACTGGTCTGCAATAATACAAATAGGAGGAACAACAGTTGGTCAGTGGGGGCTACCTCGGGGTCTCAAAAACCGGTCGCGTGGGTCAGCCAAAGGAAAGTTTTATGAACATTCACATTTATAAAACATGGCAAGACTTCACAAGCATAATCCAACAATAATATAAATAAATCAAGGTGAAACAAAAGATCGATCATTTACTTTTTTGTTAATGTCAGGCTATGGCTATACTGCGATGAATTGAGTTTCACCCATCACCTGCGCAGTCTTCTGAGAGATATTTCAGCGTGTCCATCTTGGATGAGGTTTTAACAAAGACTGACCTAACCTTAATGCTGTGGTCAACTAAAGCGTGCGACATCCCAAGAATCCCTGCACTGGTGCGGAGGGGGGAGGGGGGTTGACGGATATAGGTCAGCTGAATTATGCCACGGCATACCTTAGCAAAGATTTCCCAACAAATGCTTAGACCAATCCTAACTTTTGTCGTCTGCTAGACCTCGACTTTAAGTTACAAAGGCCAAGAAGGATGAACGTTTGAGGCGTGAAGCCTTAGTGCAGGGTTCAAACTAGCCTCTTGTGACAATGTTGATGATGGTAAAGTTTGACGACGACGACAGTGATGATGAAAATCAATACTGCTGTTCATAACCACTTCCAATGTCACGGTGAGGTTAACAGTTACACACAATAACTCTTTTTAAAAAAATAATTTTTTAAAACAATTCTCAACAATCCGTTTACAAATCCTATCTAGGAAACAATTAATTTAAGCCATACCAAAACTATAAAATCATTTACCATTATAATAGAACTGTAAAACTATAGAACTAGAAAGACCTTAACGTGTTTAATTTAAAACCAAACATGACTCGGACACACTTCCGCAATTGTCTACAGTATTCACGCTATCAAGCATTACGCAACCGTCATGACTGTCAGCTATTGTATTAGGACAATAACAGTCACTTTAGACGAGTTCACGCCAAGGTTAGTTTTTATGACCACATAGAAGTCGTTTATACTAATAGCTTTAAAACGGCAATAAAGTCAACATAATCTTGATATTAAAAATGAAAATGTCTGTGTGTTTGTGTGTGTATGTGTGTGTTTTACATTTTTATTTTATTAAAAGCAATTATTTTCTGGTCCCAAATGGAGTGAATGAATGAATGAACTTTGAAATTTGACTTCCTCAGCCACCATTGGGCGATACGGCAACCTGGGTTAACCACCCCAGAGAAGGAAGAGAGGAGGTAGGGACCTAAATAAACACTGAACCATGAGAGCATTCAAACTTCTAAGATGGACAGTGCATGAAAAATGGCCACTTTTATCTTGTCCATCAAGGGATTCGAATCTGGGTCATCGTGTGTGTGTGTCAGCTGAACGCACGCTGAGCTACGGCTGTGGACTATAGTGGAGTCGAGTGTAGCGGTGAACTAACTGTGGACATTCTCTATTACACATCGATACGTTCCTCTCATTCTCTCCATTATTAAAAAAAAAACAACAACAACAACAGAACGACAACAAAATGTCGGGGCGCGGCCTCATCTATTGCTCATCTATCTCCCCAGCGTGCTCGCTCGGAGATTTCCTGTCCCCTCCCCCCCCCCATGATAAACCTACTTTTTCTCCACTGCCTCTTTTCCCCTTGGTACACCTTCTTCCCCCATGGCTTGTTCTCTCCTCCCCAACCCCACCCCCAGTCCTCCACCCCTCCAATCTCTTTTGTCCAGCTATTATTTCCCTCTTTCTTTACAGCTAGCAAGTGGCATCCTCCTCGCTCCGTCATCGTCCTTCTTCATCATCGGAGCTAACACTAACAGCCGTCGGGCAAATTGGGTGGAGAGGGGAAAGGGTCATCTAGCAAACCACACAGCAGCGTCTCTCATCTTGAACTGAGGTTTGGTCTGGGTTTGAGCTGGGCCTGGAGAAGATAGAGAAGACGGCGGCGAAGCATCATGCTTTGGTACTTTTTTTTTTCATATCCTTTACCTGTATTAACACTTGACAGTACCTCACTGTCAAGTATTTTTATTTATTTATTTATTGAAGAAAAGGGTGGCGTTTCGGAACATTGGATGATGATCATGTAGAACATTACATTACATGATTATTGCTTTAGGTCCAGCGGACTCTTCCGAGCTAAATCAGGACCGGACAACCCCTGATCCGCATAAAAGATCTGCAGAAACAACCCTAGTGGTAAAACTGAAAGCTCTCCACCAGCCAGTCACTTTACAATAAAGACATCCCACGCAGGGGACGCTGAGGCTGTACTCTAATTTATCGAACCCCCGTTTACAAAAACAAAATAGAATTCAAACATCAGATCATGTAGAAAGGTAAATAACTCGGCGTTCCCAATCACCCATTCAGCAGAGTGACCCAGCGTGTGTTTGATGATGATGACCTTCAAAGGTCGAAACAGCTGTTACACACTTTGCTCTCAAAGCAACGGTGGTCCTCCTATAATGGAAGAAAGTTTTCCAGAAGGACTTTTCACATTTCACTCTTTGTATATGGCAGTGTGAAACATTCAACTGTGACGGGAAATCTTCATTTGGGAACACTTGAGTTATTGGTTCCTGTTCTACATATATTTTGGTTGTTAAATTTATCGTTCTTAGATTTTTCTGCTCAAGGCGCTGGCCGCTACAGGATAGTAACTCGAGCCGCCTGAGTCCAGTCGCCCACTGTGTTAGGTCCATCGGGGCTACACAAAAAAGAAGCTAGTTTGATGCGTGAACTCCCGAGAATGCGATTTTGTAATGAAACTGAACTACAGGAGTAAGTATAAACGAGATTGACTATTAAACGTGAAACCGTGCAATTATCTTCTTGCTGCATTAAAATCGTTAAAAGTATGTTTACCCTTTGTTAGCTAATAAAACCACCAGAATCCTTGTTGGTAAATAAAAACCATACATAGTACGCCTGATCAATTACGCACCATTTTCGACCAATTTGAAACCGGTGCTTGAAATCAGCTACAGATTAAAATACCGTTTAATTATATTGAAGTTCCGCTTTTGGGTGTGTTTGTCAAATAAAATATAAAGATTGGTAATATTTCAGCGTATATATTATGTCCCAGAATGCTTGAATTTAATCGATTTGCACTAGCCACACACACAGTTACCTACTACAGTAGATATTAAATTTATTTTTCATTTTATGCTGCTATACTCATTTAAGTTAATAGTGTGGTTTTTTTGTGTGTTATTCGTATATTATGCCGATGAACACCGCACGGAATTCTCCTTGTAATGTTTAGGGGGAACAATAAAATGATTCTGTAGTCTGTATTTTATATTTCTTGACGACATACAGCACCATACCATCTAGTTAATATAGTCTTCTTATCCTTGTGGTAAGCTCTTGAGGTCGTTGATATCCAATGTCGTGGAGGTAGAAGTAGTAGTTGGGGCTTGTCCTGTGCTGAGTGTTGGGTCAATACTGGCGCTGTCCGCCTTCCACGGGTTTAGTTCACAACTCTCAGTGTCTGGCTGTCCTGTCCGTCTGCCGCAAATCCATACAGAGGAAATGTCCCACACCGGTGAAACAGATGTTCCCACATCTATATAGTGTGTCACGTCACGGGCTAGCCTAGTATACATGTTTCAATTCAATGAAGTGCAGTCACTTTGAAAAGTCGGGCTAACAAGCGTAGTAGGGTTGACGAATCTTTTAAGTGTTAAAGGACCGACATACACTCTTACTTACGATCTGGTATTGAAAACGAGGAGCGGTGATGAGCGTGCGTGTTTAGTTTCAGCTATTACAACGTGGAGAGTGATTACAAGCTTAAGATAACTAACCGCTGTCGGTTTGAAAAAGTTCTCTGAAGGCTCCACCATAAAAACAATTGATTGTTTCGTCGTGAAGGTTGTTTTCGACAAAGAAAATCAGAGGAATAATTTGTTTTGAGCGTTTTTTATTTATGGGGTCAAACGCTCTGAATAATTGTAGAAAGCGTATCTATTTTCAGTCAGCACGTGTCTTCCTTTGAACAGATTGATCTTCGAAACTTACTTCCGCTTTTTGTTCAATCGTCGAGAAGTGTATTTCAGCAATAATAATAATAATAATAATAATAATAATAATAATAATAATAATAATAATAATAATAATAATAATAGGAAGAAGAAGAACAGTAATGATAATGCATCTGCTGCTGCTGCTGCTGCTGCTGCTGCTGCTGCTGATGATGATGATGATGATGATGATGATGATGATGATTATTATGCATAGATCTTTATTGTTCATGCGTCAAGGGAGGCAATACTATCTTTCGGATTGAGGTTTTGTGTTGTTTGTGTTCTCATTGTCCTGTTGTTCAATAGATGAAATAATAATATCTGATTATAAGATTGAATGTCACGGCCAAACAGCAGCGTTTGTTGTGTGCCGTTATGATCAATTATGGGGGTGCATAGAAGCTTTGCAGACATGTATTGTGTGTTTGCAATATCGGCAGAGGGTTCTCACAATGGAAATGGCGTCCTGGCATTCATCTCAGTATTTTGAAATTAAGATTATGAGATTGGATGTTACATGTTTTGGGCAGCAGCATTTGCTTGTGAATATAGTTATTGTTCTGTAGAAGGAGATCTGCTGAGCTGTCTCGTATTCGTCCATATTAACACCAAAATTACGACATTGGAAACAGCAGTCTGTTGTTAATTCATCTTGGAATTTTGAGCTCGGCGAAGCGTAAACTCGTACACGTAGGAGTGTGGGTGGGTGGTCGTGAGTGTGTTGACTTAAGATTGTGTTCAAATCATTCAGTTTTTAATAAAAGCAAGTAACCAACGACACGGCACGGCACTGCACTGTACGATACCACACGACATCTCGTACTACAAACTACACTGCACCACTCAACATGACACGACACTACAAATAGGCTCATATATACCTGACACTCAAAATTGGGTCTGTGGGATTCCCGTCCACATCTCTCTCCCCACTCCTCTCCTCCTTCCCTTACTACCTCCACCACCCTCTTAACTGATGTCTAGTCTGGCATTCAAGCCCTGTATGGAAAAGTGATGAGGAATTTGCTGTCTGGGCCAAAAACTTAGATATATATTATATGCAGAGAGAGCATGTCTATTGCCTCTAATTTAGCTATCTAGTCCCTCAACCTGTCATCACTATGGCGGTACACATTACACTGTCGATCCACATCCAGTTGCTGTTACACCTTCAAAGAAGAATCGAATGCTTTTTAATAGGAAAGAAAAAAAACAAGGTAAAGTTGTTTTCCTAGTACATCTTTGCACAAACCCTAATATTAAAAACCCACATCAGTGGGTGCTGAAGAAGAAGAAGAAGAAGAAGTTAATGGAAGAAACAAAATATAATATAAAACAGTGTTTTCCTCTCGTGAATCTTGCAGCAGTCCTCTTCCAAGCACAAAGAATAAGCAGAATGAGGAGGAAACAGAGGACTCCGGGAAGAAATGAAAACACAAGGGAGTTTGTTCCTCCCGTGCATCTTGCACAAGCCCAGATAAAACCACATCAATAGATGTGTTCGTTAAGCCCTGCCCGAGCCGCGATGGTTGTTTTGTAATCCATGATAGGCTATTTTGGAATCACTCCTTGTGGAATCCCGCTTGTGGTAAACCGCAACAGATAAGCCAGGAATGCAATAGAAGAGAAAAGGTGAGAGATAGAGAAAGGAGAAGGAGGATGAGGAGAAGAAGAAGAAAAAAGAAGAAGAAGAAGAAGAAGAAGAAGAAGAAGAAGAAGAAGAAGAAGAAGAAGAAAAATGATAAAAATAAAGGTAGAAAGTACATGAAGGTTTACATTTGGAAAACCCATTATTGAGCTTAACATAGTTTCAAGAGCGCTTCGATTGCGAACTTTTTTATCAGGTAGAAGGTTTATTGTTGGGTGTGTAGGCCTAGGCCAAGAACATCAAGGGCATTTTTTGGAAAACCCATTATTGAGCTTAAAATAGTTGAAATAGCGCTTCGATTGCGAACTTTTATCACTATTGCCTTTTAAGTGCATTAGCTCACAGTAACCGTATACTTGTTTTTTCTGTTAAAGTTACTTTTATCTTTAGCGCTTAACAAAGAGATGGCGTGATACATCCAAGGTCAATGCTGTTTTACCTTTCTGCTTTGACGCTTCCTCCAAAGACGTATTATGTTAATATTTCTTTGATGTTCACATTAAAACTCCTGCATCCTGCACTACAAATAACTTAATAAATGTGTTGTATGTAGTTTGTAAGGATTATTGCTTTTTAAGTGTTAAAGCGATTAACCTAAAAACAATTATGCCTATCCAGAAAAAACCCTGTTCTGTGACATTTTTACTTTAACATGGGAGGGCCGCTTGAGTTACACAGGCCCGCGCCGTGAGCATGGCTTGAGCTGGAAAAGCTTAATATACAAAAAAGATGAAATAAATTAAATAACCAACAAGAAGATGAAGCATACGAATACGAGTATTAAAAACGGTTTTCTCTCAGGGAAATTATATAGCAACGGAATGGCATGAAACTTCCCAGCTTATTAATGTGTGTTGAGAAGCAACCTCGTGTAAACGTCTATGGAAACCAAGACTCTTTCATTTCCTCTTCGTCACTATTTTCAGTCCAAGGTCTCATTCATTCTGCTGCATAAAAAAACAATCCTGGAGTTTCTTTCCCTGAAAAGTTTTGTATTTTCTTTCGTTTGCGACGAGGCAAAGCCCAACATTTTTTTAAGATTGTGTTCGTTCTGGTTTGTTTAGATAGCCATTTCCGTTTTCAAGAGGACGGTTCATTGCAAACTAGTCTTCTTCTTCTCTTCTTCTTCTTCTTCTTCTTCTTCTTCTTCTTCTTCTTCTTCTTCGTGGGACGGTTGTGCCACGGGATAATTCATTCAAAACCAATTCTTCTTGTTCTTGTTCTTCTTTTTCTTCCCCGTAGAACGGTTGTGGTGTCAGCAAAGGGATGGTACACTCGAAACCAGTTTCTGGTACTTCTAGCAACGTTTTTGGTGAAGGGAAGGCTTTTGGCAATGAAGGACGAAAAGTTTGTCAAAGATCGAAAACCTACAATCATGCCAGAACCAGCGGGCCTTGAGTAAACTTTGCTGTAGAAATTTAGAATGCAAAGTAAACTTTTTGTTGGACAACTCGCCATGCGAATCCCATGGGGGTCTCAACTGCAGCGTTCGGGAGATTGCAGACGTCATATTTCTTCCAAAGCGGCTCTGATGTCGTCTGCAGCTGACTGACAATCCATGGGCATTGTCTCCCCTTTTTGTGGTAATCCTTTTCTGCATTATCTGCCACTTCTTTGTCGATAGATTTTTTCCCCCTCCCCCAACCCTTCGCCATCCCTTGCGACTCTTTTGTGTCCACACAAATCTGATATAAATGAAGAGTTAATGCAATGCGAAAACAACTTTGGATCACATGAAAACAAAACAAAGGCGAGATCAAACAAGCGAAAAGAAAAACCCAATACGAAATGCAGAAAGAAAGAAACAAATAGGCTTACTGAAAGGAATAAAAAGAATAAAGAAAGAAAACTAAATGCTGCTTAGTTTAATGGAAATTCGAAAATAAAAACTTGCCTCAAACTGTTATAGTACTTTGTAACTGACTTCAGAAGAAACAATTTGCTATTCCTCTTATATATCAGTCAGATGCTCTGATATCAATAGAACAGAATGTGATACTGTTTTCCATAGATGCGTTTTTCTGTTAGCGATTTGTTTTGAAAAGAAGACAGTTCAAAACTTAATGAAAGAGGAAATTGAGAATTCACGCGAGCATTGTACTAGATCTATTTGTCGTAGTACCTTCTTCTTCTTCTTCTTCTTCTTCTTCTTCTTCTTCTTCTTCTTCTTCTTCTTCTTCTTCTTCTTCTTCTTCTTCTTCTTCTTCTTCCTTCTTTCTTCTTTTCGCTCCTAGGGTTAGTAATCGAGCCCTATGGGACTGCGTTTTAATTCCGTAAATTGCCTCCCTCACGGTGGTTCTCGCCCTTCTTTTGTCTTCTTTTGTTTTCTTTATTCTGTTTGTTAAGGGTTTTGGTTTTTTTTTAGTTGGGTTGCTTAACAATGTTTGTGTTTGTGAAAAACACGTCGGTCTGCGGAAATTGCACTCCCCGAGCTGAAAGGAGAGACGGGTATGTGTATAGGGTATGGGAGGAAGAGCACGGGGTGGAAGAAACGGACGAAGAAGAGAAGAAGAACTGCAGACATGCGCTGCTATCTGATATCTGTAATTTGCAGCGCGTAGCCCCGTCATCTGAGACAGAAAGTCATTAGCCCGAGCTATATGGACACAGATAAGGGAATAATTAATCGCTTTTCTTTCCGTCTTTGTCCCATCCTGTTCTTTACTGTTATTTTTTTCTCTCTTTTTTTGGGTTTAAATCGCTCTCACTGTCTTCTAGTGTGTGCGTGTGTGTGCGCGCACGCGCGCGCGCATGTGTGTGTGTGTGTGTGTAGCCTCTGTGATTAGAGTTAACTGCTTGTGTCACTACCGGTTTATCTTCGTGCACGTATCTTAGTCGAGATCAGCTTGACATGACTTCTGGGTTCATTGTGAAAGTTTGACTAATATTTTTTTTCTGTTGTTTTGTTGCAGTCCCCCAATTTTGGATTAAAAACCAGCTGGACCGTTTCCAGAAATTGGTAAGTTGTTGATAACACTACATTTGTTTGTGCCGCTGCTCTATGTCTTTCTGTCAGTTTATGTCTGTCTGCATGTCTCTGTCTGTCTGCCCGTCGGTCTCTCTTTCTGTCACTCTGTCTCTCTGTCACTCTGTGTCTCTCTCTGTCACTCTGTCTCTCTCTGTCACTCTGTCTCTCTGTCCCCCGCTTTCCATCTCTGCGCATTTAAATAAGTTAGTTGAACTAGAGCGTGGGGCCGGGTAGCTAGCTCAGTTGGTAGAGCGGCTTACTAGTAACCGAAAGGACCCTGGTTCGAATCTCGGATTGGCCAACGTGGTACCAAATTATTTTCCCCTTACCATCAACTGGTTCGCTAGAGTCAGAATAATGTAACTACAATCCACAATTAACCCAATTAACCTTGAGCGTAACGGTAAAGATAATATGTCCCATCATTCGCTGTTACTGGCTAAAGGTAATTAATTAGGTGCTACGGTGATTTACTTCTAAATGCGACATTTGATTATGTCCATCCGCTTTTACTTACCCTGTGACCAATAATATTGTATACCCGTTGAGCTGCTTGGAATATTGGGGTAGCTTTCAAACCCTAGTGCCAAGACATTAGCGCATGCGGAAGCCAGCGGCTAGGCATTTCGGTACATGTTTAATATATGACGTTTTAGTTCAACATTGTAGAAAGGGGGGGTAATAGGCACAGTGGCCGCGGGTTTCTATTTAGTGCTAGTAATTAATGGATGACAAATTTGAATATGTCGCATTATTGAAGCCAGTAGGCACCTACCTGCATGCTGCTTTCGTTCTTGCTGTGAAGTGAAACATGATACGGCTGGGTATAAATGTACTATGATATTCGATAGGGCTCTGAGCACTTGTATCAAAGGAATTATTGAATGTCATTATTTAAATTAACTGGAAATCGATCGTGTCATGTTGTTTTGCTCATGTGAGAGACATTCTGGTATTTGAGAGACATTCTGGTATTTGAGAGACATTCTGGTATTCTAAGTTAATCAGAAATAGGATAATAAAGTAATAAATTCGTCCTATCTATCTAAATCCCTCATCCCTTCGGGACGTTGGGGGGTTTTGAGAAATTTGAGGGTGCGGAGCGTTTTTTTGCGACGTCGGTCTGTCTGTTGCTTGTTGTCAAGAGGCGTGACATATCCAGCGCGTACGCTATTACATGTTATTTGCTTACGGCTACTCGGAATACCCGCTCGATGTTGTTTTCGAAAGTCACTTTCTGACTGTCCTTCATGTATATTTGGAATTTATAAAAACATTACAGAGTGATGTGGCTGTTGTGAAACGAATTGTTGAGTGCAAACTGTCCGTACTTGTATTTTTAACTTATTCAGAGTGTCTTAAATTGCATACAGGAATACATTACCGATCTCAACAGACCCCTAGTACCGAGTTTTGCATTTGGGGAGATTTCAAGAAGTTTTCTCTAACATTCAGCGATGCTCATTTGCTATGACATTTCATTTGAATGCCGTGAATGGTTGAGGGACGCCTCAAGCCTCAGATCTCCTTCATCATATAGCCATCATATAGTGTATCGCTAAAGTTCATATATGAGTGTATTCCATTAGTAACGGTATTGGTTGGACGATGTGGGCTCGGAAACATTTTCTTAACAGAGCTAGCACAAATCTCGCCAAGTGGGAGACAGAAACATCTTGTCCATACCACTGACCGGAATGGCTGACAGGCTAAAAGAGTCAATCTCATTACTTACTGCGTCTCTGTACATCCTTTCCCATCGCGTGCGCTCTTCCCTTCATTAGCAGTTCTGTGCAGAACTGGAGCTCGGCACGGGATGCAGCGATAATCTTGAAACGCCCAGTGCGGGGACAGAGAGAGAGAGAAAGAGAGAGAGAGAGAGAGAGAGAGAGAGAGAGAGAGAGAGGTGAAGGGGAAAGACAGTGTTTGCAAGAGAGGGGAGAGAGAGAGAGAGTTTTACGATGGGATATATATATATATATATATATATATATATATATATATATATATATATATATATATATATATATATATATATATATATATATATATATATATTAGACTGATTAGACTGCTTTAACATAGAGGTGGCTTCTGAAACCCTAACTAGTTTACAATGAACGAAAGAGAAATTCCAACAAACAAACCAAAATTCCGGGCAGTTGGTGTAATAGTAGGGAGAGGAAGGGAGAAAACTAAGGTGGAGAAGGAAAAAGCCACTTTGTCCAGCAAAATGCGCACAGTGTAAATAAGGCACATCTACGTGGCTGGAGATTCTCCTCATCAGCCATATGAAGGGAGTAGGGTGAGGAATGATAGAGTCGACACAAGAAGAAGAAGAAGAAGACAGAAAGAAGAAAGAAAGAAAATCAGGACCAAAGAATGCACATACAGAAGAAGGGCAAGAAAAAATGTTTCATATATCAACACCAAAGATGTGAAAGATGGGAAGAATCAGTCCCCTATTCGCTATTGTGACGTGGGACTTTAATTTATATAAACGAAACGAAGATGGGAAGGACAAGAAAGTAAGCGAGATGACCGACACAAGTTGATGAAGCAGAAAAACATTTCATGACCACCCGTCTGACTTTGGGGGCTTGTTTCTAGGATTCCTTGGGATAATACCGTCGGCTAAAAAAACCTCCTCGCCTGATCTCGTCCGTCACTTTGTTTGATTGTGCCCATCTTTCAGTCTAGCAGAAGGTACGCAACTACAGCTGCCGACTTCCCGAATAAGACATGAACAAGAAAGGACCTACATTCTGGCTTTGACCAATGTGGGTGGGATTTTAGCACTTAAGGCTAAGTGCTTTAGACCACAAAATTTGTCCAAAACCACCTTTAAAAAAAAAGAACAAAAAAACAATCACACGCAATCTACAAAAACAACAACACAATGCACAACAACATCTACAACCAACCACACACAATGCTTTCAATGTTATCATTTCTCTCTATATATATGAGGGATGTGATGTTAATAAGGTCGTAAAGAAAGAAAAAAAAAGATGATTTTTTTAATGCATTTTAGAAAACATGTAGATTTTGATTGTGTGATGCTTAAAAATGAAATTTGTTTTAAAGAGGAAAATAACGAGAGAAAAAAAACAACTACACAATATTTTGATATTGAAAACATAGTTATGGTATTGAAATTATATGACGGTGCATTTTTCTATTCTTAATTTGGCCTTTGTGCTACATGGTCCTGGCACGAATACCGCCTAGCTGAGTCTACGTCTAGGCGAAGGCCTTCTCTCTCGCCTCGTCCGCTGTCAGCAGGATCGCTTTGTATGCACTGCCACTACATTGTCTCGTCGCTGTCTCTTGACTGCTGCAGGTCACAACATCAGGGAAGACGTTGGGTGCCGAGGAGTGGTTGGGAGTAGGGAGGGGTAGGGGGGGAAGGAGAAAGGTGAAGGGGGCTGAAGGCGGGTGTGTAGTTATCTGTCGAACAGACGTGACAACAATGCCTCAATCAGCCTCCTTTCCTTGATGTGTGCCAGAGCGGCTAGCTAGCACTAGGCTAGACAAGGTGCTGCCACAACAGTGTTGGTGTCAGGTTTGTGCAGCTATGTATGTGTATGGCTGA
>CM072514.1:66312149-66492149 GCA_036898135.1 Oncomelania hupensis | reverse complement strand
ATTTGTGTTTTTTAATTATTAATTTTTTTTTGGGTGGGTGGGTGGGTGGGGGGGGAGCCCTAAGGTGAGGGGGGTGTATTTGGCGACAGTTGTGTCCTAGATATATAATTGTCTCGCTGTATTCAAATCGCTGTATTGATGTCATGCGGGTAAAAATTCTTAAATTTAAAAAGAACATAAAAAAGGCTCACTTGTAAGGTGAACTTGAAGTTTGATTTTACAAGATAAAGTAGCTAGACATCTTTGCACTGAATAGTGGAAAGTAGCTGAGCAAACATGAAGAGAATCGCCTTGTGTTATAAAATTACTTCTAATAGAAGTCTAGTCTACAGACCTCTAATGGAAGCTGTACGCGATTAGCGGTTAAAATTGACACCTTCCGCGTACCAGTTTGCCATGCGTCCCAGTGTGTAAAGCGAAGTTAATAGGTCTAAAAAAGATAGGTTGAATGTTGGTCTGTATAATGTTCTAGATTACTGTAGTATTATAACTTCAAAGATTGCCTGCCCCTAGCGTTAACACTGCGTAAATTGGTGACCTTTGCAACAACAACAAAAAGATGTACGATTTGTACAACATCCATTGTGAACTACACAATGTACCAATATTGTTGGTGCAAATTGTGAAGCTTACCTGGGGCCGAGGTCTTGTCAAATACGTAGCATCTTTACGCAATGCGTAGAGCCTACGAACAACGTAAACTCCGAAACGTGCTGGTCATGACGCTTGCGTAGGCTAAATTTAGCTGCGACGTTCAGCGCATAGTTACGACTGCTCCCCTCCTGTCGTAAACCTTTGCGTAACATGAACAAAGGCGGACAGATTATTCTTTCGTATGCTACTGAGGAGGAATTTCAGGTGCCCACGGATCCTTCGCGATAGAACCAACCCATTTGATGTATATGATGAGGTAGAACTGTTTGCTAGATTTCGTTTTCGGCGAGGAGACATCATTACTCTTGTAGATCTGTACATGATGTAGTGTGAATGTTGTGACGATGCGTACGAACGATGTGTGTAAACGCACTGAGTTGTTATTCTAATGAAAAATGCGTTGTATAAATGCAATTTATTATTATTATTATTATTATTATTATTATTATTATTATTATTATTATTATTATTATTATTTGTCCGGAATCGAGCTGGAACACCCACTCCCGAGGGGAAGTTCTCTGCCTCCATTGATGCAAGTGTTGATCGCATTACGTTTTTTTTTTATCAGGAGCATTTCAACAAACTATTGGAGACCTATTCAATGTGGACCGACGAACAGTAGGTAGAATTATTGCCCGGTTCTCCTCAATTCTGTCTCGAAGGCTGGGGGAATACGTTAAGCTACCAGCCACCCAAAGGGAAGCACATGTTGTGATTGAGAGTTTTTACCAGTTAGCAGGTTTCCCAAACGTACTGGGCTGCATTGATTGCACACATGTTCAGATAATTGCACCTGTCATCAATGAATTTGAATATGTCAACTGCAAAGGCAATCAATGTACAACTCATCTGCAATGCAGAAATGCTCATCACAAACTGTGTTGTCCGCTGGCCGGGTTCAGTACATGACTCACGCATGTGTGTGTGTGTGGGTGTGTGTGTGTGTGTGTGTGAGAGAGAGAGAGAGAGAGAGAGAGAGAGAGAGAGAGAGAGAGAGAAGCATGCCTGTAATTCCTTCCAGAAGGCATATTTCTTGTCGCAGAATATCTAACACAAAATCATGCCACCATGGTATCGCGTGAGAAGGTCCTCCACCTGTCAGAGGGTGTTTTAGTTTGTTCTGAAGGTGCTTCACAGCCTGCATCAAATCTGACCATTTCTTTTTCACTTGGGGAGTTTTTGTCTGTGTTGTCCCTTGTGCGTTTACACGCATGGTTATTTTATTCCACAGGGTTTGCTTTGTTTTTGCCGTAATTTTGTTGTTGAGCTTGCTGAACAAGTCATCTGAGTGTTGCTTGATCAGGTCAAGCAAGCAGTGAACTTCTCCTTATGTAAAATTGGCGGATCTTGGCTGGGATACTTTAGTTTTTCCTTCCATCTTTGTCGTCTTCTATTTTTCTCGTGACGTCACGACAGAAGGAGAATGCCGTGTTTTACCGGGTTTTCCCCAATTTGCGCCAAAAATATCCCAACTTTACTCTCAACGTAAGGCTAAACGTAATACGTTACTCCGCAAGCGACAAAGCATGCGTGGTGACCACCAAGATACGCATTTGCGCAGCTACGATAGACGTAGGCTTTGCGCGTTCGTAAGTCATTGCGCAGCTACGTATTCGTCAAGACCTCGGCCACTGTTTCATTGTTTGTTAAAACGAGTGCAAAGAGAGATAAGATAAGATAAAGATAAGATAACAATTTTATTTTGCCAGGGTAAAAGAGTAAGCGCTGGATGCGCTTTTTTACATCTTGAGAGAGAGAGAGAGAGAGAGAGAGAGAGAGAGAGAGAGAGAGAGAGAGACAGACAGACAGAGACAGAGAGCGACACAGAAAGACAGAGAGCGACAGACATACAGAGACAGACAGACAGAGAGACACAGACAGACAGGCAGAGACAGACAGAGAGAGAGCGACAGAGAGAGCGACAAAGAGAGAGAGACAGAGACACAGACAGACAGACACAGACAGAGAGACAGAGAGAGAGAGATGCTTTGGCTTTGGCGTTGGAGTGTTTGTTATCGTTCCTTTGATATTTGCGTGGTCACTAGCAAAGAGTTTGATCTTTCTACGAAAGAAGGCAAACATTTCGCCTGATTTGAGTGAGGCTCGAGCGTGTTCCCTTTAGCAAGAAAACTTGTAAAGTATTAATGAACTATTTGTGTTATGATTGGAGGGGAGGAGTACTATTTCTATAGGGTAGGATAGAACAGGATAGGATGTGTCCTAGCAGGAACGATCCAAGTCTAATGTCATAGAGTTTAGCGCATAGATCCAACCCGCGGGAACAGTAAGGGTGGAAGTGTTTGCATTGTTACGACTGGTACCGTCGCATGCTTTGCGGAGTCCTTATTTGAAGTGTACATAGTCCAACCCTAGTCGTTAGTGTGGCGGTTTGTTTTGACCGTAGAGACCTTAATTGGCCATTACGGTTAGATCTATTTGAAGAATGTTGTCTTACGGACTTGTACTACAACGTTATTCTAACATGTGTACACATTTAATAATTAATAGTTTACTGTGTAGTTTTATGGACAGTCTAACCTCGTAGTGCAATGTTATTGTACGTGCATAATTAAAAATTATTTTTTTACTAAGGAGATGTGAAGAATAGGAAGTAAAGTATACTCACTGTTCTTGGATAGCGCGCTTACGAGTTCAAAGAGCTGCTGAGGTCGCTGGAAGTAAATAGAATTATGAATAATTACAACTGCAGCGCGCGAGAGCTACACAGACTACCCGCCTGCATTTAACTTGTTGTTCAAAGGGCAGAAGCATTGCAAGCTCAGCTAAGCCACTTGTTATAATCATTGATTGTTGTTAGTATTTATAAAGCTTGTAGTATTGTTAGTATAGCTTGGAGTAGTATACTGCCTCGTTGACTTTAGAGGCTCAGCAGTATTATTGTTAAAGAGAGTGTTTTTTAGTTTTCGCTAAGTGTGATCCTTGTGTACGTTGCACGACCAATCAAGGCATTTAAGTAAATATTGTTTCTCCGTCAAAGGAAAGTGTCTTTGGAACTTGCCACTTGGTGATGTAACAGTGTGTATAATCGGGACACTCTCACGTGGTGTTGCGACGAGTTTTTATAACCGTATATACGCGCATGAGGCGAATACGCGAGCTTCAGAAGAAATGCCGAAATTCGCCTCGCCATGGCGCCTACCCCCACCCTACAACCCCTTCTTCTCTCCCCCCCCCCCCAATCCACTATACACTTACACCCCAACACCTCCTCGCCCGTTTTGGTTTGTATTACTATAATTATAGTCGGAGTTTGTATAATATATTTAATACATTTTGTAGGAAGCAATGGGAAGCAATGTAAAAAATTGTATTATCATGAGACACTGCGGCCCTACTCCTTCGGATGAGAGTATAAACCGAGAGTCACTTTTGTGCACGCACGCATTCCATCGCGTGAACTCTAAAGCTTCTGGCGTTCATGCCATAGACGGGTGAATACCGGCTACACCAATAGGTCTACACCCAGCACGTGCTAGGATCCTTCTCCCCATCCCCGGTCGCCCGGTATTGTGCTCAGTCGTCTTGGAGTCAGGCTATGCACCCAAAGGTTGCAGGCGGGCGCCTCTTGCGGCTTGAGTTAAATCCTGTATAGACCAGCGCCTTGAGCAGCTTTTGAGCATGACATGCGCTATATAATAGTGATTAAATAGCAGTTTTAGAAAGCATTGGTACTGGAGGCCCTGGTCAATGTTACTATATAGATATGAGCTAGTCTGTACAATACATAGATCTGTATAGTTAGAATTATTATGCAACCCTTTTTATGGCAAGCATTAGTGCTACTTGCGACTCTTCTTTCTGTTACTATGGATAGAGTTATTCTATGCAATACATCTACAGCAAATATTACTGCTGTTTGCCATGCCACTCTTTGTCTCTGTTACCGTTAGTAACTCGACGCACCACAATTCCAGACGTAAGAATGAACCGAACATATGCGCACTGAGTTTCAGAGCCCGCCGAGTCCTCGTAACCTTGAAACCGTTCCAGAAACGGTATCAGAAACGGTTTCAAGGTTACGAGGATGTATTCAATTTCTCTCTCTCTCTCTCTCTCTCTCTCTCTCTCTCTCTCTAGATATAGATATATATAGATAGATATAGATATATATACATAGCTATGGCCCTATATATATATATATATATATATATATATATATATATATATATATATATATAGACATTCATAGATATGTCTCTCTCTATATATATATATATTTATATATAGATATAGATAGATATAGATATATATACATAGCTATGGCCCTATGTGTATACATATATATATATAGATATATAAACATACATAGATATGTCTCTCTCTATAGATAGATAGATAGATAGATAGATAGATAGATAGATAGATAGATAGATAGATAGATAGATAGATAGATAGATAGATAGATAGATAGATAGATAGATAGATAGATAGATAGATAGATAGATAGATAGATAGATAGATAGATAGATAGATAGATAGATAGATAGATAGATAGATAGATAGATAGATAGATAGATAGATAGATAGATAGATAGATAGATAGATAGATAGATAGATAGATAGATAGATAGATAGATAGATAGATAGATAGATAGATAGATAGATAGATAGATAGATAGATAGATGGCCCTAACTCTGCAGATTCTAGATACTCACAGCGCGAGAGAATGTGATGACTCTCTGGAGACTTGCAAAGCATCTCCAGGCTTCTGGAGCGTGCGCATTTTAGAAGTGGTCAGTTAGTTAGATTGCTGGCTGCCCTCAAGATAGTCTGGCTGGGCAGTCTCTGGAGATTGGAGCCTAGCGGCAGGAACGTAAAAGGCGCGGAAAAGCCTTGCCATGTACTGCTTATTGCATCTACAGCTTGCAATACAAGGCGGCAACAATGTACAGACGATACAGGGAGTGGAGAGTGTAAGGAAAGACGTTGAACGTAATTACTTTTAGATTGTGGATGCTGCTGTTGGTTGGTTGGTGCTTTGATTTGGTTGTGCTGCTCTGAGAGAGAGAGAGAGAGAGAGAGAGAGAGAGAGAGAGAGAGAGAGAGAGAGAGAGAGAGAGAGCAGTGTTTCCCAAAACGCACATGTGTGCGTCAGAGACGCACAAAAACTGAAAAAGGACGCATGAAAAAAAAAAAGGTGCGTCACAAGGGACGCAACGTTTTTTGTTTTTTGTTTACTGCCGTTATGTATCCTGGCACCTCTATCGTGCGCCCGAGCCGAGTAAGCGCGGTGATCTCCCCTACCCACTGACCGCGCTGACACGCATGCGTAGACTTTTTGTTTGCTTCCGAAAAGCTGAAACATGTCGCTCGACACATGGCTACGGAAAACGATAACCCGCAGAAATGCGGAAGACGATGCAATCGTTGAATGTTGAATCATCATTTTCAGTTCTCCCTAGAGTAGGCAATGATGATCTTGTCTGTAATACGCAGTTGAACAGATTTTTTGGTCTTTTTTTTTTCTTCTGGTCATCGACTTAGTCCCCTCTAACACTAACTGCTTTTACAGAGACAATTTGTACATGCAGATTGATGTGTGTAAATTGTCGTATGACCATTTCATGTTTGTTCTATGGTCATTTTATGTAATTTTAAGGTTCCTCTAGTCAATGGAGGATTCCTTTGTAACATTTATCAGAACAGTATTCCTTTTGTTGTGTTGCTTGTTTTATCAAAGTTGCATTGAAAACTAAGCTTTGTTTGACTTTGAGGCGTATTTGTGTGTCCGTGATGTTGGTAATCAAAATCAAGGTAAATGTAGGAATTGTAAGGGGACTCTCAAATTTTGTAAGGGGACTCTTGAAATTTTGCACCAGAGAGTCCCAAGGATTCTCTGAAAAAAAAGCTGTGGGAAACACTGGAGAGAGAGAGAGAGAAAGAGAGAGAACGGGTGGGTTGGTGGGGGGTGGGGGTTGCTACATGTTTAAATGGAATAATCAAAATGGAAATTTGAGTAAAATGGGTAAGGCATTTAGGAAAAAAAGAAGGATGAAATTGACTGGAACCGAGGGTTAAACGTAGCAATGATACAAATCAAAAGAGAACATCAAACATTGAAATAGATCATTAACAAAAACAGGAACACCCACGTATAATGGAGATAAAACACAAGATATAACTTCTGTTTATTCTTAGACATTGATGTAAATGTTATTTTTACATTATAGTGGGATAGATGGAAGAAGGAAGACCGGGGGGAAAAAAGAACACCTTAAGAAATAATTTGACGACGAGATGTTTATCAATGATTTAGGTAGAGATAAAGACTGGATTATACAAAAGAAACACGGCTTCAGGAAAATGTATTATAAGTGAAAGCATCTTGCCGTGCAAGTATTTTGCAAGGTGGATGGCCTACAAGAGATTTGTCAGCATGAGATCCCCCTACTTCACTCTCCACATTGTAGCACTCCTCCCCTCCACACACACTACAATACACTACCCACTCGTATCACACCACACCACACATCATATACCAAACCACCCCAATCACATCTTCCATCTCATCCCACAAATTACATACCCCATACCACACGACACCATAACACAACGAATCACACCACCCCACAAACATCACATCACACACATAACACAACACCCCAAATCACCCCATACATTACCCCACACCACACACACATTACACTTCACATCACATCACACCACACCACACCAAACCACACCACATCCCACACTTTACAACACACCATGCCATCCACATCACACGCACCACACCGTAACACAACGTATCATACCACACAGCATAACACACCACACCATACATACCACACCCACACATCACACACCTTACATAAAACCACCTCACACATTACACCACATCACACCATGCCACACCACAACCCGGGCCCTGTAGTTCGGTTTAGAAAACGAAATATATATTTCGAGTGAGTCCCACACTGCTTTGCTGAGACTGACCCGAGGCTTACGTTCTGCTACTAGTCCACTACCACTGGTGGGTAGGCGGCAAACGTGAGCTTCCACCAGTCTCATCCACGCAGTGTTTATTAACGTCTGTCAGGACCAGTGAAGGATCCGCACCATTACTGCGTAAAGTTGACCACGAGGATACAAGAGACCTAGATAAAGAAGATACCCATCCTCCTCCTGAATCCCGGATTGGCCAACCTGTGACCATATTATTTTCCTCTTACCGTCAACTGGTTCGCTGGTGTCAGAATAATGTGACCTATAATTATACGCTCCGGTGTCGTGTGACTATAATCTACAATTGGTCCACCTTCTACTTCTCCTCTTCGTTTTTTTTCTTCTCTTCCTGCTGTGAATTTTTGAGTTTTTTTACCATTCGAAAGTTTTGTTCTTACAAAGAGAACCGTTTGGACTGGCTGAATGAGACTAAACACACAAACACATACAAACGTAAACAAACGATGTAGTCACAGTGACGAGACACGGCTAGCACCTATCTGTGCGAAACATAACGGTAAGACACTGCAGATGGAGAATAAACGTATAGACATTAATAGAGAATATTAATAGTTTAGCCGTGTTTGTGTTTTGTGCTTTGCTTGTGCGTGCATCGAAATGCCACAGAACTGAGCGACTGAAACGGAACCAAGCAAACAATGGCATAGTCAACAGGCGAGATACACACCGCTGAGTCTGAAAGAGAGAGAGAGACATTATCAAGAGTGAGAGACGCTGTGAAAGATATAATGTTTGCATAGATCGACACCCTAAAGGACAGATAGTGTAACCGTGTGTGTGTGTGCTGGTGTTTGATGTGTGCGAACGGAAAGGGGCGGCGTACGTGTGCGTATTTAAAAGGAAAGGCGATCAACGAATCGGATCCCAAGGTGTCATTGTTTTGTCGTACAAGATTCAGAGGGCTGAATTGTTTGTAGTCCAGGATTCGCAGCCCAAGGATTGTTTGACGTACATGATCCACGACCATCAGATTGTTTGAGGTACAGGATTCACTGCCATATATTGTTTGACGTACCTGATCCAGGGCTCAGCGATGTTACGCAGCTTTAAGCTGTTCAGCAAGTTTGGAAAACTTTGCCTTTAAATGGCTTTAAGTTGATCAAGCTAGCCTTCGGTAAACGTTGCCTGAAATTGGTTTAAAGTTGCTCAAGCTAGATTGTGGTGTTCTTTGCCGTAAATGTTATATAAGTTGATCAAGCTTTCTTTGGACTTTGACTAAAGTTACACAGCTTTCAATTATATTCCAAACATAACTTTCAGCTTAACGCTTGTGCGTGAAGTTTGGCTTCGTTTGCTTTTAAGATGTAACATTATTTCTTTTGTTTGTTCCTACTACAGAAAGAGCTGAACATTTCCAAAACAATTGTAGTCAATTACGACTATTTTAAAAAAAATGTAATTTCTATTCTAGTTTTAAATGAACAAAATTGGACACTTACAAACAGCTGTAATCCGTTGCAAACACGGTCTTACTGTAATACAGATTAACAGTTATTTGTGTCTTTCTATTTGGAGGTGCATCTGAAAGAGTTGTGTGCTGAAAGGAAAAGCAATCTTTTTGTGCTTTACTTTTTTTTTTATTCGTTCTTTTCTTCCAGCTATTTTCTTCCTCTTCGAAATATCACTTACATCTTTATTGAACTGTGCTCCCAAAACTGGATAAAGTTATTACACAATGAACCAAAACTCACTCCCTTGACCCCCTCCCCAAACAAACCAACCAAAAGTGCCTCACAAAATCTTGACTGGAAATACTTGTGTTGTCAGTTACATCTATTCTTCCTTCTTGTTTTTTTTTCCCAGTGCTTACTCTTTTACCCTTGTTAAATACAATTCATATCGTATCGTATCTTATCTTATCTCTTCATCTTGATTCGCTGTTTCTTCAGCAAGCTTTTGAGTTCCAGAGCCGTAATTGTATTGGGAAATATAATTATGCCCCATTCACCTCCTTCCGCCCTTCCTCTTTCCTCCTCCGCCTCCTCTTCAGCAAAAAAAAAATTTTTGCGCTTTTCCAGATTTTCTGTGCTGTGTCCCCCACACGTCAGTTTTGCTTCTGTCGTGTGTGCTGTGCGAGAGGTGATGCATGATTAATGGAGGGAGGTGTCGAGGCCCATGATGTGCCCGTGAGAGTGTACAATCTATAATTATGGATCTATATGACTTGACTATACCGCCACTGACTACGTACCCAGGTACAGTTATACGTTGTACCGTTGAATGCAGTACGTATGTGAAGATTAGAGGTACGAGATATTATAGTTCATCTAACAATGCTTCTGAACATGGAACACTAATTGCGGTGTGAACATTTGAATAGTAACAACATTGGTTACCATTGAGGTTACTCCAGTTCCCATCTCTCCCTTCAATAATGGTATTGAAGGCAGTCTTATCTATAATTTCGCTGGGAAGAGTCCGCTGGACCTAAAGCAATAATCATGTAATGTAATGTAATCTATAATTTCGAAAAATTAAATTAGATTTCCATTCGTTTTTATACGTGATTACTCGACTTGCCTTCACACCACATATTTGAGCGATGTACAATGTGTTTGTTTTGCTTGTATAGGAGTATTAAATTTTGTTTAACATGGTGAGCGTGTACATGTATGTTGGTTACCGATCGCCACTCTTTGTGTCTGAATGAAGGCATAAGGTGCACATATGTAGCATCCACTATCATAGGCTATTAGGGGTTTCTCCGGGTACTCACATTTCCTCCCTCCCTTCAAAAATGATAGCGATTTCTTCAGATCGCCGCGTTTTGGGTTCGATTGAAGAAAAAACGCGTGAGATAGCATCTTGTATTATTATTATTATTATTATTATTATTATTATTATTATTATTATTATTATTATTATTATTATTATTATTATTATTATTATTATTATTATTATTGTTGTTGTTATATCAATTCTGTTCTGTCTGTGCAAGTACTCTCAAGCTTGGCAATCATTATATGCTTGGGCCAAGAACAGAATCAACATGGATTGGACACAAATTTCGTCCTCACTTTAGCACGTCCAAGATTTCGCCCGAAGCAGCTTGTATTATTTATAACACTAGTGTCTAGTGTAGATCAGTACCCTTACGTTTGAGTAGCTAGCTTGCATTATTAATAACACTAGTGTCTAGTGTAGATCAGTAGGAACAACGAAGCTTAACGTCCTATTGCATCAGCGTTAAGGACGATCACCACGTCGCCACCCTGACAATAATGATTATCATCATCATATCAAAGATGAGATCCTACGGATCTGCCGTAGATCAGTACCCTTACGTTTGAGTAGCTAGCTTGCATTATTAATAACACTAGTGTCTAGTGTAGATCAGTACCCTTACGTTTTAGTACCTAGCTTGCATTATTAACAACACTAGTGTGTAGTGTAGATCAGTACCCTTACGTTTTAGTACCTAGCTTGCATTATTAACAACACTAGTGTGTAGTGTAGATCAGTACCCTTACGTTTTAGTACCTAGCTTGCATTATTAACAACACTAGTGTCTAGTGTAGATCAGTACCCTTACGTTTTAGTACCTAGCTTGCATTATTAACAACACTAGTGTGTAGTGTAGATCAGTACCCTTACGTTTGAGTACCTAGCTTGTATTATTTATAACACTAGTGTCTAGTGTAGATCAGTACCCTTACGTTTTAGTACCTAGCTTGCATTATTAACAACACTAGTGTCTAGTGTAGATCAGTACCCTTACGTTTTAGTACCTAGCTTGCATTATTAACAACACTAGTGTGTAGTGTAGATCAGTACCCTTACGTTTTAGTACCTAGCTTGCATTATTAACAACACTAGTGTGTAGTGTAGATCAGTACCCTTACGTTTGAGTAGCTAGCTTGCATTATTAATAACACTAGTGTCTAGTGTAGATCAGTACCCTTACGTTTTAGTACCTAGCTTGCATTATTAACAACACTAGTGTCTAGTGTAGATCAGTACCCTTACGTTTTAGTACCTAGCTTGCATTATTAACAACACTAGTGTGTAGTGTAGATCAGTACCCTTACGTTTTAGTACCTAGCTTGCATTATTAACAACACTAGTGTGTAGTGTAGATCAGTACCCTTACGTTTGAGTAGCTAGCTTGCATTATTAATAACACTAGTGTCTAGTGTAGATCAGTACCCTTACGTTTTAGTACCTAGCTTGCATTATTAATAACACTAGTGTCTAGTGTAGATCAGTACCCTTACGTTTTAGTACCTAGCTTGCATTATTAATAACACTAGTGTCTAGTGTAGATCAGTACCCTTACGTTTGAGTACCTAGCTTGCATTATTAATAACACTAGTGTCTAGTGTAGATCAGTACCCTTACGTTTTAGTACCTAGCTTGCATTAGTAACAACACTAGTGTCTAGTGTAGATCAGTACCCTTACGTTTTAGTACCTGTCTTGCATTATTAATAACACTAGTGTCTAGTGTAGATCAGTATCCTTACGTGAGTATCTAAGCCAACCTCTCTCAACTTGCCGGTTTACGGTGAACTAAAAAAAACAAACCAACAATAACAGATGACGATGATGTCACGGGTCCAGTTTTATAAACTGGTGGTGTAAAGGAACGTATAGGAGAGACTTAAACCTATACGTTTATACATAACTTAGAGGTACGTTTATCATTCTTTCCTTAAATATATCTGTTCATAAGACTTGTTCCAGGATTCTTAATGCGCACATAGATTACAGTGGGACGAGAGAGAGGGCGGGATACTATAAAGGGGAGGGTGGGTAAAGAGAGAGAGAGAAAGAGAAAGAGAGAGCAGTAATATTATACATTTTCTAACGTTTTATCTCGCCATATCAGTTCATAAAGTATAGGAGCAGGACGCACAACAACAAATTCATTAAATAGTTGTAATTTTGTTTTGGAAAAGCCTTTTTTTTTTACCTCTCCATGGTTCTTTTCAAGGTGGTGGTGTTCTTTTTTTCAACTACGGGAAATCAAGACTAACCAATATGTGGAAATAAGCTGACAATAAATCCAGACTTGCCGGCAGGGGATTGCAGATAGACTAAATAGATTGCCGGTTTTTCTGCAGCAGCGCAGTCCTAATTTATCAAAGAAGATAACACTTTTTTTTTAAATCTTTATTTATATATTGGGGTGCTACATATGTGGTTTAAAACGTCTTCCTCAATCCTGTTCGCAGTTTGTAAAGATGACTTCTCCTCAACTTACTTTGCTCGGCAAGGTGAATAATGCATAGCGTGATCGCTTGATAGCCTCCCTTAGCGCAATCCAGAGCCGGAAGCGGTTGTTGCGCTTGCGCGACCGGAAAACCTAGTAGTAGTTGTAGTCCAGGAATGCTATATTTTAACACGAGAAATACAAATCAGTTAAAATGTCGACTGGAAATGAAAACAGCGGTGGTTGTTGTGTTTGTCGTCGTCGTTATTGTTGTTATTGTCGTTGCTGTTGATGTTTGTCTATCCGTTACTGTGGTGCTTGTTTTGGTGTTGATGGTTGTGTTGTTTTTGTCTTCTTCGTGATGATGTTGATGATGATGAACTTCTTCTTTTTTTGTAGTCAGGTCGTACATTCCTTTACAATTACATATGAGCAAAGACTAGTGCATCGGCCACAACAAAAGCCGCAAGATCAATGGCCACAGACAGTACCTAATGGTATAGCAAACTACTTATTGTTATTATCAAAGAACCTTTCTAGATACCCTTTGCTACTTACTATCTCTTCCTTCACATCGCAGGTCTTTGTCATCGGCTTTACAAAGTCTGCAGGCAGACAACAAGCAAGACAGTAATGGAGTACTGATAATAGCACTGACATTAAACGCTGAACGACGAAGATGCCACACAATATATACTGTTAAACCACATTCCGTTGAACCTTTTAGCAAGCAGTATGGTACTAAAGGTGCGACGAACGTATTTCATTAATGAACAAAAGAATCCATTTTGGTAAGACTTAGGAAAGAGTCTAATAGAACAATATAGTAGGTGTAGATAGGGATTGGGACAAGAATTAATTGCAGTTGAAATTAAGAATCAACGAAGAATCTTATTAAGAGCTCTGTTGCGTTAGGTTGTCGATACACATCGTAGATGGACAAAAGGTTTCATAGGTATATAATTATAACAAGTCTGATGGGTGAATAAAATTAGCTGCAAAAGCGTTATTAAATAAGAACGATGAATTAATAAATAATAAAATAATTTGTAAAATACGTTTTATATTCACTACTCGAATTTACAATCCTACATACAGATGTCAAAAGTATACACTATCTCAGTTGGTAGAGCGGCGAGCTCGTGTTACAAAGGTTGCGGGTTCGATCCCCGGTGTCCCGGACATAAACATTGGCTGTGAGCATTGGCCATCTTACTGTTGCTATTAGTGTGATGGTTGTTTCAGTGTATAGTTTTTCCTTCTCCCCCATCCCCCGGTCGCCTAGGATTGTGCTCAGTGGTCTGAGCGTCAGACAGTGCGCCCAAGCCAGCTAGTGGGCGCCTCGAGCGGCTTGAGTTAGATTTTGTATCGGCCAGCGCCTTGAGCAGCTCTTGAGCTGAAAAGGCGCTATATAATAATAATAATAATAAGAAGAAGAAGAAGAAGAAGAAGAAGAAGAAGAAGAAGAAGAAGAAGAAGAAGAAGAAGAAGAATGATAATAATACTCTGAAGCATGAGAGCATGCTTTATGGCCTGTTGAGGCGACTAATACAGCATGCTTCTAGTAGCCTTCGACCAATGTGTATCGGGTGCATAATAATAAGTCAGTTTATTTTAATTTAGTTTAGTTTGTTGTGCACCGAGTATTTTTTTTTCAACATATAATTAGTTTAGCAATAAATATCTTTAACAACAAATGTACATTACATTACTATAAAGCACACATTTAAAATAATATATTACAAAGCACACATTTCTAATACTACATCACGTCCAACCTCTCCTGAGTGGGGAGACCAAAGGTTTGTGTACAACACAAGTGATCAAGGTGGCTCGCCCAAAGAGAGGGATTGGAGTTCATAGATAGCATCTTGGATAAAATCATTATTAGATGCTATCCTCCGTGGAATGAGGGAATGGTAAGAAAGATCGATCTCCCATGTCTTTTGCCGATAGTTTGCATGTGAAGATTAGTGCCACACATACAGATGGCCATGTCGCTGTGTTCTCAGCTCGTCAGTGTATCAGCTGGGCTTGTGGACAATCAAGCGACTACCCCCGTTGGGGTGCCGGGGGTTTCAGTATAAATAGTATCCCCACTTTCTGGAAATTTAGTGCTTTAAATTCCCACTGTCGCTGTCTTTCTCATTTGCTCTTTCTCATTCCTGCTCTTTTCTATCAATCTGCTATACTATCGTCTTCTTCGCTAGACCAGTTTCCTACCTTTTTTCTTGAAAACTCTTCCGGGACAAGCCTCCTGGTTTGTGTATGAGGTCTGTTGGATCAGCTTGGGAATATTGGACGCTTTCTGCCAGGTGGTCACTAGGGCTTCCTATGATGTTATTATTTCGCGATGCAGGCATTTTATATGTATGTGTTTTGTTCATAATTTTTAATGATGTTTGTATTCTATTTTGTTTTTGTAAACGGGGGTTCGATAAATTGGAGTACAACCTCAGCGTCCCCTGCGTGGTATGTCTTTATTGTAAAGTGACTGGCTGGTGGAGAGCTTTCGGTTTTACCGCTAGGGTTGTCTCAGCAGATCTTTTATGCGGATCGGGGGTTGTCCGGTCCTGATTTGGCTCGGAAGAGTCCGCTGGACCTAAAACAATAATAATGTAATGTAATGTAATGTAATGTAATGTAATGTAATCAAGCGACTGATGTTCAAAAGCACGAGAAGACGCCTGGATGAAGTCCTGAGGGAAAACATCTCCATGCGAAAAAAGAGTATCCACAGTTTGGCTCCTTGGCAACGGAAATGGAAAAGAATCAAACAAGAAAAAAAAGAGAATTAATTGCCAAAAATAGGTATACAATCTAGGGTTGCGGACTTGGTAGTTTTGAACAAGGTTATTTTTAGAAAGTGACTGCTGACGAGTTGAACAATGGGGACACCGAGTTTCCCGAGTAATGGTTCAGGCGCCTAATGCTGCAGTAACCAAGCACATAAGAAGTTTGGAAGTACCGTGAGCCCTAAGCTTTCATTGCCTGGGGAGGAGTTCTTTACGACAAGGGACTATGGATTTACGGCGGCAAATAAACGGTCTTTTAAGCAACCGTGCAAGATGGGAGGAATCGGGAGGATCAGGCCTTACTGATCCCTGGGAATGTAGTTCTAGGGTGGAAGGAGGATGGGGATAGTAGCTGGCTGAAGACGAAGAGAGTAAGGGGGGTTGGTGGTGGATGCAAACCATACAGAGTGTCTTGAAGTACTGGAAGTTATTTTTTGAACTAGTCATTATTTAGTGAGTGAAATGGTTACGGCTGATCTTTGGCACAATTGTTGAGAAAAGTCTTAAAACTGAAAACATCTAAAATATTGCTTTTGTCTTCGAGTTTCATTCTTGCATGCTACAGCAATTATACTTCCATTTTTTAAATTACAACTTTATTTTTGTATTTATTCCTGATATAAAAGTTGTGTTCATTACTGTATTGTTCCTGGCATTCTTTGCTGCATGTAACATATTTAGGAGCCATTGTATCAGACAATGGGTCCCGACAGGAAGTCCTCTCCAGGATCGCACAAACAACTGCTGCCCTGGCGAGGTTGAAGCCAATTTGGAAAGACAGGATCATCAGTCTACATTCCAAGGTAAGGCTGCTGTGCTCCATTGTCATCTCCATCTTCCTATATGCTTGCGAAACATGGACCCTCACAGCCAGCAGATCTCCAACGAAGAATACAAAGCATGGAGATGAAGTGCTACAGAAGACTTATGGTCATTTCCTATACCCAGCACATCACCAACGACGAAGTCCGACAGACCATCGCACAAGCCATTGGACAACACGATGACCTGTTCACAGTGGTGAAGAAACGGAAACTCCGATGGTATGGCCACGTCACCAGATCATCGGGTCTTGCAAAGACCATCCTGCAAGGCACAGTGCAAGGAGGTAGAAGAAGAGGGAGACCTAAAAAGAGGTGGGAGGACAACATTCGAGATGAGGTTTTTTTCTCTAAATTTTTACATCCTAACCTATCCCGTAACTCGGAGGTCGTAGGGGCACCAAAGATGTTCGTTTAACAAGCGTACTCCATCTTTCCCTGTCCTCAGCAACCCTGACTGTTTCGCTCAGTGTCAAACCAGTCCATTCTCGAACAACAACAAAACCTTTTACCAGAATATAAGAAACTATCGGATCATCTCTCTGTTGTTTGGAGTGACGGTAGTGGCCTACAGTAAGCAATCGGTATTCGCCTTTTCATCTTTTCTTTCTTTCTGTCTTCTTTTGGGGTGGGGTGGAGGGGTTCTCCCCAACAGACGGAGCAGACGTCTCGAGGTCTGGAAGCAAGCGCTTCGCCTTATTTCTTGTTTCGTCTGGAAAGATGTCCTGATCTTGAACTGCATTTTTATATTGTAATCATCCGTCTTCCACAGCATACGTCATCCTTATTCTTCTCTTCTTCCTTCCTTCCTTTCTTTCTTTCTTTCTTTCTTTCTTTCTTTCTTTCTTTCTTTCTTTCTTTCTTTCTTTCTTTCTTTGTTTTTTTCTTCTTATTTCATTTTTTTCTTCTTCTTCTTCTTCTTCTTCTTCTTCTTCTTCTTCTTCTTCTTCTTCTTCTTCTTCTTCTTCTTCTTCTTCTTCTTCTTATTCTTCTTCTTCTTCTTTTTCTTCTTCTTCTTCTTCTTCTTCTTCTTCTTCTTCTTCTTCTTCTTCTTCTTCTTCTTCTTCTTCTTCTTCTTCTGCTTCTGCTTCTGTAGCAACAACAACATCGTCATCATCATCCTCAAATTCTGGGTCTTCTCCTCCTCCACTTCCTCCTCTTTCTCTTTCTTCTTCCGAAGATGATGATTAGAAAGATAACAACAACAAAAATACCTGCCATGGTTGCCTCTCGCGCTGATGATGAAAGAGAGAACTACAGCAGCAATAACAACAACGATATTATATTTGAGTCTTTGATGCTTCTCTTGATGAATGATGGAGATACAAACATCCGTGCAGTGGAGAGTGGATGGGGCTGAAGAGGAGAGGGCTCGCGTGAATGGGACAGGAAAAGCGTGTGGCCAATAAGAAGGTGGAGTGCAGGTAGTAGGGGGGGTGGTGTAAGAGAGATGCTCAATTGCAACAATGGTGGCAATCCCCCCACACACGAAAACTGCCTGTAATTATCAGCGTTTGAGAAATAAACACTTGTTCTGAAAATACTCCAGCGAGCGGGCTTCAAAACAAAACAAAAATCTGCATAACGATTTCCCCCTAGCAGAAATATCTCCATTTCTCGGTGTGTGATGAAAGGAAAACACCAGTCCTGCTGCTGCGGCTGCTGTTAAATAACCAGTGCTATGCCACTGCGCTAGCGACCGCCTGCTTGTCTTCTGTTCAGTCCATGCAGCATTGTCATGTTTACCATTTGGCCGTTTTGTTTAGTTTGCTGCCCTGTTCTAATTCTATACTAATTCTGTTCGATTCTATTATATTCTATCATGTTCTGTTTTGATCATCTCAGTTTATTCTGGTCTAAGTTCATCTCTCCCATTTTTCTAAATTTTGATTATGTACCGAGTCTTAATTTCTCTTCTGTCTTTTCTTCTCTTCTCTTTTATTTTTTTCTCTTTTCTTTTCTTCTCTTTTTTTCCTCTTTGCTTCTCTCTCTCTCTCTCTCTCTCTCTCTCTCTCTCTCTCTCTCTCTCTCTCTCGCTGTGTCTCTCCTCCTCCTCCCCCTTCATCATCATCATCATCATCATCATCATCATCATCATCATCATCATCATCATCATCATCATCATCATCATCATCATCATCTTCTTCTTCTTCTTCTTCTTCTTCTTCTTCTTCTTCTTCTTCTTCTAGTTTGGTAAATATTTTGTATAATATTTTAATGTGTTAGCGATGCAGTCTGATTTTGAATTGTTTTTTTGTGTGACCCTGATTCAGCTCTTTGAAGTCCGCTGGACTCTATAAACTATCTAGCTATATAATCTATCTAATCTATATAATCTATCTATCTATCTATCTATCTATCTATCTATCTATCTATCTATCTATCTATCTATCTATCTATCTATCTGTTCTTCATGTTCATGCTTTTTCTTTCCTCATTTGATCTCCTATTTATTTATCACCATCTTAAATCCAAGCTGATTAAACGATCATCTGTGTTGCCCCAACGACTTTTGAGCTACGGGATAATATAGGATAGAATAATCCCAATTACTGTAATAGCCATTATAGTATTGACTTTCAACCCAATGGCAAAAATGGTTTTGACTGTCGTTGGCACAAGACTTCACTACCATCCGCCCATCTCCACCACAACTATCGTCATCATCATCATCATCATCATCATCATCATCATCATCATCATCATCATCATCATCATCATCATCATCATCGACGTCGTCGTCGTCAGTAATAAAGAGTATCAGTAACAAAAGTGATAAACCTTTTGCAATAACAGTATAGAATGTCACTGTTAGTACTAGCACCAGTGGTCAATTATCTTCTAACCTTTCTAATATTGCCCTGAAGTGACCCCTAGCACTACCAAAACTACTAAACCATGAAACAGCGTGGTTGAGCATTTTGAGGCCTTACTCAGTCTCTACGTTGACTTGAAAGACTTAAGACTCAATAATGGCTAAGCCACGCTGAGTGTTAACTGAGCTTTAGACCTATCAGCATTTGGTCACAGCTTATCATAGGTTAGTGGGCGCTTCGGGCCGCTGGAGTTAGATCCTATTTATGATAGCGCCTTGAGCACCTCTTGAGCTAGAAATGCGCTATATACGAACGATGAAATAAAATAAAATAAGTAAATAAATAAATAAATGCTCAGGCTGAGTGCCTGTGTAGCGCAATCCTCTTTTATTAGCAAATGCGGTAGGTAGCAAACAGGCTTGCAAATGATCCGTTGTCTCTCATTCTATCATAATCATATAACCCTATGGGCTTGCTATCTACTGTACTGCTTTACTATTTAGCAACGGGCACCCAAGGTATGTACTGCCGCTAAGGTTAATGGGTTTGTTTTGACATCTAGAACACTTCATATACGTGTTCGACCTTCTACATGATTACTAACCATTTACGAAGTAACCTTCTGACCGCATATTGAACTAATCCCGCTTTTCTTCAAAAATACCCGGAGAAAGTTAATAATGGTATGCGTCTGTCTGTATTGCGGTGGACTCGGCGCAGCCTGGAACTAAACGACGACTCTTGCACAAAAAGAGAGATAGAAGGTGCTCGTCTAGTCTCAACGACGCAGTTTGGCGTGCAGTTATCTACCATTACCCCCCCCCCCCTCCCCAATTCCCCTCCCCTCCATCGCCCTCACCCTCTGGCCAGTGATGGGAAAGGGGAGTTTACCTCCCTTGATTGCCAGAGCTTCCAGCAAATGACGGTGATTACTGCATTAGTCAGTTGCAGTTACAATGTTTAGACGCCTACCGCGCGATTCGCACAGCCAGGGGAAACGCAATGCTTCAGTTTATGGTCGGTGGGTAAGAAGGGGGTTCTGCGACGCGTGGCGCTGACGCGTGTCGCACAGTGCGCCAAGCTCCGCGACCTTATTAGGGGACCCACACTTTTTTTTTTCAAATAGCTGTTTACACGAATGTCGTAAAGGGTTTCTCCTCAATAATGTGGATTACTAAACTCTTCTATGGTCAAACAATCTAGTGCAAAGGTTTGATGAAAATGACCTCAGGCTCACCCCTAAGTGGCGGTAGGAAGATGTCCCATGGCGCTTCACAGTGCGTGAGCTTGCAGGAAGTGCGCGTTTTCGGCCGTGTGGATTCGCTGTTGACGTCAGTCCAAGAATATTATTCGACGTTCGGAGTGTGGAAACGGAATATATCAAGATTTATCATGCATCCGTGTGGGTTTTTTTTTCTGTCCCAGGCTTCTGGAACACACAAATGATGATTAATAAATAGTATTTTCTGCAATTCAAGGTAATTTTTATCTGACTGGGTACAAAGAGGCGATAACGGCAAACGTTCCCTAATGAACGCTTTCCTTGATGATGATAATTGCACAGTCCATGCTAGCAGCATGCTAAGGGGTCACTGCATAGCGCGCCTGCTTAATTACAGACTACAGGAAGCGTGATTTTGTCATGGAAGGCACACACCCTCTCCATTCAAAGGAATAGGGTACCATCCTGCAAGGCACGGTGCAAGGAGGCAGAAGAAGACATAACAAGAGGTGGGAGGACAACATTCGAGAGTGGACTGGCTTGACACTGAGCGAAGCCATGAGGGTTGCTGAGGACAGAGAAAGATGGTGTACGCTGGTTAAACGATCATCTGTGTTGCCCCAACGACCTTCGAGTTACGGGATAGGATATGAAAACAATTCGACTGTCATCTAAAACTGATGACATCAATATATACTGAACGTTGTTGTTGCTGTTGTTGTTTTTACTCCTAATTCAATCCCATAATATATTATATGCGGAGTGTTGATTCGTAATGCATCATTACGATACATGATATATATGCATGAGGCTGCATTTGCGAAGGCCGCGAGCTATGTTTTGCTACATTAATGTGCTGTTAATGTTAGTGTATCAATTCTTAAAACACCGCACGATCTTCGTCTTGATGCGCCATGCAGACGGTGTGGCCTCCAGCATAGTTGTGATTGCACTATCGCCATACATCTTATTGGAAGGACCGGAGACTGGTGAATAGTTTATATAGTAAAGCACATGACAGAAATACGAAAGATGGAGGTTTGGGAGTTGTTGCTATTTCCCTCATACATTGTCACCATAATGTTAAGAAATGCTGGGCAGTCAGGCTGTTTACATGTAGAACGATAATTAGGGACACTGGGCATTTCCTATACCCAGCACATCACCAACAACGAAGTCCGACAGACCATCACACAAGCCATTGGACAACACGATCACATGCTCACAGTGGTGAAGAAACGGAAACCCCGAAGGTATGGCCACGTCACCAGAGCATTAGGCCTTGCAAAGACCATCATGCAAAGCACGGTGCAAGGAGGCAGAAGAAGAGGGAGACAGAAAAAGAGGTGGGAGGACGACATTCGAGAATGAACTGGCTTGACACTGAGCGAGGCCATGAGGGTTGCTGAGGACAGAGAAAGATGGAGTACGCTGATTAAACGATCATCTGTGGTGCCCGAACGACTTTCGAGTTACGGGATAGGATAAGATAGGATAGGTTTATTACCTGAGGGATCTTGGAAGCCTTCTTTCCCTTTGTCAACACTCCCTGATTTCATTGAAACATGGTGAGGTATTAGTCCTACTACAAGCATTGCTTACGCAGACTGTGATCCTATTTGTATTTTTGTGAATTGGTGGGGAGGGGGGGGTGGGGAGGGAGGTAGGGAAAATGTTGGGATTGTGGCGGTGCTGGTGAGTGAAAGGAGAGGGGGGCTGTGCTTTTTAGGCGTAGTAAATGATTGTGCTCTGGCCAGCATCGAACAGTTTAATCATAGGAAGTAATAATATCGTGTATACAATCAGAAAATAATTACTTCAAATTGCTTCTTCTTTCCTTTTTCTTTGGGGAAGGGGGGGGGGGGGCACGGTAATGGGTGCATAACGATTGAAGCAATCAGCACAAAATATAGTGGACAAACAAATAATACACACATCTGATGACTATGCACCTTGTAATCATTACTGTCTCTGAATTATGCAACAGGATACAAAACGCTTCGAAGCTGCAGAAGATTGGTTTTAATTGCAGTAGTAGAGAGCTAGATATAATGACCCGCCAAACACACTGTGTAGCTGAGACTAGCCAAAGCTTATGTTCTGCTCCCCACGGACTTCTGAGAGAGAGAGAGAGAGAGAGAGAGAGAGAGAGAGAGAGAGAGAGAGAGATGTTCGGCGAGTCTCAGCTACGCAATGTGCGGCCGGGTATGAGTGTCGGCAGGAGGAGGATGGAGTTGGTGTCAGGTCTGTCTGTCTCTCTGTCGGTTCTTGTACTATATATGTATCTGCTGTATGTATGCGTGTGTGTATATTATACATTCACAGGCGGCGGAAGCAGGGGGGACAGGGGGGCCATGCCCCCCCCTAGAAAAATGTTGGAGGGGGCAGCCTTATATATTGCCCCCTCCAATAATGAGTAGTGTTTTTTTGTGTTTTTTTCGCCAGGGCATTAAAGGATTTTTTTCTTCAAATGGAATCGAGCAATACAAGTGTTTATCATCATAATCATCATCATCACCCTCTGATCAGTGAGAGAAGTTCGTCCCTTCGTCATCATTTCATGTCGACGCGTCATAATCGTTAGCCTTAGCGTAGATCAACGTGACCGACAGTTTTCGACATCGTGCACATCACAGTCGCTTTTTGAAAACTTTCATTTGCTGTCAGTTTTTACAGTCTACCGTTTTCAATATCAGCAATTTTCTCGACTACAAGTGAAAAAGTCAGCAAAATGGCAAATGCTTTGACAACTGGTGTTATTGTTCCTCGTCAAGCATCCCGACAGACTCTCCGTGACAACCAACCTGCGGCCACTCCAGAAGAATATTTCAAGATTAGCATTGCCATTCCTTTCTTGGAACACTTGTCAACCGAATTGGACTCGAGGTTCAAAAATGCTGGTCTAGCAGTTGATGGTCTATGTCTGGTGCCAAGCACTTTAATAGACAACCAGGATGGTTTCATGCAGGTCCCAGAAGGGGTGATGCTGGCAATGTTGTGGGAGTCTGACCTACCAGACAACGCTGCCCTTGATGCAGAATACCAACGGTGGGTTTGCAAATGGCGAAGTGCTGCTGAGAATGCGACAGCTATCATCCCATCCACGGCATCAGAAGCACTGAAACATTGTGATAGGGATTTTTTTTTATCCCAACCTGTTCATCATGCTTTAGAACCTTTGCACCCTACCTGTCACTACTGCCGAGTGTGAGCGTTCAAACAGTCAGTTGCGCAACCTTAAAAACTACCTGCGCTCTACAATGGGGCAACAGAGACTAAATGGACTTGCTTTACTGAAAGTGCACAGAGATGTTGATATTGACTTTAAAGAGGCAGTGAACTGTTTTGCCAGAAGATACAATTCACAAATGGTACTAATGCCGAGGAACCTAGTGCAGCAAGACTGAATTAAGTGAAAGCAGGGCGGTGATGTTCATAAACTACAAGGTAAAGCTTTATACCGTTAACGATCAACAAAAAGTAGTGAATAATAATAGTATACAAAACATCTCTGCTGATAAATAAATGTGTGTGTGGTTTTTTTAAGGGAGGGGCAGAGGATAATTTTTGTAACCCAGAGTTTGTCAGTTCAATTGTTCAAAAAGCTCAAAGTCCCAGACCATCACAGATGGCTTTTTCAAGGAAATTTCCGGGGGAGCATGCCCCCGGACCCCCCTAGAAGACTCGGCGCTTCGCGCCTTCGCTGAATCTGTAACCCCCAACCCCACCCTCGACTTTTCCCAGGTGTGTGCCCCCCCTTCCCCCCCCCAATCCTGAGCACCTTCCGCCGCCTGTGCATTTATATTTGCGAGTAAGCGCGCAGACTATAGCGTACGTGGGTACATCTCTGTATGCGGCCAGTGCGACTCAGCGCGCCTGCTTATGATGAATATTAATGGCCGTAATTGATCGTAGCTGCGAGCGCGCGCAAAACAGCGACACTGGAGATGGTGAGTTGCACTAATGGCCCCAGAGGGAGTAAAACTAATCATAAAAAGAAATGACTGTAACATAATCATGTAAGCAGGATGTACATTTATGTGCACACTTCGTGAGGATTTCGATTTATAGACGACAGTGTTATTTTCTCTTTGTTTGGGGCAAGCAGATGTTGATTTTGTTCGGCATCAACATCCAAGATTTTGTTTTGGATTGAAAGAATCTTTTGAGATTAAAGTCTTTTCGTATCGAAGTGATTTTAGATTGATAATAATTTTCCATTAAATAAAAAACAACCGCTATGACCATATGTTCACGGAAACATGAACACGAACAAAATTCAAGCTACAGAAGCAATTACAATTGTTTTCCTACATCAGATTTATGTATTATTTTCGCCATAGCACATCATATTACACATTACTGTTACTGTATGCGATGCAACTTGTTTTGTGTGTGAAAACGTACTTCTATTTATGCAACCATACTGCCATAGATGCAGCTGTGTTGTTTGTTTTATATGTACAATATTATTTGTTCTTTGTGAAATCATACTGGTACTGCTAGTGTTGTAGTATACATTTTATGAATGCATCGTCTTGTGTGAGTCTTAATCTATGAAGTGATATGATATGGACAACTGCAGTTGCAGTAGCGTCTCGGTTTTTTTGTTTTCTTCTGTTATGGTACTTATATTTTTTGATATGTTGTTAATACATCGCGTGTGTCTTCATATCCATGTACACTGCCAACGGCGGTCGTCATTCGGGAGAAAAAAACACAATAATTTGAAGTCTTCTTGGTTTTGGGGTTTTAGATTATATACCTGTTTTATGTGTATTTTCTTTGCACATTGCGACTTGGAACTGATCAAAAAAGCATCATTCTTTGTTGTCTGCGGTAGTTCATTTTGCAAGTGTTTTTTTTTTTTGGCACAATACATACGAGTGATGCTTAACCCCCTATCCCCGGAGGCCAAGCACACACACACACACACACACACACACACACACCCACCCACACACACACACACACACACACACACACACACTATTGTCGACACCAAATCGTACTGAAAGATACATGTTCGGATGTGAATGTGTTGCAAGCATGCTTTAGAAATTAAGAGTGCTGATCGTGTTTATCTTTCGGTGTTCTGTTATGATACATGTATGTAAACTGATTTTTCTGTTATTTTCTTACGTTGCAGATTTTTGCACCACGGCTTTTCTTTGGGAGTAAGAAGCAATATCTTCACTTCAAAGGAAACTTGGTGAGTACTGTCTCCAGGCTGATTTTTCTCATTGGCTAGTTTGTGGATGACGTAGCAGATGGGGTTCTAGTACTTTTTTTTCCCTCTTTCTCGGTTTCTTTGGAATGGTTAAGTGGGCGCCTCGGAAGGTTCGAGTGAGATCCTGTACCAGTCTGCTTGTGCCTTGAGCAGCTCTTGAGATGGAAAAGCGCTACATAAAAACGAGGATATAAGATAGGTGTTTTATCGTGCAGCGTAGATGAGTCGCCGGGGCTTCCGTTTCATGCCTGTGAACCACTCTCAGCAATGAGCCAAAAAACTCCACCTTCGGGGAAGACAATCCGATAGAGTGCGCCTAGGGTAGCGTACTTCCGGTAGTAAATAGGCCTACGTGATCGAGACCCATATTCTTTGGCCCCTTGTAATAACTGTATACCGTGTTGCGTCAGGCCATGTGGGGCCGGCTAGCTCAGTTGGTAAGAGCGTCTTGCTAGTAACCGAAAGGTCGCTGGTTCGAATCCCGGATTGTTCAACGTGTGATCATATTATTTTTCCCTTTACCAACAACTGGCCCGCTGGTGTCAGTATAAATCGGTCCAGTAGTCACCTATATGCGAAAGTGTCGTGTGACTATAATCTACAAACAACAACAACGTCACGCCATCTGCTGGAGTACCGAACTCTATAAAAATTTGTTATTATTATAATATATATTATATGACTAGACTATTAAAAAAATATTATGTATGATTTCAGACTTGGTGAAATGTTTGGAGTGATTATGTACATGTTGTCAGTACTACAAACGATTTATTTTGTGAAAAGTCTGTCAGGCCGAGCACAAAATAAATCGTTTGTAGTACTGACAACATGTACATAATCACTCCAAACATTTCACCAAGCAAAAAAAAACATTTGGGGTCGCCTATGAAAGCTAAAGATATATACCGACATCAAAAAAGACTTAAAACTGTAGATTTTGATCCACGACCTGAACATGGAAGTACGCGACTATTGGCGCACCTATCGGCTGAACATTTGCATATTCAAGGGAAATAATTTTAATATTTTGGCCCATTGTGAAGCGCTAGCAGAGCAGCAAAGAAGCAGTAAGTGTTCAACGAGTCTCAGCTTCTCGCTCTTCTTAGCATTACGTACGTCCATCTACACACTTTCTCACGCTGCTCGTGCACTTATCATTATCAGATAAAACTTATCATGGCAATCAGTGGATCTATTTACCCCGTCACACACTCATACACAGTTCCTAATGATGATGATACTATTTAATGTCATGGCATCCATTGATTGATTATTGATTGATTTTTGCTCTATTGGCATCGTCACACTCATACACAGTTCCTGTTGATGATGATACTATTTAATAACACGGCATTCATTAATTTGATCCTTTTTGTACGTGCGTGTGTGTGTATGGGTGTGTGTTTATATGCCTGTGTGTGTGTGTGTGTGTGCATGTGGGGGGAATCAATTCGTTTATTACTGCCTCTCCCCCCAGTCCGCTTTGATTTCGCCTGCTACCAGCCATGTACATGTATGTATATGTATTGTACTAATGTTTAATAAGTGCGTGAATGCGTGAGGGTGCACTTTGAATTGTTCCTTACTAAAAAAAAGCGCCTTATAAATAGTAGTAGTAGTAGTGGTGGTAGCAGTAGTAGTAGTAGTAGTAGTAGTAGTAGTAGTAGTAGTAGTAGTAGTAGTAGTAGTAGTAGTAGTAGTAGTAGTAGTAGTAGTAGTAGTAGTAGTAGTAAAAATCTATTTAAGTCGTCACACACTCAGATGTAAACATTCAGTAAAGTCTTTTGCTCCTTAACATGCTTTCATGACATAACAACGTGATTTTTTTTCCCTTTCATATATCTTTCCCAGCTGGGAATTTAAATCATCATCATTTTTTTTCTTCTTCCACGCCTTTTAAAAACAGCTTTCACTGCTATGGCTCGCTTGGTCTGATAACCTAACCTGCTCGCCACGTGCAATCAATACTGCTGACCCCGATCGTCTCCTCCGAAGCGGAAACTGTCCCAATTGTTTTTCCCCGTGCAATGGATAGTCGGCTGATGCAGTGCCAGTGCCGAGGGAGGCGCGAGAGACGAAGTGCTCATTGCAGCGTAGTATACTAACGTTCACACAGCATAGCTGACACTCGCAGAGTACTTCTAACAAGTTTGCGGAGAGGCTATAACGTTAGCCTTGGCCAGTCTTCAGCAATGTACGCAGTGTGACTTACAACGCAAACGGAAACGTGAAGAGTGCGTGTGGTGGTGGTGGTGGTGGTGGGGGTGGTGTGTGTGTGTGTGTGTGGTTGCGTGTGTGTTTGTGTAGGTGGTTGTGTGCGTGTCTGGCTAGATAGAAACGCCGTTAACTTGACAAACACTTGAAATTCTACGTACGTTCTTTTACCCCGTTATTTTGACGTCAAAACAGTGTTTCGTTAGGGTTAGGGCTGTGGTAAGCTTAGGGTTAGGTTTAGGGTTAGGGTTAGAGTTAGGGTTTGGGTTAGCTTCAAAAATGGACAAACTTGTAAAAATGTCAAAGAAACGTATGTAGAGTTTCATGAAAGTCATTAAAAAAAACTGCGTTCTTACACGACTGTGTGTGTGTGTGTGCATGTGTGTTTCTATTTTTTTCGAATATTTAAAATAATATATTTTTAGTAATCCTAAATTTCTTAACTTTAAGGTGAAGACCAAAGAATTTCGTGTGTTAAAAGCACATAGCTTTACTTATAATTATGGTGGAAATAGTTGAGTTATGATTGACATAGTCTTAGTTATGGTGGAAATAGCCTTAGTTATATGATAGAGATTCACCATATTAGAGCCTACGATGGAAGGAAGCCTTGCTCGGCCGCGTCTGGTTCTCGGCATCGACGACAACAGTTATTGACAGTAGCGGTGCGGTGACTGCACGTGCAGCTGTCATTTTATTTGGCTGGTGCATTCCATTGTTCTCCAGCTTTTGATTTCCCCATTATAGATCGATTTCACTGCACACAGATAATCAGCTCCTATTTGGTCCCCGCCCTCCTAGTCTTATGCACGCCGGATATATTACGAGTTGACAGCGTGTCTCGGAATATTCCGTGTACCTGATTTGATTACTTTCTGTGCGTTGTTGATGTTTGATTAGTCTTGTGTGGTGGGAGTGGCGGTAGTGTTCTACTTGTGGGTTATTATGAAGAAGGCATGCACTGGTATGACATCACTTTCATCTTTCATTACGTGAATTATCCCTCCTCCTCTTTTTTCGTCGTCCTCCTCCTTCAGTCCAAAGGTTTTATTTAATCCCCTACGAAGGAGGAACGAAACAGCAGCTTGCTATTCAAACATTTATAAGCTTATTCGCACCTTTGTGATGTGTACTGGTTTCCTGTCTCGTTCTGAATGAAACCGCATTCCCATTGTGTATCCCTAACCCATTTCTTCCCTGGGATGGTTAGCCCCCGTCTGCCATATTGCCAATGGTGGGTGTAGACGTTAAACTTTAACGTTCGTTGTTCACATTCTTTTACAGTCGTGTGTTCTCTTCACGAAAGAGCAGTCAGTAAACTGTCGTTTGACAAATGTCACTGTTAACTTCACTTGTCAACGGGCCGAATGTGAAGGTCTCATGATAGAATACATGGGAAGAGTTCTTAAATTGTAGTCAGTGCAGACAGCGACGGTGAAGATGATGAAGGTGGCTTGCGGGCAACGGTAGTGGAGGCAATAACAGAAGCAGCAGCAGCAGCTGCTGCTGTTTCTGCTGCTGTCGATGACACGATGGTGATGACTGAATTTCAATGTGGTGCGTTTGTGAGGTTTCATGTTTTGCTCATATGCCGAGACGAAGCTAGAACGAAAACGTCATTGAAACCTTAGAAACTGTCTCTGCACAGATGCACGCACAAGGAAGAGGCGGAGAGGGGTGGCGTAAGGGGAGAAGGATGGCGGAAAGAGAACGAAAGAGAGAGAGAGAGAGAGAGAGAGAGAGAGAGAGAGAGAGGAAGAGAGAGAAAAAAAGTGTGTGTGTGTGTGTTCAGATTCAGATTTTGAAGTAGGTTGTTTTAACTGGAAGCTTTGTTCATTTGTTAAAATTGTTAATTGTTAATGTTAAACCAATTTTCACCTTGTTGTTGTTGCTGTTGTTGTTGTTGTTGTTGTTGTTGGTGTTGGTCATGGATGGTGGTGATGGTCTAAAATCACTTTGTATACTGACCTCAAATATATTAAATAAAGCATGTGTTGTACACAGAAGGAGAACAGAATAGTTTCCGTACATCGTACACTGCGCGCAATTAACGAAGTTTTGCCAAAGACAACATTCATGTTTTCCAACCGAAATAGTCCTCCAAAAGACCAAAATGCAGCGTTCAAAGTACAGAATGACTGAATAGTTTCATCACTACAGATTGAAAGGAATTGCTTTTAGCAAACACTTCCATAGCCCCCACCCCGGCCCCCAACCCCAACCCTTTAACGAGCAAGGGGGGCGTCCACGTTTGGTATGAAATAGACATAGAAAACGACCAGTACTTGGAGACGTGGTGATTCGTCCTTAACGCTAACGCAATAGGACGTTAAGCTTCGTTATTCATTCCTTCCTTCCAGTACTTCCTTAAGACCAATCTCACCAAAGACGTACAGCGTTCACGTTTTCGGTGCCATTCGGCTGAATGAGTTATCGTACATTCGGTTACACACACACACACACACACACACAATCACACACACACACACACACACGCTTGGTTCGACCGAAGTTCGACACAAACAAAGGCATCAAAAAGGCCTCCAATATTCGTCAAACGTAACCGTTCACCTAGGACCTTTCTGCACATCCCAGCTGAATCCCACAACAACAACAAAAGGGATAGGAGAAAATTAGTCTACCAAACTCTTGCAATCCAATTCATTGGGCATCACGATGTTTGATGAAAGAACTGATCTAAAAGACAAAGTGTTAAGTGTAAATGTTTTTTGCACCTACCGGCTTATCCGTCTGCGCTTCGTTGCGCAATTCAACCACACTTCTCGATTCCACATTATCATCTGTGTGTGTGTGTGTGTGTGTGTGTGTGTGTGCTTCTCTCTCTCTCTCTCTGTCTCTGTCTCTCTCTCTCTCTGTCTCTGCCTCTCTCTCTGTCTCTCTCTCTGTCTCTCTCTCTGTCTCTCTCTCTGTCTCTGTCTCTCTCTCTCTCTGTCTCTCTCTCTCTCTCTCTCACCTCTTTTTCTGTATTTTGTGATAAACGAAACATATTCGTCTTTGGACATGGGTCGCACTTTTGACCAAAACTTCTTGAAGTACTTCGATGATTTCAGAGTTGTTTGTATCGTGTTTTGATTCGCAGATGGTTGTTGGGATGAAGTCTTGGTGGCAATCCTTAGTCTAAAGTACAGTGAATGAAGTATCTGTCTTGGCGATGTAATGTTGTATAAAACATGGATACTCCATTTGAGCAACAACAAAAAACTTCGTGAATTGTTCCAGTTGTTCCGGAGTTGGTGTTTTGAATGTTATCGTGATTCATCAACGGTTGTGCTAGCCTTGTTGGTTGATCTTTGTGAAAATACAGTCAATGGGAACAATCGAGCTTAGTGATGCCTATTTTTGCATAAAACATGGGTGGGCAAAACCATTCTCGTGGCGTGTTCAAATGGTTCTGGAGCTGTTTGAACGGTAGGCCTATAGCGATTCACCGATGGCTGACCTTAGTCTTGTTTGGGTGATCCTTACCGCCTACTATATTATTTGAAACATGGGATCTGCGAGTGTTTAAATGATTGTGGAGCAGTGTGCTGAGTGTGTGATTCATCCCTCCGGTTATTGCGATGGCCACTAAAAGCAATCACAGCCATAACTGCAGGCATAAACCGCCGCGGTGCCGTTGCACTCTCTTTCTCGTGCCCTCCCATGCCCAAGCTTCAGTCTTCTGGGTACGGAGATTTATTTTTTTTAATGTGTAGGGCCTCTTGCTCATTCACACTCTCATCTTTGTTGTCTCTGTCTCTCTGTCTCTGTCACTCTCTCTCTCTCTCTATCACTTTCTCGCTCTCTCGCTCTCTTTCACTCTCTTTGGGTGTATGTGCATGAGTATGAGAGAGAGTGTGTTTGTGAGTATGATAGAGAGAGTGTGCGTGTGTGTGTGTGTGTGTATGTATGTATGTATGTATGTCTGTGTGCGTGGCGTTAGGGTGTTCCCTCCTTTCACAATCATTTTAGGTTTAACAACAGCGGCAGCCAATGGTGGCCAATACCAATTTGAGGACCATTTAGTTCGCTGCTGTTTCCCTGGATCTGGAATTTTATGTCGCACCGCTGTTCCTCCCCGAGAACCATTTTGTCGATTTTATGTTTGCATCGTTCCCATCCACCCCCTTCATCACCCTTTCCCTTTCTCTCCCCCTCCCTCCGTCCATCTCTCTCCCTCTCTCTCTCTCTCTCTCTCTCTCTCTCTCTCTCTCTCTCTCTCTCTCTCTCTCTCTCTCTCTCTCTCTTTACCCATCGCCCCCTCTTAAAATGTTATTTTGTCTGTGAAAAGAAAATTGTTTATCATGGTCGTGAATGCATCATTGTAAAGACTTCGTCTTCGCACTGAAACAAGTTCAAGTTCAAGTATACTTTATTACCTCAACAGAGAAATTATGACATACGATTGCTGATCGGTATGAAACATTAAAACAATACATACATAGATAAAACAAGTACACAGTAGACTACATCTATAGTAAATTTCCAATAACCCAATGTTACGTTGTTGTTGTTGTTGTTGACAAAAATGATAGAAAATGTTACACTTTGCAAGTTTTGTAGTTAATTTTTTGCGTTGATTGGTATAAATGAAACGAGATACCATGCACTGTAAAATCAGGACTCGATCTGCGACGGCCATTGAAGAAGCTGGTTTACCATTCACTGTGTATGCATCGTCGAAAAGAATTTTAAAGTGGAATCCGGAAATCAATTATAATAATGATAAATGTAAGTGTCATAGAGATGAGGTCTTTATGGCATTTGAAACCGCACGCATACTTGTATAAGCCGATCAATCGGGAGTGTTACCAATACAGGGTACCAATGGGGAATGGTCTTTTTCTCAGTGATATTTACAAATCAAATGTTGTTTTTGATAAAATGAAGTAGAGAATGACGTACAGATTTCAGGGGTAATCTACCCTTTAAACTTGATTTTGTTTATAGTGCAGCTACATACAGGTGTGTATATGTTACACTGTTGTCTACCCCATTTTTAGACAAATTGGTAAGATGCGATTTCTCCATATTTACGGTTGTGCTAAGCTGTTTTCGAGTGGAAAATACGTTTTAAAAATGGCGAAGATTTTTACTTACCTTTTTGTTTTTTTCAACTATCCCATTTGTTACCACGTTTATATATGAGAAAAAAAACACACCCAGTATCGCGGTTATACAAGTACACACACAAACATACACACACACACTTACACACTTACACACGCACACCAACACACACACACACAAACAACTTGTTGGTTTTTCTGTTTATACCACGCATCAGTTGCAACACGCGGAAACAGAATAGCAAGGATACGTGTGCTGCGTCTTCATCAATAATCTTCCTCTCCATATAATCTCATCTCCGCGCGCTTTCTATCCTCTCCTCCGCTCCTCTTGCCCGCGCCTCTCCTTGCCCGCCCACTCCTCTAACCCCACACCTTCATCACATACCGGCCCCTTCACCGCACACACACACACGCGCGCGCACACAGAAACATGCTTTTTTTGTCAATAATTTATCCGAACGCTAATATTGCAGTACTCTCTATCCGGTTTCCTTCTCCTACCCTTTCCATCAATTTGCTTGGCATTATTACAGACAAGCTCAGCCTCTCTTGATTCATTCTCTTCTCTTCTCGTCTATACCGTCCATCATCGCTTAATGTAAGTTCCAGCGCAGCCTCAGTAGACCCCCTATTGAATGTGGATGCGTATTGCCTTGCCCTCCGTTTAGCCTTGTGGTTAATATTGCATGCCCAAGTAATTGATTTTTTTAAAATTGAAAATGGTGGCTCTACCTTTCTCCCTTCATTTTTCTCTAAGCTCTTGTACTTGATGGACTGTCTCTATAGAACCATGATGCTATCCCCAAGCTTTTTAGCGCGTTGAAATATGCTACGATTTCTTTTAAAAAAAAATAATGCCATTGTCTTCTTATATGATTTTATCTTTACATCCAACATGGGTCTCTAAAGTGATGTTTTAATAAATAATGTCTTGTATTCTTCACGTGAAAGTAATTTGATGACATCTTGAGGAGGTTTTTGCATGTGCTGGACATTAGAAATGGTAAAGACTCATTTATAAACTAAACCAACGATCAGCAACATGGGGCTAAAGTGAAGTTCTGATCACCTATTGTAAAAATCTTCGCGTGAATTAAATTGATCGCATTTTTAGGCTTGGAATGACCTGGACAATAGTAAGACTAAATATTAAAAAAATAGTAAAGTCTAATTTATAAAAAAACAAAAACAAAACTAATGCATTATTTAATTGTATTATATGATGTTACCGTCATTAGAGTGGACTTGAAGTGAGATTTCATAGTGAAATACTGTAATTTTAAAACGACGAAAATTAAAAAGGTCTTCGCCAACTGTTGGAACTTAGGGTTGGTGGTCTCTTTGGAACTTATAACCCACTCTTCGCTTTTTTTCCCTGTTCTGTAAGAAGAGTCAAGACTAATGCCTTAAAAGAGTCAATGAGATTGCCTTATCTGACCTTGCCTTACATCGACATGGGCCTAAAGTGAGGTCACTGATGCCGTGTTTTAAATCTCCACGTGAGGTAAAATTAGTTTTTTGCGTGTAATGTACGAAAATAGCTGAGACCTAATTTCCTAACCGATATTATCGTTAGTATCTTTTCATTGATATTATCGTCATCATCATCATCATCATCAACATGTTGAGGAAGTGACGTGTTATAATGACGTTTTCTAATGAAATGCTATTAATATTGAAGTCATGTTAATGAGGTCCGATGCTAATGAAATCGTACACTGTGTTTCGAGAAATAAAAACATTATTATGTTTTTTATAAGCTTTAACGGTCTTTATTTAAAAAAAAAAAAATATATATATATATATATATATATATATATATAATATATATATATATATATATATATATATATATATATATATATATATATAATATAGCACATGTATCTAAATGAAGATTTTGTTGATCTCTGCTATACAAAATAGTGTATTTTGGTACTAGATAGCTATGGGTAGGTTTGCTATTACAAGTAGTGCTATTACGTAATATTATGCTATTATGATCATTGATATTATTGATACAAAGTAAAAAACGCGTCGCTAAATTTTTCCTATAGGTTTGTTGTCTACGATTATGTTTCGTAACGTCACCTTGGTCGTGGATATCTAACTATAGTCGTTACTAGCAGAATGAATAATTATGATATAGTGAGAATGACGTGATGCGATTAAATAAGTTTAGCGGTTGTTGACCACGGTTTTAGGATGACTTCAGGCAGTGCAGACGACGGCGCTCCGACCCAGACGTTTAGTGTCACTCTTCAAAATTGTATTGACAGAGACAGAACTCAACCAACCTGCTCCAACAGACCAACCAACGAGGCCGCGCCCGTTCAATATCGTTCTAATCTGCGCTGAGAACTCGCCTGAATTATTTGCCTTCCTCTAATGCTTCAATGAAGAGCTCAGTATGTAAAGAAGAGCGTTTGACTTCGTACCTTTATTTACGAATTTTTGTGAAGGGCTATCGTCGTCATCATCGTCGTCATCATCATCATCATCATCATCATCATCATCATCATGAACAGCCGCAGCAGCAGCATCGTCGTCATTATCAGCAGCAGCAGCAACCTGCGCTTCCTCCATCTCAACGTTGCCATCATCACCACCAGAACCTCCACCATTACTGCAAATTTTATTCCATTACCTAACAATGGGTATCATCTTCCGTTTCTATATTTTATCCCTCCTACTCCCACCCACTCACCTCCCCTTTCCCCAAACCAACAACCCTTTCTCCCCAACCTGCTATCTACTCATACACTACCTCTACCTACCTCCATCCCCTCCCACCCCACCCTCTCCCTCATCTCCTTCTGTGTATCGATCAGGTAGCGTCAGAGCGAAGTTGATGGTGTAAAACTTGATAGTGTTTCGCATCAATTTATTCATAAGGCCCTGGGGGCCCGCTTGAGTAGGACTGTCTTCACACGCTGTCGTCATCTATCGGGTTATGATTTCAGCGCCGCTTCTGTTGCGTCACGCTACCACATCCGGGGGATGACGCATCAGCTCTCCCAATCCTAGAGGATGCAGCCTAGCGCGCAGTCCGGTGATGTGCTGGCCCTAAATCCCAAGCGGCCCGGGTTCGAGTCTTTGATGGTGACTGGAGATTATTGGTCTCCTACAGGAGTCTATTGTCTTAATCTTTTATAAGGACAAAAGATTTAGTGAACGCTGCATTGCGTTGTAAAGTTGTGTTGTTTTTTTTTTCAAATAGCGTCTTGAGAAACTCTTTAAGCTGGTTTTAAAACAATTTCCTACCACCCAGACTCCACACTTTATCCTTAAAAAAAACTTTCATACCCAAAGGGAACCAAGTTTCCTTTTATTCAGCGAAAGCGGGGTTCATGTGCAATAAATTGCATCATGGTCATAACAGTGTAATCTTTCACATCTGCGCCTTCAGCAACTCTTCGAATTGTTAAAACAGATTGCTGTGTTAATAGAGCATCTCATACGACAGTTCCTCCTCAAAGAAATTTTTTTTAAAAATAAAAACTACTAGTACATGAACGCAAGTTTGGTTTTATTGGCTGTGTGCGCAGTACGTTGCATCTTGTTCTTGATGTTGTATCCTTTCCATCAAGCTTTTGCTTCTCGCTTTTCTGTACGATCGTGTTGCTTGCTTCCCTCTGTTATTAGAATGTCAAGTGTGGTTGCGATGAGATCGAATTTGACGGGGGAGGGGGAGGGGGGAAGATATTTTTCCTTTTCTCTCTCTCCCTCCCCATTCTGTCTCTGTTCCTCCCCCTCCCCCCCCCCCTCCCGTTTCCACGTGTTGATTTTTGGCTCGCTGTACCATAAAGCTGTATGTAGTCGGATGAGAGCATGAAGTAAACTAAACGATTTTTTCCCCTTATTGTTGAGAAAATCGACTTTCAGCGTGTTCAGGTATAGATTAAAGCTTATTATTATTATTATTATTATGGTTAACAATAATGTTTTCTTTGCAAAACTAATTTCTTGAACATCTGTTGTTTTTCGTTTTGTTTTGAGTGTGTAGAATCTAGTGTAGAGTAATAGTTGTTTGCGACAAAGGAGTGCTACTTTGAGTAGAAATATTGCCCTTTACACGTTGTATGTGTATGAAGTGGCGTATTTTTGTCATCGCTAAAGTGTGTCTTTAAAAACTGTATTCAACATGAACACCATTTCATTGTCTTTATTAAACGACTTTAAAACAAATAATTAATGTTACTTGCCTGCTTAGGTTTTGTTCTTTGGTCTTTAAGTGCAGATATCTTGCTGTTAACAGTTGTGTTTTGTGTATTTGAAGTAGTCCATTTTTTTGTCATCACAAATGCATCATTCTGTACCTTGTTCTCAACGTCATTTGATTGTCTTTATTTGGGGACCTTATTTTTTTTTATGAATTTGTTTTATTTGTTTATGTCTTTCTTATTATGTCTAGAACTATTTGTTTTAGCAATTAGTTTGTGTATAAAGCAGTCTGTATTAGGCATCGCAAATGTGTCTGTAAACACTAATCAACGCTATTTATTTGTCTTTATTAGATGACTTTACATTCTCCTTTTAATTTTAGTTTATTTTTGTCGGCGTTTCTTCTAATGTTGTGATTATTTTAATCTATATAGTATTATGATTATACAGTTGTTGTTAACATTTGTTTGCACTGTGTTGTCTTTTAAAGTTATTTAGTAATTATTGCGTTTAGAGTAACAATAAGATTCGTAGAAGCATTGCTGCAATTTCTTTCTAGCGATACCCAGCTATAGAAGATATATTATATACCACCCATTGATTAAAAGTGTGCGTAGAACTGGATGTTTACTGGCGATTGTTCGTGAGTGCGCAGACATTGATCTCCGATTTTACCCCCTAAAACAAAGGATTTAATTTGGCTTTTAAGCGAAACAACAGACGCATTAACTCTGGGTAATTTTTTTTTCTTCTCCGGTTCCATTAAGTCAAGTTCATCCGACGTTTCAGTTGTTTTGAAGTATCGATTCTCATTAGGCGAGAAAAGAAAAGAGAGAAAGAAAAGTGTGACCTCGTCTGTATTTTTATTTGGGAGGAATGAAAGGAGGGGTAGAGTTGGGGTGAAGAATGTATAGCTAAGGTATTGGTTTTGAAAACTCAGTTTCTGTTTCGTCTCTCTTTTATGTTGTATGCGACTGAACGGGGAGACCCAGGTTTTTCTGAGTCCAATGAAGTCGTGGAGGTTATTATTGATATTTAAAGTTTAAACAAAATAAAATATTTAATCGTTCTCATATAACGATTTTCCAGCTCAAGAGCTGCTCAAGGCGCTGGACGTTATTTCGCGGGTTTGAATGGTTATTTTAAATAGTTTAAAACTTGGCTACCCGTGTTTATTTAGTTAGTTAGGGAGAAAACATGATATGTACAACTAAAACACGGGAATAATATACTATTCCTTCGGTTGAGAGTAAACGCCGAGGTATATATTACTTGCACTCGTGCATTCCTTCGCACGGATTGTAAAGTTCCTGACGCTTATGTCCTAAGATGGGAAGCTTGGTTTTCTGGGTTCAGTGCTGTTTAGTGTGCATCCGCTGTTTTGCTAAAGAACTTCATAAGTTGCATTAATGTGTCCAGTAATGACTACCAATACGGGTTGTTATATTTCTACTGCTCATTTCAGCCGTTCATTGATGTTTGCTCATCACCGTCCGTGGTTATTGACCGATAAGAACCAGGTTTGCAGGCTCAGTCATTTGAGCGGCGAAGAACACTACAAACACTCTTGTGCTTTACTGTCCTCTGGGAAAGAGAGAAGGATGAACAAAGTTTTTGTTCCCTTTTTCTCTCTTTTTCTTCGTCCTTTTTTATATTTCTTCTGCACGGATAGAGCCTATAGATGGGAGTATGATGGCAGTGACGCGTTATGCTACAGCTTTTGACAATTTTTTTTTCGTTTTTTTAATTGTATTTCCTTCCTCTTCTTTTGTACGATAGTCATGCTAAAACAACTTCACGAGCCCCTTCCCAACTTTTGTGTTTATGGTGTTGTGAAATCTCTCTCTCTCTCTCTCTCTCTCTCTCTCTCTCTCTCTCTCTCTCTCTCTCACACACACACTCTCTCTCTCTCTTTCTCTCTCACACACACACACACTCTCACTCTCTCTCTCTCTCTCTCTCTCTCTCACACACACTCTCTCACTCTCTTTCTCTCACACACACACACACACTCTCACTCTCTCTCTCTCTCTCCTCTCCGCGCCATCTCGACCTCATCCCATCTCACTTTTCCTTTTTTTTTTCAAACACATCCTGTCCCATCTTTCTTTATAGTTTCATTTTCTGTCATTCCTTTTTCTTTTGATCTTGTGTGGGCAGCAGATGGGGGCATAGTTATAACACCCGTCCATAATTTAATAATCGGGTATTTAACCTTTTATTACCACGAATTGGACGCATTAGCACATTAATTCAATGCAGCCTATAAGAAAAAAATTATAGAATTTTCTTTTTCATGCATGCTTCCATTCGTTTAGTATTTTGTTCATTCCGTTTAGACTAAAACATAATTGATTTCATGCATTCGTTTCTTTGAGCATTCAGTGGTTATTAATACTTTCTTCATGCACACCGACGATCGCCATTTACCGTTACCGACGATTTTGAACAATTCATGTTTTATATGAATGTCCTATTTTGGCGCCGTTATTTAAAAAATAAGTATATAAATGTAAATAGTCTAGAATTCTTTGACATTTTGTTGCATAGTCCGGCAATAATAAATATGGCATGTGTAATTTACTTGTCTGCGGCTAATAAACTTTTGTAGTAACGTTACTTTTTTATGTTATAGTTCAACTTTAAATCAGGGTCTAGAAACAGATGTAATGGTTTCAACAGAATTTGATTATTATAAACGAGACAAGCAAACAAAACATGGAGGACATAAAGGGCACACAAAAGCAAAGCTGAAATAAGTGCTACCCTTTGACAAATTATAACAATGGAATTTGTCTGGCTATCTGGAGCGAGTTCAAAGTAAGAAAACAAAAAGTATAATAAACTAATCTTTTGAATAAATTACATACAAATATAGGTTAAGAGGCAAGAAATGCAATAAATTATTAAATTGAACAAGTACCTTCCGCTTCGATCTCCACACTAATTAATCCTCGTCATTAAAAATGTTCGGTTATTGTTTGAATATGTTAGGTTACTCTCCGAAATTTGGAGCTTTGTACTTTCGTGTCTTGTGCCATTGGTAAATGTAAAAACTAGCTTAAAGTTGAACAAAGAGTTCCAAAACTGACGGCTAGGTTGTAGTTTAGGGATTGGTCTTGAATTGTTGGATGGATGCTTAGTATTGACTGACTGACTGCATGTATCAATGCAAGCAGCACTGACTGCTCACTACACACAAAAGACGCTGCAAGCGCGTTGGACCGTAGAAGCCCTACAAAAAAACCAAAAAAAAAACAACGGTTATTTTCAAGCTGAGAACCTTCCCAAGCGTACTCGGCGATCTCAGCTACGCTGTTTTTGACAGTCTTGTGTCGTTTGCTGAGAGAGGGAGGAAGGGTGAGAGAGAGAGGGGAGAGAGAGAGGGTAAGAAAGAGAGGGGGTGAGTGAGAGAGGTGAAGAGGAAATAATGCAACAGTTGTGTGTTGTGTCGCCAGTTTTTCTTTGTTGCATTCACACATTGACGGTCACGGTGGGTGCACATTGACACCGGGTTGCGGGTCATTTGCAATATGCAGTGGCACATGTTACAGTTCTTTTAACGGGACCAGTTTATTACATCTTTTTTTAATATGCAATGCCAGATGTGACATAATCTTTTGGAGAGGGGTCGGGGAGAGAGAGAGAGAGAGAGAGAGAGAGAGAGAGAGAGAGAGAGAGAGAGAGAGAGAGAGATTCAATATTTTATTACGAGGGAAAACTTGAAGAAAAGAGAAACAGATTTAATACAGAGAGAGAAGACCGAACAAAGAAATGCTAATCGCAGTGAAGAAATGCTAATGGCAGTGAGTGTTTGCTAAAGGGAGATACAACTTTAATTACAGACCACCGCCACAGCCCCACACCAATAAACGATCGCACCGCCAATAATTACAACACCATCAACGGCAACAACAACTCCATTGCCAGGTCACCTTGACCCTAATGACATATGAATACAGGTAATACAGATAATAGAGGCGAGCTGTCGTCATTGATTAATGTAGATGGAAGGGTGGGAGCGCTGGTGTGTTCAGGCTTATGAAGCCATTTGCGAGTACGATCAAATATTTAGTGATCAATATTAGATAGGATTTTTTTTCTCGGGGGGGGTGGAGGGGGGGGGGAGCGCGCTACGCTTTTCATCTTCTATGTCTCATGACGCAGTGTCTGTTTCTTTCTCTACCTGTTTCTATCTGTCTCTTGTCTCTCGAAATCCCAATGTCAGATTAGTTCTGCTGTACGAGTATAACAATAACTGAAGCATAGGCGCCACGGGCGGCTTAAAGTTGGATCCTGTATCGGCCAGCGCCTTGAGCAGCTTTTGAGCTGAAGTAACGCTATATAAGAACGATAAACAAAATTTTTAAAATACTATTGCACAGAAACTCGTGTATTTTGTTTTCAGGTTAATTACTATAAACCGAGGTCTGATTGTCTCTTGACATTTACGGCTGCTGTACAGTGCTAGAAGAAGAAGAGAGAGATAGACGAGGAAACACGAAGAAGAAAATGCGATAAGAACATGGTGTTCTCAACTGAAACTAAAATTGCAGTAGCAGAGAACAATCCATCAGGCTCCAGAAATGCAAGAAATATTTTTGTTCACCCATTTTTGTATGTCAGTTTGACGGCAATTTTGCATTGGCCCTATCACGTGTTATTGGTAGTTTGTGTGTGTGTGCTGGGTGATGGTCTCGTTTCCGATGAAAGTTTTACGATATTTAAAAAACAACAAAGTATTGTGGGTCCCTCACGCTGGATGATTGACGGGATTTTGAAATTAGATTCCGAGCGTGAACACGTGTGTCTGACGTCTCCAAATTGAGCGGTTGCATTTTATCACATTACAGAACCCCCGCGCGCGCTCCCTCACACCCACACACACACGCACGCACGTACGCAGGCGCGCACAAACACACACAAAGACGGACACACACACACATTTAGTTTTCTTTGTTTTACTGTTTCACCACCCTTTTTCCCCAACCATCACTTTGTTGTTATTGTCATTATCTTTTTTTTTTTAAATATTTTTCTCGTCACCTAATTTTTGGCCGCTTTTGACAAGTTCGATGGATGGCGTTTTGTGTTCTAACCGGGGCAGTCCAATTTTGTTTTAACATTAAAATAACAAAAAGCATTCTGCATCATTTATTCATAGTAGCTAATTACTGTCCTCGGGGGTTACTTGGAACAAGAGTCTGAATGTAAAATGACGGAAAATGAAAGAAGCTTTAAAAGAAAAAAGAAGTTTTGTACAGACATTGATTTTAACACTGTGACTTAAATAATGTAGCTTAAAATATTGAAGTATTTTCATCATCATCATCATTATCATTATCATCATCATCATCATCATCATTATCATCGTCGTCGTCGTCATCATCGTCGTCGACATCATCATCAGCAGCAGCAGCAACAACAGCAGCAGCATCTGTTCCGTGGCCGGAATCACATTCAGCTGAGTTGATGAAAAAAAAAAACACCAATTACCACCACCACCTTCAGCTCAACAGCCATCATCATCATCATCATCATCATCATCATCATCATCATCATCATCCATTGCCCTTGTCGGAATTACCTAAAACTGGGTTCTATTGATGTGGGGAAAATGGCTGTTACAGAATGTATGAACTCGTGTCTACGGGGTCGCCATGAGAGTAGAGCGAGTGTGACGTGAATAACGGTAATAACTGTACTTCAGTCTATTCCAATCTTGGCCTGAGTGTCTTTTAGCAATCAATAACCAACCATCTTCACACTGGGTTCACCATACCTCATGTGTACTCCCAGACAACACACATAGACGAGCAACAACGAAGTGTATCATAAAACAACTTGATAAGTATTTCCAATTTCACTTGGAAAACTCGCATCGTTGATTCGAGATATTGAATATCGTAGATCGACTCTTAAGCCTATAGATTCGTGTATAGTAGGTAAGTAGGCCTACATTGTACACTATCAGAGTGGTGTGTTCAGTCGGTGTCATGGATACTTGCGGTACCAGCTAACAAACAAACATGTTTTAAACGGAAGACTGCATTGTCCCAAGCTGTGTGTCTGTAGACTTGTCCATAGATGTAGCAATCCTCATAGAAAATTGAACTACTTTTCTTTTTTTTATGGGGGTTGAGGGTTGAGGGTTGGGGTGAAATTGGGGACCTGGTAATTTGAATAGCCCTATATGTATACCTTTTGTATCGTGTTTGGAGATGACAGGAAAGGTCATTCAGCAGTTTAGCTTGTCGCGCAAATCCCTCTCCGGGTTCTCTTCCCGATGGTATGACACTGAGAGGAAATTTTTATTTTATTTTTGTTACCCATTCGCAGGATTCCTTTTTCTGTTACGACTCTTTGTACGATGTCCACTTCCCTTGTGTCGCCTCAGTAGCAGCACTTTTAGGGACCCTGTCATTACAGCAGAAGTGCAGTTGGCAGACTCATATTAATATAAGCTCGGGTACAGGCATATAAATAGACGGATGTGGGCGGCTCAGCTCTGCGGTCCTGCACTTTTTTTTTGCCAGGACGCAGCAGGTTGATGTCGCTATGGGCACCTTGAGTTCTATCTTGAGTTCAACCAGCGCCTTGAGAAGCTCTTCGAGCTAAAAGGTACAATATTGTAGTATACAAAAACTGTACTTGAAAAAAAAAGTTCGTTACCAATTACTTTATGGACATTTGCAGTTCCACTAAGGCGGAAGTGAGCGAAGAAAGTTGTAGTTTGGGGGTTGTTTTTGACGGTAAACTTGTTTTTGTGTGTACACAGGTTTTGGTTTGTGTAATACACACCAGATCCATAGGCATTGCAATCCATCTTCCGAGCTAACATCTTTTGGCCGGCGTGTTTGAATGGTCTATCTTTGCACAAGTTTTAAGTGTAGACAGTTTTATTGATATTGCCATTGCGGTAGCAGACTATAGTCCCACTCCTCTTTGACGGTAGATGGTTTGATGTATCTTTCTGTAAAGGTTTATGTATTCATATATATATATATATATATATATATATATATATATATATATATATATATATATATATATATATATATATATATATATATATATATATATATATATATATATATATATATATGCTAGACTGTATGTCTTGTAGTTTATCGTTCGGCAGGTTTCAGGTATGAATAAGACACAAGACAGTTTTATTGATGCAGCGGAGTTTTAGCTAGCTATACAAGCAAATAAATATATTATCATATCTTGGCGTATCTTCATCAGTCCATACGCAGGTTTGATGTACTCATACACTGACAGTTATATTGTTGGCGTATCTTCAGGCAGTTTGATACTGTATTATCTCATACACTACATTGACGCACCGCATTTTAGCTAGCAAAGTAAAGAAATACAATATCACGTTTAATGGTAGAACCCGGTTCGTGGGTGCATAGACCATGGTTTGTGTACAGACAAGTTTTCCCATTGATTTAGAGACTATCATTCGGGCTTGCAGACAGGATCTCATTGATCCTGGAATTCAGAAACAAAAGAGGCATGTTTAGCGGTAGATGTTCAGAACCGTTATGATGGGAGACAGGTTTATATGCACAGACACTTGCCATTCTGTTTTATGTCTATCCTATCCTATCCTATCCTATCCAATCCGTAACTCAAAGGTCGTTGGGGCACCAAAGATGATCGTTTAACCAGCGTACTACATCTTTCTCTGTTCTCAGCAACCCTCATGGCTTCGTTCAGTGTAAAACCAGTCCATTCTCTAATGTTGTCCTCCCACCTCTTTTTCCATGTTCGTCTGTCTCCTTGCACCGTGCCTTGCAAGATGCTTTTTGCAAGGCCTGATGCACTGGTGACTTGGCCATACCATCGGAGTTTCCGTTTCCTCACCACTGTGAGCATGTCACCATGTTGTCTAATGGCTTGTGTTATGGTCAGTCGGACTTCGTTGTTGATGATGTGCCTGGTTTAGGAAGTGCCCAAAAGTCTTCTGTAGCATCTATGCTTTGTATTCTTCTTGCAGATCTGCTGTGAGGGTACATGTTTCGCAAGCATATAGGCAGTGGCGTAGCTAGGGATCTGGAGGCCCGGAGGGGGGGGGGGGGGCTTGGCTTCTTTGGGGGCCCCGGCATTTTGACATTCGACATCATGACATGAGATAATGTACTTAATAAATATATGTCTAAATTCACTAACTTATATAACAACGGGAATACCAAGATTACATGGCGGTGGCGTAATATTTAATATTTAATGTAAAAAAATTTCGCACACTTCTTTGGGGGCCCCCCTCAAGTGGGGGCCCGGGGGACTTTCGAATTTGGACCCCCCCCTCCCTCTCCCCTAGCTACGCCACTGCATATAGGAAAATGGATGTGTACACGTTAATAAGACAGTCATATGGTGGGAAACTCAAAGTGTATGTACATACATGTACTCTCTCTCTCTCTCTCTCTCTCTCTCTCTCTCTCTCTCTCGTTCCTCTAACATTACACCGGAACCACCACCTCAACATATAGCTGGTCTGGCTTTTGGTTTCTCGCTGATACCAAGGTAAGGAAGAGGGGTAGGCTATTTCGGGGACTCGTGATATGATTAATGAGGAAGTTGTTTGGGCAGAGGCACTGGTCTGGAAGACATAATCATTCGTCAAGAAGTAATCTAGTTGGCCTGATGTGAGGTCGGCTCTACGCTCTTGACTGTACGCGCGCGCAACCTCTACGTATAACATATACAGCTTTAAAACAAAAAGAAAAGAAAGAAAAGTTTTTTCTATCTCATAATTTTTATTATCGTTTTAACTCACGCTATGGGCTGTGCGGTTAACTAGTAGCAGAAAGTTCGTTGAGAAGAAAGCGTGGGATACTGTGAGAACATAGTTGGATAGTATCGTTGTCATCAACGTCGTAGTTGATCATCATCATCATCATCATCATCATCATCATCATCATCATCATCATCATTATCATCATGATTATCATCTTCATCTCTATCATCGTCATCATCATCATCAACATCATCATCATCATCATTAGCATCAGCAGCAGTGGCGGCCGCAGCAGCAATAGTGTCGGCTTCGTCGTCGTTGTCGTGGTCGCAACGCGAGCAATATTATGCTTTAATTTCTTTCTTCTTCTTTTTTAAATTTTTTGTTAAATCACAGGTAATAACAAAATGTGTTGTTGTTTTTTTATAATTAAAGCACAGTTTGAAACCAGCAGTATTTCTAGTATTCGTCTCGGGCAGTCTAAAAAACTGGGTCCCCACTTCCCAAGTTGGCAGACTTAGTTATCTTCCCTATACCTCCCCCCTCCTTCCGCCTCCCTTAAAAAATAAACACATAAATAAGCAAAACAAAGAACGAAAAAAAACCCGATAGTTCACCCAGCTATAGCTCGAAAACCAATAAAATAAGGAACCAATTATTTTCTAATGTATTTTGGTAGACTATCTGTCATCCTCTATACCGTATTCGTCTGTGGCGGTCTGCATGACTGAATGTCCCCTCTCATCCTACCCAGTAAGAGGGCAGACCTAGTTAGCCACAAGATGGTAACAGGTTATTGATTCTAGAGCCGCTTAAGACAGACGGGCTATTGATTTATATGACTACTTAGACCACCACAATCGCAACACACGGCGGGACAAGCCGTAGAAACCACGCAACGTCGTCTTTTGGGACAGTTTAAAAGCTGGAGAGACAGACACTTAATTTTTATTTGTTTGCTGGAGATGGGAGGGGTGCATTGGTTTTGCAGATTAGCTTGGTTTTTTCCTTCTCCTCATCTTCATCTGTCTCGTTATATTTCTATTTAGTGCTTTCGTCATTATCCAGTGTCATCATCATCACATCATCATCATCATCATCATCATCATCATCATCATCATCATCATCATCATCATCATCATTGTCATCATTTGTCTTCTTGGTATTGTGGATATGTTGTGGATATTTTGTAATTTTTTTTCTTGTTCTACTTCTTCTTCTCCGTCTGTTCCTCTTTCCCTTTTGTTCTTCTGCATCTCCTCTTTGTTCTGTTTTCCGTTGAAGAGTTCAGAGAGAATCAGTTTGGACACTAAACAACATTTCTTAAAATGTTGATCAATATGCCGTGATCAATGCGAAAAGCGGCTTAAAGTGCTGCGAAGTCGGAGTCAAATGAAAAGTTCACCACTCTCTGCTGTGCAACGCTCTTTTTCTTTGTTAAAGGTTATGTTCTTTTGCATGCGATATTTCATTTTCCCAAAGCGCGGTGTACACGAAGCAGAGCTGTGTGATTCAGATTGGTGCTGTCTGACCTCTAGCCTTCTATATATACATAAGAATAATGCATTGTTATCGTAATATTTATTTTAGTTTTAGTTTAGTATAGTGCGGTCGGTGCCACTTACGTTCTTTCTTTACATACACGTGCAGATTACTGCTCCAATCCCCATTCTCTCCTGTCTGGGGTGATGATGCACTTGCCGCTGCTGCGCTTTCGTTGAGAAAGCAGACTGAAATTTCGCCTGAATGGGTGACAAATTAAATCCCAATATCAAAAATCCTTCCCACCCCCACCCCCACAAAAAAATGTATTGATTAAAATGTTTAAAAAAAATTATATATACCAAATCTTAATAGTCCTGGGTACTGCTGCCTCCCTATAATGTTGCAATATTTTATTTAAGCAACCAAATTGAAGATGTCGGTATCGTTGCACCTTGGGCGTTATTTACGCAATTTATTCTTCTTAAAATTCAATAGCCAAACGTAACGCCGCGCGTTGTTAATACCACACAGTCAGCGTGACAACAGATAGCAATGGCTATATACTCCCTAGCGAGAAGCACGTGCAGGTCTCAGTCTCGCAACGCCAGAATCGTGCTCACCACATCAAAGGCGGATTTCCGCCCGATTCCTCCGCTTGCTGCACGGAGATTATTGCGCACTACGGACGGCCTATGCCGTCCAGCTACAAAGATGACTCACGGAACGTCACGAGAATTATAAGCGCCTCTGTAACTCATTTCTGCGTCATGCTCATTTCTTGCGTCAAACTATATTATCTGTTTGGTCATCATCCAGGGAGACTCTGCTACGTCTGTTACTTAGCACATTTGCATAAATTTTTGTGCGCATTGTCTGAATATTTTGATACTCTTGAGTGCGGCTGAGAATCATACCGAAATGCCGTAGAACTCGGTCTATATAAATATTATATGTATGTATTTGTGTTCTTCATCATACTAGCCTCCGAGGTTGACGCCGCTGCGTCGATTCACTTTTAGGGCTATCTAGCTGGTTTGTTCATCTTAACATCAAACTTAATCTGTGGTTAGACCTTTTCCTTATTGGTTCTTTCGGTAATAAAACATTTTGCATCCTTGTAGCCTAGAAGAAGCGTCGTCATTGTTTTCTGCATCACAATCACACAGCTGGGTCGTTGTTTTGGGGAGGTCACACACACACACACACACAAGCACACCCACACACACACACACCCTCACACACCCACACCGAGCTGTACATTTTCATTGTTTAATAATAAACTCGAAGGAAATAAAACTTCCGTGATCTCTGATTTACTGCGATAGTCAATAATGATGAGCTCAGACCACCCATACTCTATTGTAAAAAAGAAAAAGAAAAAAAAAAAGGGGGAACAAAAACCCAACCCAAACTGTTGGTCAATGAAGTCCACTTTGCGTGTGCCACTGTGTGTGACTATGAGTGTGTGTAAGGAGGATGTGCTTTGACATGGATGTGGGTTGATGGATGGGGAATAGGTGGATAGTTAGGAGGTGTATCTATGTGTGTTAGTGTTTGTGTGTGAGAGAGAGAGAGAGAGAGAGAGAGAGAGAGAGAGAGAGAGAGAGAGAGAGAGACAGAGACAGAGAGAGTGAGACAGAGAGAGAGAGAGAGAGAGATCAATTTGGGGAAATGAAAATGTAGGCTACGTCAGAAGCCGTCCTATTCAGTTTTGTGTTTGAATGCGCACATACGGTACATACCAGCACGAGCGCAACTTCTTCTTCTTCTTCTTCTTCTTCTTCTTTTTTTTTTATTTTACATCTTAGAGCGGACAATTTCGCGTTCCTCTGGTTGGATTCGAAGTTGCGAACTTGAGAAGATTTGCTGGGTCTGGGAAGTCGTAACCCCAGAAACCACATTTTATGACCTTTTTAGCACTAAGCTGATTAGAGACTAATCTTCTGAGATACGCTCTGGCTGGGTGCTCTGGTGTTACTGTGTCTTGGGGATGGTGGTGGTGGATTTTGGGACTCCACTGATGATAGTTTATCTTTATTTGCACATCCAGTGGAATCCGTCAAACTGTAAACTTTGGTTGTTTTTTTAAATCGTCAGTTTTAAAGAAAAACGGCATCAAGAATATAATATTATAGTACACTTAGAAGAAAACACCAAAATAAATATCAGGGCTGAGAGGAAGAAGAAGAAGAAGAAGAAGAAGAAGAAGAAGAAGAAGAAGAAGAAGAAGAAGAAGAAGAAGAAGAAGAAGAAGAAGATTTAAATTTTAAAAAGTTATATAAATAAAATAATGACACGAGTGCTTAAAAGATTTTACATACGAAGAAGGAAAAGGAGGAGGAGGAGAAGAAAAAGAAGAAGAAGAAGAAGAAGAAGAAGAAGAAGAAGAAGAAGCAGAAGAAGAAAAAGAAGGATAACTAGATAAAGTTTTCTTTTAAAAAAAGTTACACACATAAAATAATGACACGAGTGCTTAAAAGATTTTACATACGAAGAAGAAGAAAAAGAAGAAGGAGAAGAAGAAGATGAAGAAGACGATCTTGCCTTAAAAAATAGAAATTCCAAAAGGAATTTTAAAAAAACCCAAAGAAAACAAATAATAATATCGTGGCAAGAAATAAATGAGTACTTAAGAGATTTCACACAAAAAAAATAGCAGGCAAAGAAGAAGAAGAAGACGAAGAAGAAGAAGAAGAAGAAGAAGAAAAAGAAGAAGAAGAAGAAGCACAACAACAACAACAACATCTTGCCACAAGAGAAGGAATCCCACAAGACACGGGTGGGAACTCTCGACAACGGAGCACCACCAAAGCATTGATCTCTTGTGTCCCCGGCTTGTCATCTTTCTGCTGCTTAATCCCCCTTGATAGACAGAAGGAGTGGGTAAGAACGAGCCCGTAATGGAAGACGGACAGCGGAAATAAGGACAAAAAACCTCATAAGAAATAATAAGGCATGTTAAAAAAAAACATGAAATGAAAGCAGAGAGGAGAAGAGCGTAAAAGAAAGAATGAAAAAAGAAATAAAGAACAAAGAAAGAAAGAAAAAAGAAAGAAAGAACAAAACGTTTTCACAGAAACAACATTTGTGGGAGGGCGGTAGTAGTGGGATTGCGGAGATCAAATATGGGTGATGAGGATGAGGGGAAAATAATAGAGGAGATACTTTAAAATAAAAATAAACATAAACGTCAGCTGGGAAGAAAACCTTTTTGGTGCTAAAGAAAGAGACCATGGAAACAGAAAGAAGAGAAGGGAAATAATTATTGCAAGAGAGAAATGGGTCAGAGCCAGAAAAGATGTAGAAGCAGGAGAAAAGAATGAAAGAAAACACATATTAAAAAGAGTAAAGTAACGCCTTATACAAATATGATGGCTTGGTTGAAAGAAGACCACATCAAAATATCTAAATTTGCAGAATGTGTGTGTGTGTGTGTGTGTGTGCGCGCGCGCGCTGTGTGTTTGTGCGTGAGTAGTGCACTATTTGTCTATTCTAGGATGGACATTGTCAGTTGGAGAGGGTAAGGGGACGCGTGTTCTTCCATTTTAAAAATGTATTTATTTTTTTCTATTCCTACCCTACTCTACATGTTTTCCTTGGAAAAAAAATTGTCATTAGGATTTGCGACAGGGATTTTTTGTGAGTCTTACAACATACAACGTAAAAGTGCTGTACGTTGCACACAGCATCTAAGAAACTAGGGAATACTATACCACCCCTTGTTTGACCTATTAGTGTATCTCCTCTACAGTCTCTTGACCGGAAGGTCACAGCGTAAACCTTCTTTGATCAAGTTTTGCGTTACGATAATCCGCTACTACGCAGGCAAGTCTTTGGGCTGCTGCTTGGATGCTGTCGTGGTTTCGCGTGTGGGTGAGATACTCTGTGGGGCTAATCCGCTGGAGAAATACTGAAGCGTACATCCATGCCTTTGCCTCTTCCCACACGCCACACTCACTCACTTCAACTTTTCACATTCCCTCCTCTTTTTCTCTAGCTGCTTGTTTCGTTTTCTTCTTCCCTCCGTTTCCCTCTGCCTTCTTTTCCTCTCTCGCTGTGCTCTTGCATCTGGATCTTCTTTCTGCTTCCGCTTGCTTCCGATCCCTGAAAAAAAAAATCTCCCCAAAGTCTCAAATGATATTAAAGTGTAAGGTTGCAAGCAACCTCTGCGAGATGGATGGTCAGGATGTCCTAAGCCTGCTTAGTGATTGGGGATTATGTGACAGTCATTTGGCCCTGTGCACACACACATACACACACACACACACACACGCACAGAGAGAGAGAGAGAGAGAGAGAGAGAGAGAGAGAGAGTATGCTTGACTGCAGATTTGTCGCACAGTGCAGATGAAACTTTCAAGCAACACTTTATCAAATATAGTCAAACCTCAAATACTCACAGGTTCCCTAACCCCGTTGGAGTGCCGGGGGGTTTCAGTATAAATAGTATCCCCACTTTCTGGAAATTTAGTGCTTTAAATTCCCGCTGTCGCTATCTTTCTCATTTGTTCTTTCTCATTCCTGCTCTGTTCTATCAATCTGCTGTACTATCTTCTTCTTCGCTAGACCAGTCACCTACCTTTTTTCTTGAAAACTCTTCCGGGACAAGACTCCTTATTTGTGTGTGAGGTCTGTTGGATCAGCTTGGGAATATTGGACGCTTTCTGCCAGGTGGTCACCAGGGCTTCCTATGATGTTATTATTTAGCAATGAAGGCATTTTATATGTGTGTATTTTGTTGATAATTTATAATGTTTGTATTCTATTTGGTTTTTGTAAACGGGGGTTCGATAAATCAGAATATAGCCTCAGCGTCCCCTGCGTCGGGTGTCTTTATTGTAAAGTGACTGGCTGGTGGAGAGCATTCAGTTTTACCACTAGGGTTGTTTCAGCAGATCTTTTATGCGGATCAGCGGTTGTCCGGTCCTCATTTGGCTCGGAAGAGCCCGCTGGACCTAAAGCAATAATCACGTAATGTAATGTACAGTTTCCCTGTATGGTTTCTAGAGTCTTCGACAGACATCACTCGTCACTGATATTTTGTATAGTTTTTTCCCTGGAGCGTTTGTGGGGCAGAAGCTTTTCAGGATGGAAGTTGGAAAAAAGAGCGTGGTTGATTAAGGAGTTTCTGAAAGGCTCTAAGTCTATGGCGTCCAAGAAGCACAAGGTCTTTTTTGAGAAATGGGTCTGTCGGCTGCTGAGGTGAGTGAATGAAGAAGAAGAAGGAGGAAGAGGAGGAGGACAAAGAAGAAAAAGGAAAAGAAGAAAAAAAAAACAGAAGAGAAGAAGAAGGATGTTTGGTGTGACTTGGGACTTGGTAGCACAGTTGATAGTAAGCTGGTTTCGAAGGTTGCGGGTTAGGATCCCGGATGGGACGAACTTACGTGAATTAGGTACGAGACTTTTCAGGACACCGAGGGTTTTCTCCGGGTACTTTGATGGCCTCCTTCCGTTCAATAATGGTATGGGATGCCGTTAATCAAACATTTCAAAAATAAAAATTATTATTATTATTATTATTATTATTATTATTATTATTATTATTATTATTATTATTATTATTATTATTTATTATTATTACAAACACACACCAAATGGAGACCCATCAGTTCTAGCACGTCCCCAGAACAGAGAGGAAGAAGAAGGGGAAGTCAGCGGGAGTGGACAACATACTCGCAGAATTGCTTCAAGCAGGAGGAGAAGCGATGATTGACGCCCTCATCATTATCTATAACAAGATCTGGCAGAGTGGGCAGTGGCCTACACATGGACCAAATCGCGTGTCATCACTCTTCGCAAAAAACGATAACCTTCAGGAGTGTCAAAACTATCGCACCATCAGCTTGCCCAGTAAAGTCCTCCTGAAAATAAAACTCAGCAGGTTGTGACTCCAAGCTGAACAAATCATACTGAAGAAGGAAGAAGAAGGGGAAGTCAGCGGGAGTGGACAACATACTCGCAGAATTGCTTCAAGCAGGAGGAGAAGCGATGATTGACGCCCTCATCATTATCTATAACAAGATCTGGCAGATTGGGGAGTGGCCTACACATGGACCAAATCGCGTGTCATCACTCTTCGCAAAAAACGATAACCTTCAGGAGTGTCAAAACTATCGCACCATCAGCTTGCCCAGTAAAGTCCTCCTGAAAATAAAACTCAACAGGTTGTAACTCCAAGCTGAACAAATCATAACTGAAGAACAAGCAGGATTCAGGGCAGGGCGAAGTACAACTGAACAGATGTGCCAGAAATACCTTCAGCACCAACATCATCTATATCCATGGGTTTGTAGACTTCACGAAAGCGTTTGACCGAGTCTGGCATGCAACTCGGTGGGCAACCATGAGAGTGTACAACATCAGCCCCAACATTATTGAACAACAATCGGCGTGCGTCAATGATGCCTACTCTCTGCAACACTCTTTAACATTTTCCTGGAGCGCATTGTGTCAAATGCCCTTGCAGGTCATGAAGGCACGGTCAGCATAGGAGGTAGAGCAATCTCCAACCTACTTTTTGCGGATGACATTGTGGATTGGCTGGTGATGAACAAGATCTTGAACAGCTGGTACAGAGGTTTGACACCACCTCCAAAACTTTTGGAATGGAAATAGATGCAGAGAAGACCAAACTGATGGCCAATAACACCAATGCTGAATGGCATCAACACGGACATCAAAGTCTAAGGCCAATCACTCAGCACGGTGCATAGTTTCATGTAGTTAGAAGCAATTGAGCAATTCATAGCAGGATAGCACAAACAACTGCTTCCTTGACAAGGTTGAAGCCCATTTGGAAAGACATGATTATCAGTCTACAATCCAAGGTAAAGTTGCTAAGCTCCCTTATTATCTCCATCTTCATATACTCTTGCGAAACATGGACTCTCACAGCAGACCTAAAACGAAGAGTACAAAGCATGGATATGAAGTGCTACAGAAGACTTCTGGACATTCCCTATACCCAGAACATCACCAAGGACGAAGTCGGACAGACCATCACACAAGCCATGGGACAACACGATGGCTTGCTCACAGTGGTGAAAAAACGGAAACTCCGATGGTATTACCTGTCACCAGAGCATCATGCCTTGCAAAGACTATCCTGCAAGACACGGTGCAAGGAGGCAGAAGAGGAGGGAGACTGGCTTGACAGTGAGTGAAGCCATGAGAACTGCTGAGGACAGGAAAAGATGGAGTACGCTGGTTAAACAATCATCTGTGGTGCTCCAACGACTTTCGAGTTAAGGGATGGGATAAGATAAGATTCTTCTTCTTCTTCTTCTTCTTCTTCTTCTTCTTCTTATTATTATTATTATTATTATTATTATTATTATTATTATTATTATTATTATTATTATTATTATTATTATTATTATTATTATTATTATTATTATTATTATTTCAAGGCCACGTCGCTGTCTGTTTGACAACAAACGTCTTACTGTCAGTTAAGTAGAAATTCGTTTTGAAGTCTGTATAACTGTATACATGTTAAAACAGGACAAAGACAATAATTAATATCTCTCGTGTAAGAGAAGGAAAGAGAGGGTGAGAATTACCTAAGTAGGCTTACTATTATACTATTATACTCAGCTCAGACGATGAATGAACTGATCGATTGATAGATAGAGGAATCAATAAGAACAACATAACAAAAACATCCAACTAACCCCCCCCCCAAGAAAACAAAATCAAACCTGAGGCCCTCTTTTTCAACAGGCTAAAAAAATATCTTTAGATCTTCGCGTTTCTTTAAGAGACGCGCTACAGCAAAGACCTGTCTTTAATTTACAGTTTAGTTAACTGGTCCAGTTGTTTGGGTATGTAGGCGGCGGAAAGTGTTAGTGGCAGTAAAGCAGTACTGAAACAACTAACAGAACTCTGGGTTCATTTCCTGCGGCCTTGTTGGTACTAGCACCTGGATACATACACAGTGAAGTTAGACACCACCTGAAGGCACCTGTCGCTTCCTTCCCACGCATCAGCAGTTATAGTCATCATTATTTTTCAGAGATCTATCTGTCAGGCCTAGGTTGCAGCCTGAAGTCTCAGTGTGGTTCTGGTGTCATACTGAGTATCAACAGATTTATCAGGACTAAACTTAAAACAAAGACAGTAGGAATACAAGGTCTGGTACTACCGAGAGTGTGCAGTTTTAGTCAGACCTTTCGTGAAGTAGACGATCAAGATCATTCCAATTTTGCAAGTGGGATCCTGATTTGCTTAAAACCGTTTTTCGGATAAAAGATAAAAGTGTTCATGTTATATTCAGAAATAGACTATGATCGTAGGCTACCTACATAAGTCATATCTGCCATAAATATATAGCATTGTACCTTAATTCAATATAGCTTCATATACACAGATTGCGACTTCGTCTCTTTCAGCGCTGTTGTTCAAAACTCTCCGATAGATAACCCAAGAGTGTAGATGGTCAGCTTCAATATTCATTGTTTTCTATCTGCGCTGTCATTCAACACTCTTCTGCCGTAAGGTAGGGTAGTTAGCCACTAGCCCGGGCAGCCGTTCCCGCCAGCGGTGACAGTGGCGAGGGCCATTAGTTGAAACAAACGACCCCTTTGGATCCACCTGCGAGATACCTGGTTTCTTTTCCCCTTACATCGGTGCCGGGCCGTGTACCTGTCGTGCCAACAGCTGGAAGCTTGTGTCTGGCCCGTGGATGATGGAGATGCTGCTGCTGGCGCTGATGATGAAGATGTTGGTTGGTGCGCTGCTAGAACTGAGGAAGCGAGTGTGACAGTGGAGAGAGTAGTGATGATTTACTGGCCAACACTGTGCTGTGGTTGTGGTCTTTGTTGTTTTGTTGCTGTTTGGTTGTTTGGTTGTTTGCTTTAATGTAGATTGATTTAATTTAATTTATTTCTTTTAGTTCATTGTTTTCATATAGTGCTTTTCCAGCTCAAGAGCTGCTCAAGGCGCTGGCCGCTACACGATCGGACTCAAGCCGCCCGAGTAGAGACGCATCTGAAATACCTTAGTTGTATGGAATAGTTTTATTGTGGACACCTGATAGTGAATTGTATCGTTCGTTCACTGTGACATTTATGCCACGAAACTACTGTCTCTTTTTATTTTATTTTTTTATGTTTAGACGCATCTGAAATACTTTAGGGGTGTACGATAGTTTGTAGTGTGGACATGTGGAAGTAGTCGCCAATGGCCGGTAGGGGTCAGTCAGGGGGAATAACGGCGCATTTCCGGCACAAGAAACGGCGGAAAGGGTCAGTCAAGGGCAGGTGGAAACGGAGGAAAACTGTTTCCAGTTGCACGGTTTCATACCTGTGTGAATGCAGGTAAGGTGCAAATTACCCTTTTCTCTTGTAGGAAGGGGGGAAGAATAGGAAAAGGGGGGGGGGAGCGAGAGAGACAGAGAGAGTTAGTAAGTTAGTTCTGGAAGTAAAGTAACACTTTGGTTACTATTTATCGACCAGGTGTTTGCCTTCTGCATCGTTTCTAGCGAGGAAGCTTGAACCAGTGTACTGGACCCCCTTATTCTGTCTGCTATTCACTTGAAATAAATACCCGACTGATTGAAACGGTGAGATGACCTGTGCTCACATTGAATTGGATTCAAGCGAAGTTTGAAGAATAACCCAATCTTAATCTTAACGTTTGTGGTCTTGGGAAAGAGAGCGGGCGAGGAGGAGGGGGGGGGTTTATAGAGAGCCAAAACACATGTCTTGAGCTGTCGAGCCAGCATGGGGCAAGGCAAATAAAAATTTAGCAATCCAGACTGGTCGAAACGGTGAGAGAGCCTGTACTTACATCGCATCGGATGCATGTTCGATTTATAACCAAGCGAAGTTTCAAGACTAAACGAATCTGTACTTAGTGTTGCCTTGTTTATTTTGGCAAATTTATAGACAGACAAAACTCATAAGTCTTGAGCTACCACTTGCAAGACAATGTAAATTTATCAAGACAAAGAAAAAAAATCACTGCATGTTTCCAAAGCAATGGCACATTTAGCAAGGCACACTTGCACGGTGCAAAGGCAATGCAATGCTAGGCAAACCTTATGGCAATAAAGGCGCATGGGTACAGACAATTCCAGAAAGTATAAACTAGACCAAGAAAGAAAACCAAAAAATTCGGTTCTGGATATAATTAGCGATGCTGCGTTTGAAGAGCTCTGTGGTGGCACACGTGCGAACGACGTGCCTATTTCTAACGACCTTTTCTCGCTCCTCATTTCGCTCCTTCCCTTAGCTCCTTCAGCCCTTCCCTCTTAACGACGTAAGGCTGTTGACAGCTGTGGCCTGATCGTTACCAGTCGGCGATGATGATCTCTACCTGATGCTATCTGTCTGTCTGCCGGGCTCCTTAGCGAAACTGATTCACAGATCTTCTGCTTCCACGTCCTAGTGTACACACCTTTGCGTCCAAGCAGCCGAGTTGCGACTATTCACTATAGTCTTGTTCCAGCTAGACGCCCCTACGACGCCCTTGTTGCCTGCTTTAACGATCATTCGTTGATCACTTGTGTATTGTAATAAATAATTTTTAAAAAATAACTCTCTCTCTTTCTCTTTCTGTCACTCTCTCTCTCTCTCTCTCTCTCTCTTCCGCCCTTTCTGTCTCAATCCATTTCCTCCCTTTTCAAGGATACAACTTAAATGAGTGAACTAAACCAACTTGTCAAGGTTTTGATCTTTGAGAGAGGAAGGGGAGGTACCAGCCTTTGACTACAACGTTAACACACAAAACGTATCAGATGTTCATATTACATGTTGAGTTAGGTCCCTTACCTCGCGTCCCTGGGATGGTTATTCCAGTCTGCCGTGTCACCAATGGCGGATGCACAATTCAATGTCCTCAGACATGCAGCAGAAGACGTTGAAAATCCAACAGCAGAGGTCGACAAAAACCCTAATGACAGCAGAAGAAGTCGACAAATGTCAAAATGGCAGCAGAAGTCGACGAAAATCCAAATGACATCAGGAGAAAAAGACGAAATATCCAGTCAGCAGAAGAAACAGACGAAATCTCCACAGACAGCAGAATAAGAAGGAGGAGGAGGACAAATGGAAGAAGAAGAAATAATCCACTGTTAACTAACAGGGACAGGGGGAAGCCTAACAACACGTGAAACCTATTGTATGCAGGTCGACTGTGCCAGAGCAAGAAAGGCAAAACAAGAACCAGCGTACAGCGAGGGTACAAAACATCTTTAATTGGACGATAAGACCAAAAGCTTGACGGAGATCAAATGGGGAAAAAAAGGTTGAATGGGTTAAAAGGTTGCAGGAGATAGAGATCAATAAGACTGATAGAGATGAAGGATTTGCAGGAGACAGAGATCAATAAGATTGATAGATATGAAGGATTGCAGGAGACAGAGATCAATAAGATTGATAGAGATGAAGGATTGCAGGAGACAGATCAATAAGATTGATAGAGATGAAGGATTGCAGGAGACAGAGATCAATAGATCTAAGATTGATAGAGATGAAGGATTGCAGGAGACAGATTAAAAACAATGAATGGATGATGGGGATACATAGGCTGAAGGAAAAATAAAGATTAATTGTTGTTGGAAATACAACATTGAAGAGGACAGAGATAAAATGGTTTTAAGGAAAGCTCGGACTAAAAGGTTGAACGAGGTAAAACCACACAGATGAACATTTACTGATTTGTGTAGGCGAATTACAAGGCATGCTTAATTCTATTATTTGGTTTATACAAACATCCAGTGTTTCAACGCAACTTATTTAGATTTAAATGAACGAAATCCTCAATTGGTTGTTGTTTCTTACGTAGGCATAGATAGATGCTTAATAACAATTAACAATTATTAATTTATTTTAAATAGAGCATGCAAAATCAGACAAAATGTTTTCTCAAATGGCTTTTCTCACACGTTCATTCGGACGAATGGCTAACACCAATTTGCTTTTGGTGTAAGCTGCTTTCTTCCCGATGATAATGATAAAACAACTTGGATCACCAATGGCTTTTTCGGTTTCTGGTTGCAGCACAATAAATTCATTGAACAGAGTGGCACAGTAACACAATTTAATACAATCCTATCCTATCGTATCGTATCCTATCCCGTAACTCGAAGGTGTTGCGGCACCACAGATGACCGTTTAACCAGCGTGCTCCATTTTTCTCTGTCCTCAGCAACCCTCAAGGCTTCGCTCAGTGTCAAGCCAATCTATTCTCGAATGTTGTCCTTCCACCTCTTTTTCTGTCTCCCTCTTTTTCTGCCTCCTTGCACCGTGCCTTGCAGGATGGTCTTTGCTCTGGTGACGTGACCATACCATCGGAGTTTCCGTTTCTTTACCGCTGTGAGCACGTCATCGTGTTGTCCAATGACTTGTGAAATGATCTTTCGGACTTCGTTGTTGATGATTTGCTGGGTATAGGAAATGCCCAGAAAATCTTCTGTAGCACCTCACCTCCATGCTTTGTATTCTTCGTTGGAGATCTGCTGTGAGGGTCCATGTTTCACAAGCGTATAGGAAGATGGAGATGACAAGGGAGCGCAGCAGCCTTATCTTGGAATGTAGACTGATGGTCCTGTTTTTCCAAATTGGGTTCAACCTTGTCAGAGCAACAGTTGTTTGTGCGATTTTGGAGAGGACTTCCTGTCTGGACCCATTGTCTGATACAATGGCTTCTAAATATTTGAAGCTATGCACTGTATTGAGGGATTGGCCTTGGACTTTGATGTCCATGTTGATGCTATTGGTGGTGTTGGTCATCATTGTGGTCTTCTCTGCACTTATTTAGCTTTAATGCAATACCCTCCACGAAGAACTTAAACTCAATTTGCTGATACTAGCTGTCAGCATTATTTGCCAAAATATATCCATCCGCCCTTAGCGTTCCCGGCACATGTCTTTCAGATGCATTGGATCGTTAGATAAAACTTCAACCCTTGCATCCACATCTTCCTTTAGCTTGAAGACAGAACGGCGCATCAACAAGGAACAACAAACAGACGAATAAAGAAGCCGACAAGCAGCTATCAACAGACGGCAAATTGACTCCGTTTCCGATTTAGAACTTGAACGCACGAGTTTTAGTGGGTGTTCTTTTTGCAAAGACAAGTTTCCAAGCGCGGTAAGGCTGTGACGAGAGATTTACCGCGTCGAGATTTCAAAGTAAATAAATAGAAAGTCTCGGGAAAGGAAGATGTTTCGGGAAGACTTGAGAAAGTTGTTGAAAGAGATTTAAAGCGAACATTTTTTTAACTGACAGTTTTCGTAGATTTTGATGTAGGTAACGAGCGCGATAGCAGTTCATTGGGGAACAATAAAGTCTACAAGATAATAGATAATTATGTATGATGATTGACATTGAGGAATGTTATACTTTTGTTGTTCAGATCCACCCCTCTAGCCACCAATATCTCTTCTCTCTCTCTCTCTCTCTCTCTCTCTCTCTCTCTCTCTCTCTCTCTCTCTCTCTCTCTCTCTCTCTCTCTGTCCCATCTCTCTCTCTCTCTCTCTCTCTCTCTCTCTGTCCCATCTCTCTCTCTTCCACCTCTCTTCCCCACCTCTCTCTTTTTTGGTATTCGGAGAGAATGGGAAGGAAAAAGAAACAAACCCCAGTCGTGATTTCGATTCTGATGAAAGAGATAAGAAGACGACGACGAGGAAAGTCAGCTGTCGAAACAACCTTGAATAAGGATACTAGCATTAAATCCTGCGGACCTGTCTCACAGCTAGCTAGTCCTTTATAAAGAATACTGAACAGTACTGACGGAAAAGAGAGAGAGAGAGAGTCAGTCAGCCAGTGAGACATTGTTGTGCCTAGTTGAAACGACGCTGACAACAAAGCATTCTGCTTCACAGATCAGTCTGGAAGGAGTCACAGAAATGTCAGAGACCACCTTTCGAAAAGCGACGTTTCTGCCTTTGACTTTTAATTCTTCTCAACCTGCTCTGTGTTTGAACCGCCCACATCTTCCTTCGTTTTTGACACGCTGAAACCAAGGTCACACGCACGCTGTTCTGTTTCGTGCAGTAGGCCTACATCGGACAGTTCGTCATTCACACTTTTCATTTCTAGGTCGACTTGTTCATTCACAGATGACAAAACATTGCCCGTTTCTATCATAGTAATAATCGGAGGTGGTGCTTTCCATTCGTGCAGCGCCTGCCATACAGTCGTCTTGCATTCGGAATGTGGGTCGCCTAAGCCTATACACTGCAATGTTACCGTTTCATCAAGCAAGGGCGATGACAAAATAAAGGTTCTTCCACTTGAACATTGCAGCTTACTTGAGGTTTCAAACTTTTTCTTTCCGCAACACGTTGCTGGTCACGTTTGATCTGAATTGGTGGTTTTACGACGATAATGCTGGTACATGGGTGATGAAGATTGAGCGGCTTCTGTCGCCATGTTGACAGACCCTGACACAGGGACAAAGCGTAAAACAACCGTGGGTTTACCATTTTCTGAGATGATGTCACGTCATTTTCACGAAGCAAGGACTCCATCGCACCATCCAAAGCAGCTAGAAATATAGTCGCTGGCATTTTGCTGGGAATTTTGTAACAAAACGGGAGCTGATACTCCAACACACAACATATCCCTTTCGAGCCCCCAGCCTCGTTTTTTGAAGGGGAAGAAAGAAAAACAAAAGAAAGGTAGAGACGTAACGGACAAAGATGGGGTATGTGGAATATTTCAGAAAGCTCATTATAGCTCTATCTTCCAAGTTCGCTGAATCATGGCGTGAGTCTTGAAGAGAGATCAAAACAATGGGTCGAGGTGAGGAAGACATCAACCTTACTAATCACTTACCTGTGGCTCAATAAAGAAAATCCTGCCAAGGTGCTCGCACCGGAGTCTGGCACCTGGCCAGGCAACCACCTGTCATCATCAAACTCTCCCCCGCCCCCACTGAGTCTGAACCTTTGTAGACATTTCTTTCAACTCCCGGTTTTTTTTTCTCTTCTGTCTTCCTTTTTTTCTTTTTCTTGCTTTTATTCTCTCTCTCTCTTTTTTTTTTTTGGCTTTGCTTTCTTTATGAGCCTTTCTTCATCATCGGGAATGTCAAATATGTCGTTATGATGGTCATCATCCATCCAACTTTCTATCCGTCTATCCCTTCCGAATATGATTCCATGTACCCACGCATTCATTGCTTCATCCTCCCAACTTTCTTCTTCTTCTTTTCCTCCTCCTCCTCCTCCATCATCATCATCATCATCATCATCATCATCATCATCATCATCATCATCATCATCATCATCATCATCATCATCATCATCATCATCAATGAAGCAAATAGTCTATCTCTCTATCCCTCTATTTATCTCTCTCTCTCTCTCTCTCTCTCTCTCTATCTATCTATCTATCTATCTATCTATCTATCTATCTATCTATTTATCTATCTATCTATCTATCTATCTATCTTATCTATCTATCTACCTACCTGTCTATCTACCTATCTATCTACCTATTATTTTATTTTCTGTCAAATCGTCGTTGCCTTGTATATCATTGTCAGATAGTGGCTTGCGGATCTGAAGGTCCCGGGTTCGAGCCCAGGCCGGGGCATTGTGTTGTGTCCTTGGGAAAGGCACTTTACTCCCGTTTCCTACTCCTTCAGATGAGAGTATAAACCGAGGTCTAGTCTGTGTCGCATGCATTCTATCATAACGGACTTTAAAGATCCTGACGCTCATGTCCTAGACGGGTGAGTGCCGGTGACAAGAACACACCCAGCATGCACCTAGGTCCCTCTCCCCCAATCCCTGGCTGCCCAGGATTGTGCTCAGTTTTCTGGAGCGTTATTACGATGCGCTCAAAGGCTGCAAGTTGGCGCCTCGGGCCCTTGAGTTAGATCCTGTATCGGCCAGCGCCTTGAGCAGCTCTTGAGCTGGAAAAGCGCTATATAAGATCGATTAAATAATAAATAATTGTTGATGGTGTTTGCTACCAGTACCCCGCATTTGGAAGCTAATATGGCGCAGGGCTTGTTTCAAAACGATTAACCAGCATTTGACTTCACATGAAATAGTTTGTTTGTTTTTTTTTAAATATGGAAGAACAATTCGTATAATTAGATGTTTGGTTCTTTTTAAAAATTAGTTCCCGAGCTGTAAAGCTCTGGAACTATTGTTTTTGGCTTTGTCCGTCCGGAGGTGACAAATGGATGAATTTCTTTGAAACTTGGTATTTAGTTATAAAGTAGCCAACCCTACCAGATGACCAAAAAAGTAAGCACCACGATGACGTCACAATTTGTTATTTTTATTTTAGTTTAAATTTGTATTTACGGATGATTGCATTTAATGCGAAGTCGGCGCGTCGGGCGGTTTCACTTAGATCCTCTATCGACCAGTGTCTTGAGCGGCTCATTAGCTGAAAAAGCGCTATATAGCGATTACATCAATAAATAAATTATACGTGCGTGCAAACCCGAGCATCCGTTACGGATGAGTTGTACGCTGATTCAGGCCTGATTGATCACTTTGCTTTCGTACTCGGTACATTATGCAAGTACATTAAACGAGTACCAGAGACTGAGCGCAAACGCCTACATTGGCAGACCCTACACTTGATAGGTCTCTAAATTGATATGAAATTAATTGTCCTTGCGTTGCGCGCTTACTTACTCATTCGTGCTCAAGAGCGAAGAGAGGATTTATCCTCCAGACGGTTCAATGAGCTAAGCGCAATGATGAATGACTGACATTCGGTTTGGAATGCGTCCTAGTACGGCAGGAATACTTGCGCGCCTGCGTTTTGCATTCAAGTGTGTGTGTACGTTATTATTTTTGTTCTGCTGGAAGAACAAATTATGAGATTCTTTCCGCAGGTGTCTGTTCTATTATGGACGGCACCGAAAAGATTTTTCAGGTGCCGGATGCTGTTGTTGATGCTGCGTTATCTGTGGAAATATTTTGATTGCTATTTTAAAGGTGGTTGCGGCGGAGGAGTGAGTGATGATGTGAAAGGAGATTGGAGGGTGAGGGTGGTATTGTGCGTAGGATAGTGGTATAGAGGGGAAGGGGGGGGGAGAAGGAGGGGTTAGTTGAGTTGTGCTCCTGGTTTAGTGCTGGGGCTTGTTATGTGTGTCTTATCTCGTCAAAAGCAGTTGGTGCAAAGGTGTTATTGTCATCGTCAAAATCCTTTTCTCTTTGATCCGTATCCTGAGCAATCTCCTCCTCCTCCTTCTCGTCGTCATCATCATCATCATCATCGTCATCGTCATCGCCATCAGCATCATCATCATCATTAACACCAGCACCATCAACAGCAGCAACTCCAATTCTTAGCATAGAGTACTACATGGATCGAAGGTTGTTATTATAGTGAGAGAGTGGGCTGCGTCAAGCATCAACATTGGCAGGACACGTACTTTTCCAGGAGCAGACATCGGAAGTGACCACGATCTCGTGATGATGTCTTTCCGGCTCCACTTGAAGAGAGTAAATACAGCAAAGTGCACTAGACTGAAGTTCGACCTGGACAAACTGCAAGACCCGGAGGTGGCAGAACTATTTCAGGCCACAATTGGAGGGAAATTTGCACCACTGCTCATTTTGGGGGCTGGTGAAGTAGATGTCAACACCATGACCACCACCTTCAACTCAGCTGTGACAGATGCCGCCACTGAGATCCTTGGCAAGCACCGACCAAAGAAGAAGCTGTGGATCACACCTGAACTTTTGGATCTGTGTGATAAACGAAGAGAGATGAAAAAGAAAAAGAACACCTCACAGGGAGCTGATGTCTACCGAAAAATCAACAATGACATCCGAAAAGGCATGCTCACAGCAAAGGAGAACTGGATAGAAGATCAATGCCAGGAAATAGAGAACAGTCTGAACAAGAACAACAGCAAGAAGGCCTACCAGACTGTGAAGCGGCTGACAAGTGTCAAACAGCCCAAAGTCTCCACTATCCAAAGCAAGTCTGGCATATGCCTTACAGAAGAACAAGAAGTCTTGGACAGATGGACAGAGTACTGCTCTGACCTTTACAACCATACACCAAATGGAGACCCATCAGTTCTAGCATGTCCCGAGAACAGAGAAGAAGAAGAAATCCTCCCAATTCTCCGGGAAGAAGTTGAGGCAGCAGTGCAAGCGCTAAAGAAAGGGAAGTCAGCGGGAGTGGACAACATACCCGCGGAACTGCTACAAGCAGGAGGAGAAGCGATGATTGATGCCCTCACCATTATCTGTAACAAGATCTGGTAGAGTGGGGAGTGGCCTATACCATGGACCCAGTCGCTTGTCATCACTCTTCCCAAAAAAGGTAACCTTCAGGAGTGTGAAAATTACCGGACCATCAGCCTCATCAGCCATCCCAGCAAGGTCCTCCTCCTGAAAATAATACTCAACAGGTTGAAACCCCAAGCTGAACAAATCATAGCTGAAGAACAAGCAGGATTCAGGGCAGGGCGAAGTACCACTGAGCAGATTTTCAACCTCAGAATAATCTGTGAGAAATACCTACAGCACCAACAACATCTATATCATGTGTTCATAGACTTCAAGAAGGCGTTTGACCGAGTCTGGCATGCAGCTCTATGGGCAACAATGAAAGTGTACAACATCAGCCCTAAAATTATTGAAGTCATCAAAAGCCTGTATGACAAGGCTACCAGTGCAGTCCTCCACAACAGAGCCATCGGGAATTGGTTCAGAACAACAATTGGTGTGCGTCAAGGATGCCTACTCTCTCCAACACTCTTCAACATCTTCCTAGAGCGCATCATGTCGGATGCTCTTGCAGACCATGAAGGCACAGTCAGCATAGGGGGTAGAGCAATCTCCAATCTTCGTTTTGCAGATGACATTGATGGATTGGCTGGAGAGGAACAAGAACTTGAACAGCTGGTACAGAGGCTTGACACCACCTCCAAAGCCTATGGAATGGAAATAAGTGCAGAGAAGACCAAAATGATGACCAACAACACCAATGGCATCAATACGGACATCAAAGTCCAAGGCCAATCCCTCGACACAGTGCATAGCTTCAAATATTTAGGAGCCATTGTATCAGACAATGGGTCCCGACAGGAAGTCCTCTCCAGGATCGCACAAACAACTGCTGCCCTGACAAGGTTGAAGCCCATTTGGAAAGACAGGACCATCAGTCTACATTCCAAAGTAAGACTGCTGCGCTCCCTTGTCATCTCCATCTTCCTATATGCTTGCGAAGCATGGACCCTCACAGCAGATCTCCAACGAAGAATACAAAGCATGGAGATGAGGTGCTACAGAAGACTTCTGGGCATTTCCTATATCCAACACATCACCAACGACGAAGTCCGACAGACCATCACACAAGCCATTGGACAACACGATGACCTGCTAACAGTGGTGAAGAAACGGAAACTTCGGTGGTATGGCCACGTCACCAGATCATCAGGCCTTGCAAAGACTATTCTGCAAGGCACAGTGCAAGGAGGTAGAAGAAGAGGGAGACCGAAAAAGAGGTGGGAGGACAACATTCGAGAATGGACTGGTTTGACACTGAGCGAAGCCATCAGGGCTGCTGAGGACAGAGAAAGATGGAGTATGCTGGTTAAACGATCATCTGTGGTGCCCCTACGACCTTCGGGTTACGGGACAGGATAGGATAGGATAGGAGTGGGCTGAATATTAATTGTTTTTACTGGATGCCATGCTTAGACAGTGTTGATTGCAGTTGAGCTGGGCACAGTTCAACTGTGTTAGGAGCATAAAGTTCCGCAATCAGCAAGAAGATAGACGACCCAGAAACTAATTGTCCTAAAGTTTATGAACTCGTCCGTAAATGTCATGGAAACCCCAATGCAGCAGCTTCGCGCACGCACAGGGAGGTGTCGTTGACCTTTTAGGATCGTCGCTGCCCGTTGTTGTCAGCAGAAACAAAAGCGGCAGAAGCAGCAGCAAGTTCATTGTTGTGACAGTCATCATCGTAGTTGTCGTCGTCGTCGTCATCATCATCATCACCATCATCCTCCTCATCATCATCAGCAGCAGCAGTAACATCTCTTTCAGAGTGTGTTGTTTGTTCGTGTGCTCGAGCGTATTACCGGTGGTGCGGATGCGTTGGCGTCCTAGTATGTGCGTGTACGTGTATCGCCCTACTTCTGTTGTCTGTCTTCATATCTCTGCTCCTCCTACTACTAAACCTTCTCATCTTCCTTCATCATTTTCTCCTTCTCCTCCTCCCACGTTTACTACTCTTCTTCTTCTTCCTCCGCTTCCATGTTTCCACTCGCTATCCGTACCATCCACTCCGTCCCCCCCTCCTCCCCAACCCTCTCTCCTCCCTACAGTGCATGGTTCCCGTAATCCAATCAAGGCACTCTCAGAGCTGCGAGTGGTGTCCATCTGACCAATGTCCGGTGGCACAAAAGCCGATCAGCAAGACGAAGAGCCCCTGATTTATTAGCCACTGTCCGCTCATACAGTAGGGACTAAGTAGGCTTAATAGTATTGATCACACCATCACCAGGCTGTAAAACGAGAATAAGTAGCCATCAATGATACTAGGCTAATATGTAGATCTTATACATAATTCACCATAAAAAAGGACAATAAAGTGTAAAAAAAAAAACCAAAAACAACAACAACCAACAAACAAACAAACAAAAAACACCAAAAATAATTAGTATAGTGGCAAGGTCACTCTCTTTTCTCAGGGTCAGCAGTGCCAAATTATATACGAACATTGTGTATTATTTCAATGGAATTTCTCAGTTGAGATAATGAAGTGTTCGTATTCGTATTCGTTTTCCATTTAATCTTCCTCGCTCCTTCGCCTTCGAAGGCCCGTTCTATTCACAGCACAGTACTCATTCACAGCGGTGTGGACAGACCCAGGGGCGATTATTGCGAGTTGATTAGGTATTTCTGACTCAAGTGTCCTTTGTGTTCTGCCGTTTAGTTCAGTGCAATGAATTATTGTTCATTTCTGATCTGTAATATGTGATGTACATGTCAGATGACCTCCTCTGTAGTAGCCACTTTAGCGTGGTTCATTTAAGATATAATAGATGTTTCCCTACGTTAATATATTTCATTGGCGGGCAGAATAGAACAGTTTCTGTTTAAATGTCAGTATCATTGGGCTTACGTCTTTCTTCATCAATGTGTAATGTTAGAAGTACTTCATTATCATGTAATTTAAGTCTTTCATTCTCTCTCTGTCTTTCTCTCTCTGTCTCTCTCTCTGTCTCTTTCTCTCTCTCTCTCTCTCTCTCTCTCTCTAGATAGATAGATAGATAGATAGATAGATAGATAGATAGATAGATAGATAGATAGATAGATAGATAGATAGATAGATAGATAGATAGATAGATAGATAGATACGCACACACACACGCACACACAAATACACACATATACATACATACATACATACATACATACATACACTCATACCAGGGGCGGATCAATGGCAAAGTAGGGAGGAAGGGGAGTCCAAATTGTAGTCAGGGTGACCCCAGTGATATCCAGAAGCGAAAGCCTTGTCCGGGAGGAGGGAAGAGGGGGAGGGAGCTTTGGGGGCCGAAACCTCCCTCCCCCAGACGCTGAAGATAATGTAGCTTTAGGAGGTGCATTTTAGGCCTCTCCTGGAATATAACATGGTTAATCACTAGTGAAAATCTATTTCATACGCTCGTATCTTTGAGACTGCTATCTGCGGCTCAATCTTGACTAGGACGCTTTCATTAGGCTGATTTTAAGAAGTACAAGCATAATGCGACATTGCTGATGAACATATTAAAAAGAAACAGCATTGAGACTACTTACAGATAAAGAAAGAGAGAGAAAAGTTGGAGCATTTTTGCGAGGGTAATGCGCAGAACCAATGTCGCGCAAGCACGCACTGTGTGTTTTATTTGACTCCTCTTATTACAAATATAGTGCTGATATTTTTCAGTTCTCAGAAATAGCATCCCTGCTTCCAGTACAATACCAAAGTTGGCTTAAATGTGCAATTTTAAATGGAAATTTGGTCAAGCTTTGCATACAATTTTAGTTTGCTAATATTTGTGCTACTAATAACGCTTCAGAAATGGGTTTAGTTTCATTTGAAAATTGCATGATCAGTTTGCGTACACAACCAATAAGTATTCTCAGACCATTTATTTATTCCTGTATTTTCTATAATTATAAGCTTTGCAGAGACACATACTTATGTACACAGCCTGACATGTGTCTACATTTCTTTATGTACATGTATGTTAGTTTGACGGATACATTAGTTTATCTGTCTTTGTTATAATAATAATAATAATAATAATAATAATAATAATAATAATAATAATAATAATAATAATAATAATAATAATAATAATAATAACAATAACAACAACAACAACAACAAAAACAACAACAACAACAACAATTATGAGTACTTATCGCCCATTGGCAGTTTCCTAGTGCCTGCTGCATCGGCAGATTGAATAAGGGGTCGTTTCGGCAGTGCCTTTAGCTTCCTGCCCGTAGCCACTTAAAAAACAAAAACAACACCCCACCCCCCAACCCCCCACCCCAAGAAAAAACAACAACAATAAAAAGCAAAAAAAAAAACACGCCCGTACACTTTGCACTGGTAAACGTAAGTGAAAGCAACGCCAAGGGACGTAACCATGCCGTAGTACTCTTTCGCCCACTAACATCTGTTGGCTTTTTTTTATTTGATTGTAATTTTATGCTATTACATTTTTTTTCCTTTTTTTCTGGTGGATGGGTGGGAGGAGATGGGAGTTAGGTCTTGAATCCCTGGTCTCTCCCGTCTCCCCCACCACCCCACGCCCCTGCTGTTTAGATTCGCCCCTGCAAACATGCATACATCCCACCTCTCTGAATTTCCTGATGGACGAGATGTTACTAGAAACATAGTTACTGATTTCAATTTACAACAGTAGTCGTTGAAGTGGTTGATGTTGGTAGTAGTGTTGGTGGTGGTGGTAATGGTGTTGGGATGGGGGGTCGGGGGATGCTCCTGCTGATAATGGTGATGATTATGTGGATAAGTTGTATAGTATCGACATCCAGATTGCTAGATGCAAGCTTATTCAGTGTGTCTATAGTTTGACGGAATGACTGAACATTGACGTTTGACGTCTACATCCACCATCAACGATAGGGAAGACGGGAATATTGTTTTTGCCAGTCTTGGAGAATGATGTTTCGTTTGTACTAGGTGGCTAGTCCCAAATTTCATTGGATTAACTGGAATCTATTTGAAAATATTATGTTTTAGTATATATGATGTCGGGACCCATTAATACAATGGCTCCTAAAAGTCATCTCCAGAATCGCACAAACAACTGCCTCCCTGACAAGGTTGAAGCAGATTTGAAAAGACATGACCATCAGTCTACATTCCAAGGTAAGACTGCTGCGCTCCCTTGTCATCTCCACTTTCCTATACGCTTGCGAAACATGGACCCTCACGGCAGATTTACAACGAAAAATACAAAGCATGGAGATGAGGTGTCACAGAAGACTTCTGGGCATTTCCTATACCCAGCACATCACCAACGACGAAGACCGACAGATCACTGGACAACACGATGACCTGCTCACAGTGGTGAAGAAACGGAAACGCCGATGGTATGGCCACGTCACCAGATCATCAGGCCTTGCAAAGACCATCCTGCAAGGCACAGTGCAAGGAGGTAGAAGAAGAGGGAGATCGAAAAAGAGTTGGGAGGACAACATTCGAGAATGAACTGGTTTGACACTGAGCGAAGCATTTACAGCATATGTCCTATCCTATCCTATCCCGTAACTCGAAGGTCGTAGGGGCACCACAGAGTTATTTGTAATGTATATAATAGATATATGGTGTAATAAGTTCTGTTAGATTAGGTATTAATGTTTACCTTTGTTTTGATGTGTTCCAGACGATATTACAGTCGTGTTTTTGGATTATTTACGGAGATACACAACTTTGAGACAAACCGGTGAGTAACAGTTTTTAACCAAAGGCTATGTTTTTTTAAAATGGTGTGGCGCTTACCATGTGTGAGAGGAATGATGAGGGACTGGGTGTGGTGTGGTGTGGGTGTGTGTGTGTGTACGAGTGTATGTGTATCAACATCGGGACACATCTTTTGTGTAATGTCATGCATTTGGCGCAGTAAATTTTGTGTTAATTCACACACACACAAATCCTTACTCTCTCTTTCTCTCTCTCTCTTTCTTTCCCTCTCTCTCTCCCTCTCTCTCTCTCTCTCCTCTCTCTCTCTCTTTGGGTATTCCATATCTTTGTTTTCACCTCTCAATTTCTCAGCCCGTTTGTTCTCTGCGTTCCTCCTAAATTGTATGGTGGATCGGATGCCCCTTTTTGGAGCCGCCCGGAGCAGCTGCAGCGACTGGTTTTGTCCTTTTTCATTGTAATTAAAGGCTAGACAATGTCAAACGACAAGCAAAATGGAAGTTAAGTACTGTGATTGAGGACTCTGTCAAATATTTTATGCTTTCATGTGTCCTTTGTTTTTGTGAAACAGACAGACAAAGGCATATAGAGGAGAAAGAAAGGTGGGTGAAATAATAATAATAGATATTCGCGCAGCTGCTGTTTCATCTAATTAGAGTCAGAAAGAGATAACAGAGATTTAAAAATAGACAAGACAATAGACTTTGTCACTGTTGCGCATATTAATCAGCCCCTATTCAAACCAGCAATCGAGTCCAGATGAATATCCTTAACGAATAGGCGTTGTGGGAACAACAAAGTTCTACATAACATAATTTCTTTAATTAAAGGAATGCGCTTTTGTTGTTACTCTGTCGGGAATAAGATTACGCTGGATTCTATTGTTCTCTCATATTTAAGGGGCTGACTGTACCGATTGACTCACGTTTTGTATTCAACAATTCATTTAGTGTTCAACTGCCTTTTAATTTGAGGCTTTTTCTTAATTAAAGGAATCCGCTTTCGTTATTAGTCTGTCGAGAATTGGATAATGATGGACTTTTTTTTCACATCTAACGGGATCAAACTGTACCCATTGACACACATTTTGTATTCTACATTTTGTATTCAGCTGCCTTTCAGTTTGAAAGCCTTTTCTGTCACGGCTCTGTCTTTGTTACGCAGCCGCTGCTGCATGTTATTATTCCTTTGTGTCTTTTCTTCTTTGTTTATTATGTGTGTGCCATTCTTTGTTTATTGTGTTTGCTCTCCGGCGCCTTTTGTCTTGTTACACCATCTTTCTTTCTTTATTATCTTTTGTGCCGCTCTTGTGTGTATTTTGTATTGTTTGTAAATATCATTTTGTGTCCTTGTATTATACTATGGTTATCTTTTTGTCCTTCTTCTTCGTCATTTGTGACCTTGGTTCTTTGGTTGTGTGCAGTTTTTCTTTATTTATTTGTTGTTCCTTTGGGTCTCTGGTTGTGCGTTGGTATTTCCCCCCTTTCTATATGTATTTTGCTGCCTTTTTTTTTGTAAGTGAGTGGTTCTGCAGTTCAATCGTTTCGTTAAATATTTGAGCCGACTTGTGTTTGACGTTGTAAGTTTGTATGCTCCTTTTATTTTTTTTTTAAATAGTAGCACTACACACACACACACACACTCTCTCTCTCTCTCTCTCTCTCACCCGCGAACACACAGGCACACACACACACGTTGTTACGTTCCTAAATACTTGCAATACATCACAACTGGGTTTATTTAAGAATGTAGGAATCGAAAAGTGATTTTTTGACGGAAATAACGCAAACTTCTTCTAAAAATGTAAGAATCTAATGCAAAATTGGCTCTTTCCGTCTAAAAAGTTGACCTAGTTCGTCTCCTACAGGCGACGAAATAGGTCGAATTTTCTTCAAAATTTCTCCGAAAATTGACTGTATTTTCTCCGTCCCGGATAGAGCACTCCTGTGTACTTAAAACACTCTCATGCACTACAACTGCACTCCATTGCACTAAAAGAGCACTCCCGCGCACTTAGAAAAAAGTGGGGTCCTGGAAAAAAGTGGGTTCCAAGCAAATGAACCCATTTGTTACTAAGAAAGACAAGGTCTGCTACCCATTTGTGCGCTTTTGTGGGTACCCACACACACACTGTTTTAACACATGAGCTTAGTTCCTCTCCCAATACCCACTCTGCTCTTCTCCACTCCACGCATCTCTTCCTCTCTTGTCTGAGACATCCTCAATTTCAAAGAATTTTCTACGTACAAATAAACAGGAAAGTTAACACACAATACCTCCTCTGACCCTTTGTTTTTTCGTAAAGATCCCCTTGTCTCTCTGGTCTCAATCTCTGTCTTTCTCTCTCTGTTCTTGTCTATCTCTTTCTGTTTTTTTGTCTCTGTCTTTGCCTCTTGACGCTGTCTCTGTCAGTCTATCTCACTCTCTTTTTCGCCTCTGTCTCTCTTGTCTCTGTCAGTCTGCCTTTCTCTCTTTTTCGCCTCTGTCTCTCTTGTCTCTGTCAGTCTGCCTTTCTCTCTTTCTCGCCTCTGTCTCTCTTGTCTCTGTCAGTCTGCCTTTATCTCTTTATCGCCTCTGCCTCTCTTGTCTGTCAGTCTGCCTTTCTCTCTTTCTCGCCTCTGTCTCTCTTGTCTCTGTCAGTCTGCCTTTATCTCTTTATCGCCTCTGTCTCTCTTGTCTGTCAGTCTGCCTTTCTCTCTTTTTCGCCTCTGTCTCTCTTGTCTCTGTCAGTCTGCCTTTCTCTCTTCTTCGCCTCTGTCTCTCTTGTCTCTGTCAGTCTGCCTTTCTATCTTTTTCGCCTCTGTATCTCTTGTCTCTGTCAGTCTGTCTGTCTTTCGTTCTCGTTCTTGTCTCTGTCTCTGTCAGTCTCGCCCTCTCTGTCTACACACACACACATATAAATATATATATATACTCTCTGTCTCTCTCTGTCTCTCTCTGTCTCTCTCTCTCTGTCTGTCTGTCTCTCTCTCTCACTCACTCACAGAGGACGAGCTCATTGATCCTTGAATTCACTTAGCTGAGTGAAAAACAAAAGCTCGTTTGACATGGCGTGCATTGAAATTGCATTTCAAGGCTCGGGTTGTTCGCGGCTAGCTGTCTCCCGCTTTTCACCTTGGCTTTTTCGCTCTGTATAGAAAGAGCCAACTGTGTGTGGGGAGAGCGGGAGTGAGGACATACTGCTTTTTACATGATTGCTATAGCACTGTTTCATAATGAAAGCGAAAGTGGCGGATCGGTTGCGGCCCTTGGGTTTCGGCTAGTTCCGGTTGAAGCAAGAAAGATGCAGGGTTATATAAATTATATTTCTCTTGTACAATCGTTCAAATTTTACTCAGGGTGGCTGCTTGCCTAAACATTGATTGCTGATTTGTTTGTTCAGTAGGCCTAATTCGTTTGTCAGTGACCTACATTCACGAGAAATTCGAAGTCTCTTTCTTTTTCTTTGCTTTAATTTTTTAATTGAGAAATGTTAATTTTGCAGTTTATCTAGAAGATAACATTATTATACAGTAGAATAATTTTTGTTTTTAATTCAGTGAAGCAACTGCAATTATGTCTTATTATTTTCAGTCTTTCAGTTGTTATTATTATTAGTTGTAGTAGTATTGTTATTATTATTATCATTATTACCATATATTAATTATTAGTTGTCTGTTGGTGCTGCTGTTGTATTATTATTATTATTATTATTATTATTATTATTATTATTAGTTGTAGTTGCATTGTTATTATTATTATTTTTATAATTATAAATTACTCTAATGATTACGATTATTATTAATGTTATGATGATTATTTTGTATTATTACTCTTATTATTATAATGATTATTATTATTATTATTATTATTATTATTATGATCTAGGATGGATCTAAGGCATGGAAGAATGGGTGAGTGTTGTAGTTGTGTATACATATACTGTGTTATGTTATGTTATGTTATGTTTATCAGTTTATAGTCCCCTCTCTTCCCTAAGGATTTTCAGAGAGGAGACTCTTTTTTTTTTAAATCAGTTTATAGTCCCCTCTCTTCCCGGTAAGGATTTTCAGAGAGGAGACTCTGACAATGGAGACTCACTGACTAATTATCTGTGTGTTAAATGTGTACGCATGGGTATGTGGCTGGTTATCTGTTTATGCATGTGTGTTAGTGTTTATAGATTTGTATTTTGGTATGGAAGTTGTTTTTGATAGTATATCAAATGTATCAATATTGAATGTCCATGTTTGTAATAATTTTGATGTTGTTATCTCCTTCCTTATTGCACTGCTAAACAAATATCCATGCCTTGTGTTTGGACAATAAAGAATCTTGAATCTTATTTTACATTGTTGTAATCTTTCCGAATCAGTCGCAAACGTTGTTCCCACAATCGTTTCAGTGTTTTGTTAGCTGGTAATGTGTGTAACTTGACAATGCGCCCTTCAATTACTTTTCCTGCGAAATTAGGGCAGCAAACGCAATACTGTTTTTCTCCGCCACAAGTCTTCCGTCTACGTGCTGCCATGCTTAATATTCAACCGGAACTAGCCGGTGTACGTGGCATAGGTGAAGGCAGGGCCGGATAACTCTATCTGCACTAGTTTTGCAACAGTGCTATTGATTCGGGAAGAGGGGAAGGGGGAGAGTCTATGTTTGTCTGTTTCTCTGTCTCTGTGTCACACACACACACACACACACACACACACACACACACACGCACCCACACACACACATACTCACTCGAAAACGCACATGCACGCACTTGGCAATCCATCTTTTCCTTCTGTGCATCATTACCCCGTCCTCCATCACTTTCTCGATCACACACGCCCACACTGATTTTTGGGTCCAGTTTCTACTGCCTCTCGCTCGAAGTTTCTCGCTCCATTCTTCCTGCCACCAAATTCTGTAATTCTGCATACCTCTCTGCCATACACTGTAGAAACCGATTCTTAGTGTCCCGTTTCTATTTTTCTGTCGCTTCGCATCATTTTTCACATAATTATATTTATCTTTCTACCTCTTCTCGTCATAATCTCGAACTACAGTATACGGGCTAAATAATACCTCTCTCACATTCACACCCAGTTCTGAGTGATTCCTGGTTCCCGTTTGTCGTCATCATTCTTCTTCTAATCTCTCTCTCTCTCTCTCTCTCTCTCTCTCTCTCTCTCTCTCTCTCTCTCTCTCTCTCTCTCTCTCTCTCTCTCTCTCTCTCTCAACCTTTTTCTCTGACCACCGCAATCCCCACTCCCAGTCTCGCATCTCTATCTCTCTTTATCTTCTTTCTCATTCATCCTCATTTCTACCTTTTCGTGACCCGCTTTTCTCTCCAAATCTTGTAAACGCAAGCGTGTCATATTCGTTTAGCATTTCTGTCATTCTGCCTGACTTTTTTTTTGCCTGAGCCCGTGCGCTCAGAAACCGCCCTTAATGTGTTAGACCTTGTCTTTATTTCCCCTTGATTTCCGCTCTTGCTCAGTTATCTTCTCGGGACCTTTTTTATTTTTATTTTTATTTATTTATTTGTTTTTATTTTATTTTATTTTATTTTATTTACCTTATTGTCCCTTTTTCATAGTGAAATTCTGGGCCGCCTTCCCTGGGGAAAGCGTAATCGCAGCCTGTGGCGCGCCCAAACCCAACCTACCTAACATTAGTTGTGATTTTGAAATTTTGCTGGGGGAGCAAACCGGAGTACCCGGAGAAAACCCCCGAGACGTTGCCCTGGACCGTCATTTTCTGGTGCTTCTCGACCCTCAAGGCTCTCTTGTCTTTCTCTGCTTTACTTCGGTTTGTCGCTCTCTCTCTCTCTCTCTCTCTCTCTCTCTCTCTCTCTCTCTCTCTCTCTCTGTCTCTCTCTCTCTCTCTCTCTCTCTCTCTCTCTCTCTGTTTTTTTTTCAAATTTTCTTTTGTCCTGTGTTCATTTTTATGGCGTCTTTCCTTATTATTTTGACTCTCTATCACATTTCATCCGAGCAAGCTGTGTCTTCTCTTATTCTTCATTTTTGTGAGTTGTGCCCTCTCCATGTATTTTCTGTATTTTATTTTTCGATTTCTTGTTCGGCTTTTCCGCTATTCTGCATCAGCATGCACGAAATTCTATCACACGCGAGGCGGGATTTTTCTTTTCACGATTTATTCTTTTACTTCTCTTTTTGCATCATCATCATCATCATCATCATCATCATCATCATCATCATCATCATCATCATCATCATCAACATCATCATCATCATCATCATCATCATCATCTTTTCTTCTTTTTCATCATCATCATCATCATCACCATCATCTTCTTCTTCGTTCTCTTGCTTTGTAGTTGTTTCTGCTGCTGATGCTGTGGTTGTTGTTGTTCTTCTTCTTCGTCCTTCTTCTCTTGTTGTTGTTCTTCTTACTCATGCGCCTGTTCTTCTTGTTTTTCTTGTTGCTTAACTCAACATTGTCATCTCGTTTTTATGTGCCTTCCTTCCTATTTTGCTTGTAAACTTCCACTGGTCTTGTAGTGCTATATAGAACCCTATTATAGTTTGAGTAGCTCCCCATTTACCCAGTGGTAAAAATCCGCGAAGCCCTACAGTACGGTACCGAATTACCTACTGCTTCGCGGATTTCTCCACTGGATAACTACTCCTTGAATATCACCCCACTCCAGCCATCAAATAACATGTTATATTGTGTTCTTGATGTTATCCCGCCTAAAAGAAAGTCATTTCTACGTGGAACTAAATTAGTATACTATTATTAAATCAATCCCATGCAATCAGTCAAATCATTTGTTTAATTAAAGTCTGTTAACAAACTATTTGTAATTGAACAGTAGTGTTAATATTAAAAGACAAGAAGCTAAATAATTCACTAGGTCTCACACAAACTAGAATGTGAAATTGTTGTGGGTTTTTTTTTTTTTCCACACCTTCGTATAAGATAGCACCCCTTGGGGTCATGAGCAATCTTGTCACTGTAGATTGTTCTAACCTATAAAGGGAACAGTGAAAGCCCCAGTTGAAAACCTGTCTTGCCTTTGTAGGCATGACTAATTCACTGCGGCAACAGTTCCCCCCGTTGGAGTGCCGGGGTTTTCAGTATAAATAGTATCCCCACTTTATGGAAATTTAGTGCTTTAAATTCCCACTGTCGCTGTCTTCCTCATTTACTCTTTCCTATTCCTGCTCTGTCCTTCACTCTGCTATACTATCTTCTTCTTCGCTAGAACAATGACCTACCTTTTTTCTTGAAAACTCGTCCTGGACAAGACTCCTTGTTTGTGTATGAGGTCTGTTGGATCAGCTTGGGAGTGTTGGACGCTTTCTGCCGGGTGGTCACTAGGGCTTCCTATGATTGTACTATTTAGCACTATAGGCATTTTATATGTATGTGTTTCATTGATGATTTATAATGATGTTTGTATTCTATTTTGTTTTTGTAACCGGGGTGTTCGCGTAGTTGAGGTCAACCCTCAGCCGTCCCCCGCGTGGGATGTCTTTATTGTAAAGTGACTGGCCGGTGGAGGGCATTCAATTTTCCCACTTGGGTTGTTTCAGCAGATCTTTTATGCGGATCGGGGGTTGTCCGGTCCTGATTTGGCTCGGAAGAGTCCGCTGGACCTAAAGCAACAATAAATCAATCAATCAGTATAAGATAGCGAGTACCCCAGACTCTAAACAAAATTACTTTTAATAAAAGACATCAAGCTAGCGTCATGGAACTCGCCAGATATCCCGCTGACTAGCATACGTTAAATTGTGAATGTTGTCCTCCCGATTAGAAGCAGTATTATGATTGTACAAACACGAAATCAAAAGCCTGTATGACAAGGCTACCAGTGCAGTCCTCCACAACAGAGCCATCGGGAATTGGTTCAGAACAACAATCGGTGTGCGTCAAGGATGCCTACTCTCTCCAACACTCTTCAACATCTTCCTAGAGCGCATCATGTCGGATGCTCTTGCAGACCATGAAGGCACAGTCAGCATAGGGGGTAGAGCAATCTCCAATCTTCGTTTTGCAGATGACATTGATGGATTGGCTGGAGAGGAACAAGAACTTGAACAGCTGGTACAGAGGCTTGACACCACCTCCAAAGCCTATGGAATGGAAATAAGTGCAGAGAAGACCAAAATGATGACCAACAACACCAATGGCATCAATACGGACATCAAAGTCCAAGGCCAATCCCTCGACACAGTGCATAGCTTCAAATATTTAGGAGCCATTGTATCAGACAATGGGTCCCGACAGGAAGTCCTCTCCAGGATCGCACAAACAACTGCTGCCCTGACAAGGTTGAAGCCCATTTGGAAAGACAGGACCATCAGTCTACATTCCAAAGTAAGACTGCTGCGCTCCCTTGTCATCTCCATCTTCCTATATGCTTGCGAAGCATGGACCCTCACAGCAGATCTCCAACGAAGAATACAAAGCATGGAGATGAGGTGCTACAGAACAACTTCTGGGCATTTCCTATACCCAACACATCACCAACGACGAAGTCCGACAGACCATCACACAAGCCATTGGACAACACGATGACCTGCTAACAGTGGTGAAGAAACGGAAACTTCGGTGGTATGGCCACGTCACCAGATCATCAGGCCTTGCAAAGACTATTCTGCAAAGCACAGTGCAAGGAGGTAGAAGAAGAGGGAGACCGAAAAAGAGGTGGGAGGACAACATTCGAGAATGGACTGGTTTGACACTGAGCGAAGCCATCAGGGCTGCTGAGGACAGAGAAAGATGGAGTATGCTGGTTAAACGATCATCTGTGGTGCCCCTACGACCTTCGGGTTACGGGACAGGATAGGATAGGAAACACGAAATGGTGTAGGACGCCTCCCTCCTCCATTCCCCTCCCTCCCTCTTTCTCTCTCCTCTCTCTCTCTCTCTCTCTTGTCTGTTTAGACTGGTGATGAACAAGTAATTATGTAGGAGCCATACGTACGATACATACGTACAATGTGTAATGGATTCCAGCTAGGCAATCTGCGTTTCTTATCTGGACTCCCGCTAATCAAAATGTATCAAATTGTGGACAGCTGTAGTAGTACTGCTAGTGAATTGTGTTTTGTTTTGTCTTTAAATTTGGGACACCCCGTACTGATGGTCTGTTCTTCGTTGGAGTCCACTACTGGAGTCCGCTCGTCAAACTACCTATCTCATTTGTATCTCCCGCTAAGCAGCGTATCAAATGGTGGACGTGACCTTCGGCTTGGGAGTCCAGCTGGGGCGCTCTTTTCGTGAATTTCATCCAAGACGCACGCAGCAAGTCTTTTTTCAGCGTTACCAAGGTTCCCGTTCCTTCTCTTCCAGGAATCCAGCTAGGTTAATTACCTGATCTCTCTCTCCCTCCTTCCCTCCCTCTCTCCGTAATTAGTGCATTACACGGTATTATTTGAACCTTCGTTTTCAAACTCAAACTTTTACAGAACTGTTGTGCAAAGCAACTGTATTGCTCATGTTATCTGCTGATTGGCAGTGCATCAAATTATATATACAGTATGTACATACGCTGTCGGTAGGCAGAAAGGAAAAATACCGCCCAGCTGTTAAAGAAATAAGCTTTTTACGATACTTTCCAAACTCCCTGAAAAGCCTTGTCATGTACGGCCCCTCCCCTACACCCCCTTCTCACCCCCGCCGTCCACCTTTCTCCCCATACCGCCACAGCCTACTCTTCACAGACCTCCAAGTAAGCAACTGTTGTTCTGATCCTTAGCTCCAGACAGACAAGCCTTTAAACAATGTATCAAACCATGTAGGTTGGTTGGCCTTTCAGTAAGAGGCGAGCTACAAAGTGTCGTGTTGATGTCTCCCAAGACTCCCATAGAAGCGCTGCTGCCCACTGTCTCCCTTTCTTTGTTCTGGCAGCAGAAATGAATGGGGAACAGGACCAGACGAGTCCCTGGTGGCTGTAGTCGCTGCCTGAACAAAGTTAAATGTACAAATAGGTACCATCTTCTATTTGTGCTTGGTGGCTCCCCACAGAACAAAAAGTCCCCCAAACATCACGGGGAGAATGGTTAGTAGAGCCTCAACATTTGGCGGTGCTAGGAGAAATTTAAGTGTACGTATAGGTACCATCTTTTTATTGGCGTTTGGTGTGGCCCCCGACTGTCCCAGGTTGAAAAGCGTAGCCCTAGCTGTAGTTTAGTTCAGTTCTGCACGGTTTGATATTTATTTTCTTTTGGACCGTGTATCATCTGTAGTATAGGGCAAGTATTTGTGTTGAGTATACCTTGTTGTTGTTCATTCGTTTTGGATTCTGTGAATTTGAAGGGTATTCTGTTTCGTAGGTGCTTCACCAATGCTCACCAAAGGCATGCAGGTTGAAAGGTATTGAAAAGGAGTATGTGAATGGAGCATCCCTTGTTGTTAATTATCTTGAACTGTATGTAAATGAACATTCTATTCCATAGTTTCTTATATATTACTTACTGGATATCAATTGCAAAATCATTAATATACAGTCCTGTTGGATGTTTTTTGTAAAAAAAACAACAACAGCCAGTACAGATTATTTACTAGATCTAATAGATTGTTTCTATGAAGCATAAATTCAGAACATGGAATATTATATATGTATAAATTCAGAACATTGAATTACATAATTATATGAGATATAATGATCTTGATTCGGCTTATTAAAGCCCGCTGGATCCTGTAAATCATGAAGATTATTTTACAAGGATTGGTTAGTAGTTATATTGGACGTAATTTGTATAATTTCTAATTATTTTACAAATTTGATTGTTTAACTGTTCAGTTTTGTGTACTTTGTTTAATCCCTTTTTCGCTTCATTATGACCATTCATTATTTGTTTAATATTTCCCCCTCCTCCCATCAAGTCTAAAATCACTTAGGTGAATAGACGTTAAATTAAACAAACAAACAAACATAGTTGCTTCGACGATGGTCTTAAACAGACAATTTGAAGATCTTAAGCGTAGTTTTTAAGTTGGATATTTTATACTTTAATAATAATAATAATAATAATAATAATAATAATAATAATAATAATAATAATAATAATAATAATAATAATAATAATAATAATGTTGTAAAAGTGTTCGTAAGCGCCTAAAGTAGACTATTTTTGTCTAGATTTGGAGGAATATAAATGTTTGTATTATTATTATTATTATTATTATTATTATTATTATTATTATTATTATTATTATTATTATTATTATTATTATTATTATTATTATTCTCTGCCGCGTGTTTGGCTTTCTTGTTCGCTTTTAGTCAGTTCGCTGAATAGACTAGATTTTAGTATATCAAGGTTACGTGCTATTTAGATGGCGAGTCTCTTAACACACTCAGTACACAGAGAACAGTTTATTAACTTAGATCTAGATTATGATAACTGTTTAGTTTATGAACCTCGGACACTCACTCGGGAGTGTCGGATATACAGAGAAAGCAAAACACCTTACTGCCAGTGTAGCAAATACCGTATTTCTATACCGTGGTTTTTATACTATTTAGATTGTTAATCTCTGACACTCTCTGTTTCGCATATATAGTTCCACAAAACCAAAAACAATGTAAGCTTAAGCCAATGCAAGTGTAGCAAAAATGCCGTTTTTCTGTAGTCTTCTGAGTGTGATAGTTCCTTGCTGCTCGTGCTTGGGCAGGGACAGCTGGCTCGCTAAGCGCTAATTGCGTGCGAAAGAGAGAAAAGGGTAAATCCTGCTCGACACAGCTCATCCATCAGCAGCTATACAAACGTGCAGTGCAGGCTGCGAGTCCCTAAGCTCCTGCGTTAGCTGCACAAAAGCCACTTAGATCCCTTTGCAACTTCTTCTTGCTTCTTGCGCCACACTCACCCCTACCCCACCCTCATCCTTTCCCTCTCTCTTTCTCCCCTCTCCCTCAACTTCTTTACTCCCATCTCCCACCTTTTGCACTCTTGAAATGAAGTAAACTGGAAATTACAAAACCGTTATCTTTCTGTTCCTGGTGCAACAGTGCTCGGATCATTGTAATAAATCATAGCTATATTGCACTCTTAGACGAAGACTAGACTGGTCATGAAGGAAATTGGACATGGGAAAAATACAAATTTTTTTCTGTTCCTGTTGCAATAGTGGTGAGAGAATTGTAATAAATCTTACTTAGCCCTGCTGCACTCTTAGATACGGTTTGCATCAGTCTGTCTTTTTAAACACTCTTTGTCCTTATATTACACAGTTTTAGTCCCGGCGGTTTGTGAGGTCCTTGTTCTTTTGGGTTACGGTCCTGTAGTACGATCATTTTCCTTGGTTACAGTCCTGTAGTGAGGTCCTTGTCCTTGGGTTACAATCCTTTTAGTATGGTCTTTGCCCTTCATTTGTGTATAGACACAAAGTCTGCTGTCCGTTCGTCTTGGTCGATGCCACCTTCAGGGCTACTTACCTCGTCAATGCGGGTCCGTCGGGGTGTATGTTTAACTTACGCAGCGTAGCTGAGATTCGCCTTAGAACCTCTCACAAGTTCGTCTCATTTTCGCAGTGTGTGGGTAGCGCAGACGTAAGTTTAACTGTAATGTTATTTGCATTGCTAGAAAGGGGGGAAATCCAGAAATGTGAACGTCCAACGTGCATTGTATTTATTACTCACAGGCTATAGATAACCAAAAGGAGACGCGTCACAGGCATAACCAAAGGGAGACGCGTCACAGGCATAACCAAAGGGAGACGCGTCACAGGCATAACCAAAAGGAGACGCGTCACAGGCATAACCAAAAGGAGACGCGTCACAGGCATAACCAAAGGCAGACGCGTCACAGGCATAGGCGCTCGCGTGTCCAGATACAAGCGCCTGTGGTATTACTGCATTTGTTATTCCCTTTCTGTCCCTGTCCCTGTCTCTCTGTCTATGAATGAATGAATGAATGACAACTTATACAGCGCATAAAAAAGACTTCCACACCCGGAGGCGTGCTCACAGGGTTTTGGGGGAGGGGGAGGTGAGTTGAGTGTGGGGGAAAATCGATATATATATACATTTCGTAACTATAGATTTTGTTTGAATTCAATTGAGTTTAATAATTTATTTTAATAATCTCTGTCTATAGAGCCTTAGACGATCTTTTTTCAGTAGTTATTTTTTTCCAAGCGGACTCTACCTTTTTACAATAATTTATTTGATATTTTAGGCCCTGCTTTCGATTTTTGAGAATACATTCAATAGATATCTTGGTCTATTCTTTATTCAAGAAACAAAATCTGTTGTGTTTTTTTTTATTTGTTTTTTATTTTAAATATTTTGCTTTTAAAAAAATTACTTTTCTTCGATGATCAAAGGCGTTGTGAAAATGTCCTCACGGATTTGCGAGTGGCCATTTTCCCGCCGAAATTAGCTTCCGCTAACGACCGCCATTTTCTGGATAGTCGGTCCTTTACGAGGGTAATTCCCTCCCTAGATCACAGGTAGTCGGCGCGCTAAGTGGACCCGATCGTTTACAGTTGAAAAGAGCTACAAAAGTGAAGAAGGGAGAAAGAAGCTTCCTTGAGCTAAGGACATATAGTTTTGGTCAGCGCTTTGAGCAGCTCTTTGAGCTGTAAGTTACACCATATAAGTCGCAGTTCATTTTATGTATTTATTATTTTATTTATTTATTTTATGGAAGAAAATAAACGAGTTTACAGTTCGAGGCAAAAACCGGAGTGGGCATTTGAGTTGGGTTAAGATTAATAATATTATGGATGTCTTTATAATATATTGGATGGCGTGTGTGTGTGTGTGCGAACGCGCGCGCGCTTATGTGTATGTGTGCGTGTGTGTGCGTGTGTGTGATTACAAAAGGTGACATTGGATGAGAGTAGTGTGAGCGTTTTCTAAATCCCCCTTTTTTCCATATCTATTGTTAAATGTGCGTTTTCTACATTTTCTCTTAAAATTATTTATAAACCCATCGCTTCATGTCGTTTCCTCTGCTCTTCTCCGTCCAATCGTTCAGTGTCAATTAATGCTTCCGACAATGAAGGAAGGAGAACTTGGAAAAGTATTAATAAAGTATGAGTTGGGACAAGGCATTTTTCTATCCTTTGCAAAATGGATTGTAATAGCCTATGGGGCAAAGGAGGGAATTGTAGTAACAATAGAAAGGCTTAGTTAGAAGTAGGTTAAAACCCAGATGTAAATTATTGACGTTGTCAGTTGCAAGTAGCAATTAAATTATTGTAGACAATCAAGTATAGCGAAACATAGCACTTATTTAGCTTTTGCTTTTGTGTGCCCTTTATATCCTCCATGTTTAGTTGACTTGTACCGTTAATAATACAATTCTGTTTAAGCCAAATAGCGAAACACATCAGTTTAATTGACGTAATAAACACTACTGTTCGTTTGCAGCTGAGAAATAAGAACTAGTAATGCCTTTTTCTTTTGAACATATATACACATGTATTTGAACAATAACAGCAACGATCTATGTCAAGGTATTTCCAGGTATTCTGACAATACAAAACGAAAAAGAAACGTTTTAACAAGTTCAGTGAGCAATTGTGCATCAGCTACACGCATCTTATCAACAGGCAGCTAATGTTTATATTTGAACCAATACTAAAAAAATAGCCTTTTAAAAGTTAAGTGAAAAATTGCCATCCTTTAAAAGCTTATTAACAGGCAATTAATGTTTCTCGTTAAATGATCACAACAAACGAACAAGCTATTTTTTTTCTTTTTGATTTAAAAAAAAACGTTCATTGAGAAATTGCCATCAGTTATAATTAGCTTTCCGAAAGGGCAGCTACATGATTCTCTTAATTGAACATTGACAACAAACAAACTAGCGTGCTTTTAAAAAAAAAGTTTATTGAGAAATCGCCATCAGATATATGCTAATACATAGACAGCTACTGTTTTTCTTTCAGCAATAACAACAAACTTACTTAACTAGGGTAGGATAGTATCGATGTTTTGTAGTAGCAGCATGCGCCTGTGGTTCTGGGAATCACGTGGTCATACGTATCTCCGGTAGATAAAATTTTCGGGATTATAATATATATTCAATTTAGACAGATAAAATAAATAAAGAAAGGGTACATCTGAATAATAATAATAATAATAATAATAATAATAATAATAATAATAATAATAATAATAATAACGATTGTAGTATTGACAATTGCTGTAGTAAGAAATAATAATAATTTCATAAGATGGAAACGAAATTCTAGTTTTGAATTGACTACGTGAGCAATCATACTACTGCGGCGCGAACTACCAAGATCAATAACTCACCTAACTGCAGTACTGCAGAGATGAGGTTAAGTGAGCTGCGATAGAGTTTTAGCTGCGATAGAAACGAGTTTTAATGTTTAGTAAAGTTTTATCATTATTTTTACCACGTCTAAGTCCTCTTGGAAGGGTTGACGTGAATTTGACTTGTGTAATTGAACTGAACTTGCTTACCTGGCGTGCTGCTTGTATGCTGTATTACTGACTTGAACAAATACATTTTCTAGTAAAAAAAAAAAAGAAGACCAAGTGTTGAAGGCGTTAAATACATCTGTATTATTTTATCACCTGTACTCATTCCTATTTTGTTCTATCAATCTACTATACTATCTTCTTCTTCGGTAGACCAGTCACCTACCTTTTTTCTTGAAAACTCTTCCGGGACAAAACTCCTCATTTGTTTGCGAGGTCTGTTGTATAGGACTGAATTGAGTGATTTGATTGAAGAAAGAGAACATATTTTTAATACATCAGTTTTAAAGAAGACTTTTAAAGAGGTGTCATGTGAAAGTTTGTTTGAGTATTTAAGAGTAACAGGCTTGTTTTTTAAGATTTGAAACATCTTATAATATTTTAAGATAACGTCTCTCTGGTCCTGATTTGGCTCGGAAGAGTCCGCTGGACCTAAAGCAATAATCTTGTATTGTATTGTATTGTTGTATGAGCTTGGGAATATTGGACGCTTTCTGCCAAATGGTCTCTTGAGCTTCCTATGATATTATTATTTAGCAATGTAGACATTTTATATGTATGTTTTTTTTTGATATTTTATAATGATTTTTGCATTCTATTTTGTTTTTTTGTGAACGGGGGTTCGATAAATTAGAGTACAGCCTCAGCGACCCCTGCGTGGGGATGCCTTTATTGTACAGTGACCAGCTGGTGGAGTGCCTTCAGTGTTACTACAGGGGTTGTTTCAGCAGATCATTTAATTCGGATCAGGGGTGAGTCCTCTTTCAGCCAAGTTGTGGTCTTGATTTTGTGGTCCTCATTCGGGTCTTTGCAGTCCGCTGGATCCTGTAAGCAATCAATAGCTATCTATCTCGCACCCTGTCACTCTAGCTTTGTGTAAATTCATTGAGAATGTGCCATCAGGCGGTTAATGTTTTTCGTTGGACAATAACAACAAACAAACTAGCATGTGTTTAGAAAATGCCATTAGTTATACGCTAAATCAATAGATAGTTAAAGTTTATTTCTGAACAACAGCGGCCTACAAAGTAGCTTTCCTCTATCTACCCCCCCCCCCACCCACCCCCGAAAGTTGTATAATTATATTAAGGAAGTTTGCCGTGAAAACTAACAGTAAATAAAACCAAAGCTCAACAAAACAATGAAGAAGAAAAATAATGATTCCTTTTTTTGGTTAAAATTAAGCAACAATAAAAAATAAATAAATGAATGAAAAAAACAATTTTAAAAATAATAAATGAGAATTTTGGCTTTTTAAAGTTTATAATTGAAACTTACTTCACTAATAAATATATGGTAAAAAAAAGGTAAAGGTAAAGGTAGTCCCATAGCCTTGTGGCCGTAGGGGAGCGTGATGTTGGAGATCACACTTTTTTTTTATTATTTTTTTAAAATCAGTTTATAGTCCCCTCTCTTCCCGATAAGGATTTTCAGAGAGGAGACACCTAGATCACACTTATCTTGGGCCAGCGTAATGAGGGTGATGCCCATCTCTCTCCCTCGCTGCTTTACATTCCTCACCCTTTAAGAGAGTAGGTACTCAGTCACAGTTGAGTCAACTGGGGGCGTTGTTTGTTTGTCGCTTCACGTTTTTGCGGTCACCCATCCAAGTGCTAGCCGCACTGGACGGTGCTTAACTTGCGACACAGTAGCGAGTGCTCCAATCACTGCGCTATCCGACACCCCAATAATAATAAATATATCATGGCGCCGATAAAGTAGCCCTGATCAGAAAGTCTCCTCTCTGAAAATCCTTACCGGGAAGAGAGGGGACTATAAACTGATAAAATAAAAAATAAATAAATAATAAAGTAGCCAGCTACAATGTTTTGCTCGTACAAAAGCTACACCATCAATCAAAAGCCAGCTTAAGTAGCTAACTAGACTTGTCTTTTTGGTTCCTTTTTTTTCTAAATCCATTTTATGTTCTTTCTAACCTTATGCCTTCTTTTTTTTTAGCTCTTTTTCCTCGTCTCTTTTTTTTTTTTTTTTTTTTTTTGTTAGCTGCTGGCCATGTCTTTTCTTTGACAAATTAACGGGCGAAGCGTCCTTACGGCATCAACGAGTCTTAAGAGAAAGCTTACCTCGTAATCTGCGTCAATCGCAGCAAGCAAGCAAGGTTTTCCAACCTCGTTCATCATCGGATGAAGCCCGCAAGACGTATCATTGTAGATTTCGCCCCTCCCTCTCCCCGATCCTTCTCTCCCTTTCGCCTACCCCCACCTTCAACACGCAGCCACCCCGCCACGCCACGCCACGTCCATCCCGCTCAGTCTCTCCCTCATTCCTTGTGGGTGTGTGTGTGGATGTTTGGACTGCGTTCTTGTGACAAATACTTTAGAATCGACTTTTTTTTACGGACCTCGTTATGCTGACCTCAAAAGAATGAGTTAGTGTAAGGGTTATAGTTAGGGAAAGAGTTAGGGTTAGCGTTAGAAAACTTAAAAGTACTTGAAAAGGAGGACTGAATATGACCCATTGTCAACACAATGTGTGTGCGTGCCTGTGTGTGTGTGTGTGTGTGCGCGCGCTATTCTTCCAATTCCGGATCCTTTCTCTTACCATTTTGTTCCTTGTCTAATGGCTTCCGTTCAAATCATCGGCAACCTAAAACCCGCACGACGTATTACCATGATACTCAGCTTCGCCGAGCGTGGCATACGTCTTTCTATGAAGTGAGAGGTACTACGGCTAGAGTCTCAGCTACGCAGAGGATGCACGAATTATTGTAGACTCTCTTCCTTCCATTTTCCCCTTCCTCCTCCACTCCCACAGACCTTTCTCTGTTTGCTTTTCTTCCCACATTTCCAATCTTTCTGTTTCCATTTATCTTTACCTCTCCGTTCCGTTTTTTTTTTTTTTTTGTTTGTTGTTTTTGTGTTACAAATCTTCCCAGTCTAATTTCCATTTCTTCTTTCTTGTTCCATCAATTCTTCTTATTTTCTATTTTTGTTCTTCATCAGAATGTGTACCTAATTTCCACTAGAAACGCCCGTGCATTGCATATAAGATCACCCCTGTCTATCCTCCATCATCTCTTTCACACACACCCCTCCCTCCCTCCCTCCCTCCCTCCCTCCCTCCCTCCCTCCCTCCCTCTCTCTCTCTCTCTCTCTCTCTCTTCGTAATCTTTCTCCGTTTCTCTTTATTTTTTATTTTGTTCCGCGCTCTTTTAATGTACCGTTCACCCTTTCCAAAGAGCACTTAAGATCTGCTTGATGCTGGTGCTGATATACAATACAATATGCAATACAGCACAACTCAATACAATACAATACAATACAGTAAAGTACAACACAAGACAGTGCGTGCAACACAACACAACAGAATGCAATAAACTACACTACACTACAATACATAAATTTTATTGTCCAACTTTCGCATTGCATATATAAAAAAACTGAAAGTTGCCTTTTGGCTTTAGTTCAAAACTGTACACAACATAAACAAGTGAACAACAAATATGGATGGTGCAGTACAATGAATTGCAATAACATTTAAACCGCAACACATGGGGAGAAGGGGCACATTTTTCGGCCATCTTGTATCTAGTATATCAATGCACATATATACATGTTGCAAGTTATGTATAAATATTAAACGCCGAGTATTGGCTTCACATACAAAGGTCGTAGGAAACATGTTTCGTCCTCCACCCCTATACAGCAATAATTACTTTCCTCAACAGATTGTCCTTGCCTGCACAATAAGAAAATCAGGTCAGTCGATACCTGTCGGAAGATCGTTTGAAAGGAGGGAGGGAGGAGGGGGGGGGTTAACATTACAGGCTTGGTCTCTTTAGATACAGGAAGGGGTGGGGAGGGAGGAGGGAAAACGAGTAACTATTTGGCACGGGACAGGCTGAGATAACGTAACCGTGTATATACACAAAGCCCATTCGAGAGTAGGGGTGAGGAGGGGGGTGTTATGGAGAGGAGGAGGGATTCACAGTGGTTCGTGCTGATTCCACCAAGTTAGAGCGACTGGAGTTCGATCCAACGTCTTGAGCATTTCTTTGAGCAGCTCTCGAGCGTCCTGTTTGATGTGGTAATACCTTACATAAGAAGGACAATGGCTTTACCTTTGCACGCCTCGGAAGCAGCACAGCATCAACTTAGCATTGAGGCTGACTGACTGAGAAAAAAAAACACACACAAAAAAATCCAGTGCATGCAATGTTGTTGCAGGAGCACGGTGTGCGGGTGACGGGATCGATGCGCTCACAGGAGCCAACAAAAGAGAGCATAGACCCGTGACACTATTGTTTGCCCGTCTGATCTAATTACCTTCCTGCTGCCTTTTTCTCTCCTTCCCTTCCTCCTCCTCATCCACCTCCTTCTTCTTCTTCTTCTTCCCCCCCCCCCCATTCCGGAAAATGTCCCCAGCTTGCAGCGGCAGGAAATGTCTTAGAAATACCTTTTGGTCGTTCTACACATTCTATACAGAAACGGTTGTTTTACCCGCCAATAAAACGTTGTGTTTTGTTGTTGCTCTTTTCGCCCTAAAAAAATTGATGCTCATAATTATTTCCTACCAAAACGACTCCTGCTTGACGCAAACAATGCCGCGGAAATAAATGTCTTTGTTTTGCCGCGCAAATGTCACTGTTAGCAAATGACTCTTTCATGACTTAAAATGAAGCTTCTTCATATAGTTGTTTTAAAGATTCCCCAAGATAAGAATTCCAAGTTTGCCGCAAGATGCGCTTATTAGCGCTTGTCCCCTTTTTCCCGCAAGCATCCACTGTTCGCCGAAGAACATTGCTTTGTTTGCCGGAATAAAAAAATAAATAAAAGACGATGTTCGCCGCGAAATCCGCAAATGTTGCTCAATAATGAAGAACATGTGTTTGCACTGTGATTGTAGGATCATTATGCCTACTTTTGTCGCTGAGCCTCTCTCTTGGTCCATCTACCTGTCTGTCTTTGTCTCTGTCTCTTAGGGTCTGTTTTAACTGGAAGATTCGTGGAAGTTCCGAGCTTTTTTTTCGAGGTTTATCAGATCCCGGACCTGGGTGCTGAAACTTTTTTTTTGGGTCCAAAAGGCTGAAGAATCTAGGTTTGGAATCTGAGAAACTCGAAAACAGGTTCGGGAACCTCCGTGAATCATCCACGAACCTTCCAATTAAGAGAGGCCATTAGACGCCTAAAATATGTTTGCTGTCAATAAAATCTCTCTCTTTCTCTTTCTCTCTCGCCCCCACCTTATCTCCCTCCCCGTTTCCGTCTCCGTTTTCCATTCATTCAACCCATCATTCCTTTATTCCCTTCGATTAAAAACTGCCACTATTTATTATTGATCGATTATTGGATGGCGGCAGTGAGTGTGGTTTTGCTTGATTGTGCTACAATGACACCAATGAGAAACCCAACCTGCCATTTCATTGACTGCAATATCGCCTGGTGATGTATTACTGGTGATGCAGCATTCGTGTCAAAGTGTGTGGAGGAGACACGGCAGTGATTGAAAGTAAGTATTCCGCGCTGATTGTGTATGGGAATAGGACTGGTACCTTGAACATGGTTGTGGGATGTTGTAAAACGGCTGGATGAGAAGAGAGAAAACTTGGCTTTCGGAGAAAACTCCTTCGGTGGCCTAAGACGTTTGACAAGTAAAAAAAAGGTTTACGGGCGATGATTATGTATTACGAGTTTGTAATGTCGTTCTGCAGTAATACACTGTTTTGATTTTAGTCAGCGTTGTGCTTCAGATGTAATGAACATACAAATCAAAGAAGCACGAGCCAGATCGGTCAGCGCCTTGAGCAGTTCTTGAGGGGCGGAAAAGCGCTATATATAAAAGAACACTAAATATATAAATTCAGATTAGGTGTACACAGAGAGAGAGAGAGAGAGAGAGAGAGAGAGAGAGAGAGAGAGAGAGAGAGAGAGAGAGAGAGATTAATTCACAATATATAAGCTTACCATAATTCTAACTCCAGTTCAAATTAAAACACTGACTCTCCATTATTCAAAACAATATACCAAAACGAGCCTAATTCATATAAGCGTATTACCATTCTGTTATACAGTACTCTTCTGAAGGTTTAATTAATTCGTGAGTCATCTGTGCTTTCCGTATGACACTAAACTGTGAATGAGAAGATGCTACGGAAACTCTCGAGGACATCCGAACACGCGGTCGAGTGTTTTCAGAGGTTGTCCTGGCAGCACCTGAGTGTGACGCGTGCTTTTCAGCGAGTTTGGGGATTCTACAGAATGATTCCCCAACTCGATGCTAAGAGCAGATATTTGTTTTCGAGACGTAGGGCTAGACATAGCTGTTTTAATTCTGTTCGAACAAGATGTGTGGCTAAGTCTGTCACAGAAAATCTTGGTCTCTGTTCTTTTGCTCAAAATCCTGGGTGTGACCGTATATGTTTTCTCCACACTAGATCTTCTGTGGTAAAGGATTTGCTTTTGTTGTTGTTGTTGTTGTCATCGTCGTTGTTGTTCTTCTTCTTTTTCTTCTTCATCATCATATTCATCATCATCGTCGTCGTCATCATCATCATCATCATCATCATCATCATCATCATCATCATCATCATCATCATCATCATCAACTATCCCCCGTGCGGATGCCGGGGGTTTCTGTATAAATAGTATCCTTACGTTCTGGAAATGTAGTGCTTTAAATTCCCACTGTCGCTGTCTTTCTCCTTTGTTGTTCCTCATTCTTACTCTGTTCTGACAATCTACCCATACTATCTTCTTCGCTAGAGCAATCACCTACCTTATTTCTTTAAAACTCTTCCAAAACTCCTCATTTGTGTATGAGGTCTTATTTCGTTAAAAATCTTCCCAAAGCCCTCATTTGTGTATGAGGTCTGTTGGGTCAGCTTGAGAATATTGGACGCTTTCTGCCAAATGGTCACTGGGGCTTCTTATGGTATTATTATTTAGCAGTGTGGGCATTTTGTAAATTTGTGTTTTGTTGATATTTTGTAATGATGTTTGTTTTCTGTTTTGTTTTTGTAATCTGGGGTTTGATAAATTGGGGTATAGCCTCGGCATCCCCTGCGTGGGATGCCTTTGTTATGGGGTGACCGGCTGGTGGGGTGCCTTCAGTGTTGCCACTGGAATTGTTTAGGCCGATCTTTTGTGCGGATCAGGGGTGAGTTCTCTTTCAACCAAGCTGTGGTCTTGATTTTGTGGTCCTCATTCGGCGCTTTGCAGTCCGCTGGACCCTGTAAGCAATGAATAACTAACAAACTAACAAACTAACATCATCATCATCATCATCATCATCATCATCATCATCATCATCATCATCATCATCATCATCATCATCATCATCATCTTCTTCTTCTTCTTCTTCTTCTTCTTGTGGGTTGTATCAAGCGACATTTCATTTTCTTCTTCCCCAGAACGAGTTGGCGGTGTGGCAGTGTTTTTAATGGCATGGATCCTCTTCTTCCTTATCTCGTGGGTTGTGTCAAGCGACATTCTTTTTCTTCTTCCCCAGAACGAGATAGCGACGTTGCAATGTTTTTAATGGCAGGAATCGATAATATACCAGCAAGCAACGCTTGGCGCTGAGAGGAGGTGTGTGAGGTGGTATTAATTGTCAGTCAACAATCAAGTGGGCTTCGTTTTCCGTTACTTCTTACGTACGGGCTAGTTTTGCACCAATTATGTGCATTCCCACACTGACTGTTGGAGACTGGCGAGGCAGACGCCGATACAGATGGATATAGTGTGACACCGTCTGAAACTCAAGTGCGTCCGTGGGTGTGTGTGTGCGTGCGTGTGAACGCAAAAAAGCGCACAAATGGGTAGCAGACCTTGTCTTTCTTAGTAACAAATGGGTTTATATGCTTGGAACCCACTTTTTTCCAGGACCCCACTTTTTTCTAAGTGCGCGGGAGTGCTCTTTTAGTGCATGGGAGTGCAGTTGTAGTGCATGAGAGTGTTTTAAGTACACAGGAGTGCTCTATCCGGGACGGAGAAAATGCAGTCAATTTTCGGAGAAATTTTGAAGAAAAGTCGACCTATTTCGTCGCCTATTGGAGACGAACTAGGTCAACTTTTTAGACGGAAAGAGCCTATTTTGACTTAGATTCTTACATTTCTAGAAGAAGTTTGCGTTCTTTCCGTCAAAAAATCACTTTCCGATTCCTACATTCTTAAATAAACCCAGTTCTGATGAATTGCAAGTGTGTGTGTGTACTTATGTACCAGGAGTGGAGGACAGAGCCGCACAGTTAAACACACACGAAGATTAAGTGGCAAAGCCTATGGTGCACCAAATGTTATTGGGATGATGTGGAATAACCGTCCATCATTTATATTGCAATAATACAGAGTACAGAAAGTATTCCTTCAAGACCCACCATCGCCATAGTTTAGTGGTAGAACGTTCGCCAGCCACACGCATGACCCAGGTTCGAATCCCGTGATGAGCGGCAAGATAAAAGTGGACATTGTTTTCACTGTCCATTTAAGAAGCATGATAGCTTTGGTGATTCAGTGTTGAGTTGGGTCCCTAGCTACCGCTTCTTCTTTTGGGATGGTTATCCCCGTCTGTCGTATCGCCAGTGACGGGAAGGTGTAGGCGTTTAACTTCAATGTCCTTCTTTCATTCCACCCAGTGACATCAGCGAGCACTCAGTCTGTATACAGGGATTTTGGCCCCGATGTTGGCAGCAGTCGTCCAGACATGCACACACACACACACACACACATACGTTCAAAACTATAATAGTGGGTTTATGTTCAAAACAAGGCAAACTGGGTTCCATCCTTTCCCTTCATTACAGACCATTCCTATTCACTCAACGGATACAATAGCCTTTTGTAAGGTTATCTGTCACAACCGTTTTCATTTTTGACAAAAACAAAAGGAGAACATGCGCTATGAAATAGTGGGTTCATTTGATACCAGTGGGTTTTTACACATGCATATTGGACATCTGGGTTTCTGTGGAAAAACTGGGTTTATCTCACACACGGACACAACCAAAACGTATAAATGGCCAAGGTTGCATTTGCAAGATTTTCAGTACGTGAGTGCAGTACACTGACACTTTTAGTTTAATTCAACTAATGAAACAACGTTTACTATTGCTCAGAATTTCCTCTGATTTTGTTTTTATAATTTCAATTACAATATTTTCAGTTGATATACAGCTACTGTATAGAATTAGAGCTGTTATTGAAGGATAGACTTTTGCCATTTACTTTAAGAACTGGGCGGTAGCTCAGTGGTTAAAGCATTGAACTGAGAACCGAAAGGTCTGAGGTTGTTACAGTGTACCTCTGGATAGGTCAGTGCATGACCCTCTTTTTCTCCCCATAGCCCAAAAAATAAATTATTAGCTGGTGTCAGTAAAAATCGAAAAGAAAAATTCGGCATTAAGCAAACATTTTTGTCATATTTACTTTGCTTACATTTACTTTGTATTGTATGGTTTTAAAGTTTTTTTAATTTGAATCCAGACTGGAAGATCTGCAAAAAAAAGATATCTTGTCGTTCTCAAATGTTAACTGTGGATAATTTTTTCATGTTCAATTTATTACTTTACTTCCAGATTTAAATCAAATCATTGAAGAAAAGGCAAGAAGGAGAAAGAAGAAAAAGTATGAGGAGTATGAAGAAGAATTAATAGAAAGAATGAGGAGAAGCGTGGAGAAAAAGCATAAAATCTCCAGAGGAAAAGAAAGAATGAGAAGGGTGGAAAAGTATACAAATCTTCATTGGAAAAGAAGAGGAATGGAAAAATAAAAAAGCAGAGAATTGGTAATGTAAAACAAACATATGAACAACATAACACAGACATAATTTGTTAACATTTTTATTTTGAAAGTGTCTTGTAGAGCATAATTTGTATATATTATTATTACTTTTTTATCAACTTCATTTAGTTAAGTTTTACATAAATTGTTTATGGTTTCCCGTTACGTTAATATATTCTGAATAAGGATCAATTGAGTGCAACCACTTATAATTCGTTTTTTTCCAGCACCTCAAAGGTATAATAAAACCATGTGAAGAGCAGAATATTATTATATAGTCATTAGTCTTGACATTGCTTTTTGATGAACAAGAACCCCGAGAATAACATATGTATTAACTTGGCAAAGAAATATAATTTGGTACTTTGCCAGATTAATCCACGCTTTCTCTTAAGTTTAAGACAGAAATCTACTACATAACAAAACGGGCCTAAAAACTAGTCTACACAATACAGAGCAGTAAATTTCCATTACTTAATGACAAGTAACACCTCAAAAAGCTTTGAACATGATGAACACCATCAATCACTGGAAAGGCAAGTCCATATGACTCACATGCTCCTTATGGAACTCCCAATAAATAACACAAAAATGAGATGCCAGAAAAAAAAGTTAAATGATTGAAACGGTGGGTTTAAAATGCAAAGTAATACAAGCTTTGAAATTTCGATGCTCTTGACCTTGACCTCCAGCTATAAATGCACTCGTGTACGATAAAATAAACTACAGCAAAAGATTGTATTATTTTGGACATCTCCAATGACCTTCACCTTGGAGCAAGGTTGACAAAATATGCATGTGCGTCTCATTGATACCTATCATGCATCAAACAATCTGAAGTTTAGTTAATATTAATAACTTAGGATTAACAAGAAATTTTGTGGAAAATTAACATAGCTTGACTAACATTTGTTGAACCTGTGACCTTGACCTTGAAGTGTAGTCATTCAATCACTGATAATTTTCGAGGTCTCGTGTAATTAGCCACTTTAAAGTTTTGCACAGATGGAAGGCAGACAGACAGACAACATTAACTGAACGTCCCGGGTTCAAGCCCTGGCCGGGCCATTGTGTTGTGTCCCTGGGAAAGACACTTTACTCCTGTTTTCCTTCTCCTTCGGATGAGAGTATAAACCGAGGTCTAGTCTGTGTCGCATGCATTCCATCATAACGGACTTTAAAGATCCTGACGCTCATGTCCTAGACGTGTGAGTGCCGGTAACAAGAACACACCCAGCATGCACTTGGTCCTTCTCCTCCATCCCTGGCTGCCCAGGATTGTGCTCAGTTGTCCGGGCGTCAGACCATGCGCCCAAAGGCTGCGGGTGGCGTCTCGGGCGGTTTGAGTTAGATCCTGTATCGGCCAGCGCCTTGATCCTTAGGCTAAGGCGCCTTACAAATGACGAACATTATTATTATTATTTAAACATGCAATGTTTTACTATTTAGGACTCATCTTGAATAGATTTGCAAACAAATTTGAATATATATTCTATATCTAAACGATTCATGGCACTTGGTTCACACCCTGGAGAACGGGGTAGCACTGATGGCAGCAACAAAGCTGATGATGGGGATGTTGTATGCATTTCGGTCTGCTGGCTTTGACGCCTTTTTCTAGCTTGTTTCTTGACTGAACCTTCCGATGAATTAGAGTCTTTAGAATCCTCATGCTGCTCTTCAGCCCTCCTGCGAACAAGTAGCAGCATCAGAACACAGGGTTTAAACAACAGAACAAATTCAGCGGCATAAGAACATTTTCAAACCAAAGTATGAGGATGGTCAAAGGGTGGGGTGGTGGGCCTGGGGTGGGAGAAGGGAATGGAAGTTGAAAAGAGTAGAGGCTTGAACTGGCTCAACTACAAAAAGGGATTGACTGACAATACTGTCTACTGATTCATCAATGAAATATTATATTCTGGACTTTAATTTTCTTGTACATGAATGTACTACTCACCCTCTTTAAAGTGTAAAAGAAACAAGCAAAACACATTTAAAGTTTAGGGGGTAGAGGTTGGGGAAAAAAAGGGCACAAAAGCCCGGAGGAAGTGGGACAGCATTTTTTCCCACTAACCACTTCGACACACTAGCTACTAGCAACCAAGTTATAAAATAGTTATAGAAACTCTTATGCTTACTAGCTACTCAGTAAATAATAATAAATAATAATACAGGATGCTATGTACGCGCCTTTCCCCAAGGCTCAAAGCGCGGCGATCTATACCAACATACACGCTCACCTGTCTCATTTACCCTCTCACAAACCAAATACACATACATCACTCAAACAGGTGGTGTAAAGGCAGGGAGATCGCTATTAGAAGACGGAAGAAAATCGAATTTTTTATTTTTGAAATTTTTATATTGACTGCATCCTGTACCATTATTGAAGGGAGGGAGGAAACCGGAGTGCCCGGAGAAAATCCTCGGTGACCTCAATAGTCTCGTACCTAAGTCACATACGTTCGCCCCTTGCGGGAATCGAACCCGCGACCTTCGGCATAGGAAACCGGCGACTTATCAACTGCGCCACGAGGCCACCCCATGAAAGCACAAGTACAAAGGTTCCTCAACATGCCTGCTTTTTAAAATCCAAAGCATACCTATACAACCTGAAAAGCCCAGAGCGAATTGTGTACATTATAATAATATAATCTGCATTTCATGTGCCCCATTAACAACTGTAAATTGAGCTAAAACTTTGATCTTATTCAACAAGGATGTCTAGCTCTGCCATGTACACTAATGTTCCCCCCCCCCATTCTCCTCCCTCATCCAAGCTCTCCTCACCTCCCCTTTTGCAATGTAAAAAACAATATACCACCAACACCTTGTGTTAGCAGGTCACAGTTTGATCTAAGCGTGGAGCTGCCAGTTGTTAACTGCTTTGCTGTGGCACCGATTTTATACAGCAATCAATGAGTGTTTTTTTCAAAGCGAACAACAATATTATAAAATTCAATAAGTACTGACACACACCAGCTGTCACCTGATGAGTACAATGAAGGCGATGAAGATGTTGATGGTGATGGAGTGGGACGTCTTCCTTCCAAACGCCTCCTGGGTCGTCGTCGGACTACAGCGACTTCTCCGCAACCGGATAAACTCGAGGCATAACAGAATGTTCTGGGAAAAAAAGGAATAACAGAATTTATTAAAATAATTATGCTTACTCAGAATTACAGCTAACAATTTGGGAAATGGAGTAGATGCAGATCTGAAAATGGTGCTCTAGCTATTAATGTGGACCCCACTGCAACAATGAGACAAATGACAGGGGTCTGAGACTGTTGGAGTTTGCCAGATACAACAATTTGATACTGGCAAACGCGCTTGGTCTCCACAAAAAATCCAAATGTTAAGCAGTTTAATGCATCAATCAGTTTTCACATATTCTATTTCCCTTCATCCAATGAAAACAGACAGGTGAACCATAAACCAAAAGCTATAACTTATGTAGGTAACGGCAGCCAGAAGTTTGTATTTTACTGTTTGTTGCAACATGTGTTTTTTTTTAATTACATCAGAACACAAGGAAAATACAGAAAAATAAAAGTTGCAGTATAATAAACGGTACACGTTAAAAGCTTATTGTTTTTTATTCTGATAACATTGCATTTTGCCTACTAAAATTGTTATTCTGCAAAAATATTTTTAAACATTTATTTAATCAATCTACATATGAATAAAATAACACCTCAATACCTCCCTTATTTACTTCTTGTACTATCTTCACTGACCGTCTTTTTTTGTAAATGAGAAGAAATGCAAGTTTTGAAAACCCCAGTGTGAACAAAGGAGACATACATTTCTCATGGTAACTGTTTCAATGTTCAAGAGACTTCACAAGACTCTTCATTAATATCAGATACAATGACGCTTAAAATGCAGCAAATTTATTTTTGTGTTCTTCAAAAAGTAACAAACAAAAATGCAGACCCTGTGTTGACAATCGACCACAACATCCACACGAAAATTGATATGATTTTAAAAGTACTAAAGCACACCGAAAAAGCTTGACATTTTAACAAGGGAACATTTTAAAGCCACATCCTAGAAGCACAAAATATAGATTAAAGAACAATTTACAGAGACAGAAGGACAAAATACAACTGAATAAAACGAAAAAACACGTACCTCCATCTTGCCAGCCGGCACGTAGCGTGTGGCGTTCCGAGTTACTTCCCCTGACAGTGCGTGTATTCGACTGGTTGACCAGCGGGAACACACATCGCGGAGTGTTAACTGGCTCAAACTCAAAGTTGACTCAACCGCAATTGTGGGTTTCTCGCTCAGACTTTGCGTATACACTTTTTTTGTTATTCCTATTGCAAAGCCGGTTTTAAAAAAACTGAGTTTCAGATTTTGGAACCCAGTATTTTTTTAAACCCAGTTGCACGTAAGTGTAACCTATGCATAAACCCACTGTTATGGTTAGGTACGTACACACACACACACACACACACACACACACACACACACACGCATATTTGCAATACATCACAAATGGGTTCATTTAAGAATGTAGGAATCGGAAAGTCATTTTTTGATGGAATAGGGGGTAAGGGCTAGGGCTAGATCTCCAACTAACCCTTACCCGAACCCTTTGCTAAAAAGTTGACCTGGTTCGTCTGCTATAGGCGACGAAATAGGTCGAATTTTCTTCAAAATTTCTCCGAAAATTGACTGTATTTTCTCCGTCCCGGAGAGAGCACTCCTGTGTACTTAAAACACTCTCATGCACTACAACTGCACTCCCATGCACTAAAAGAGCACTCCCGCGCACTTAGAAAAAAGTGGGTTCCTGGAAAAAAGTGGGTTCCAAGCAAATAAACCCATTTGTTACTAGAAAAGACAAGGTCTGAAACCCATTTGTGCGTTTTTGTACACACACACACACACACATCCACCCCACAGCCACCTACATTCCATCGAGAGGTTATATAGCATATAGACCTATATTTCGTATACTAGTAGTACGCTCGCAACGGATTTTCCATACCACTACTACTACTACTACTACTACTACTACTACTAAAAAAATATAGGATGTCATCACGCACCTTTTCTTCAATTGAATTCAAAGCGCGGTGATCTGAAGAGATCGCTGCTACAGAAGTCGGAATAGAAATCGATCTTTACTTATTTTTAAATTTTGGATTGGATGCCCCCAGTACCAATGAAAGGGAGGGAGGGAGGAAACCGGAGTCCGGGGCGAAAACCCTCGATACAGGAATGAACACAGCAAAAAAAAAAAAAAAGGATGAAAGGAGTTCTACCGTAAAATACAATAAGGATGGCAACCCAAGGCCACAAAACACTCCAATGAGGTGGGATGACCCAGCTAGTGCTGGCTATAGCGTCGTGTTTAGTGTTGGTCTTCTTCTGTTGCCTTGTCACCCACACCCCTCCACAGAAAAGCAATAAAGGAGAACTTACGGCCTGGAACTTTTTGATGCTCATCTTATCTGCCGCCTGTCACCCAGATTGATTGCTCTCTCTCTCTCTCTGTCTTTCTCTTTCTCTCTCTCTCTCTCTCTCTCTCTCTCTCTCTCTCTCTCTCTCTCTCTCTCTCTCTCTCTCTTGCTCGCTCGATCTCTCTCTCTCTCACTTTCTCTCGCTCTGCTCTTTTCTCTACCTTCCCCAAGTCCCTCTCTCTCTATGTCTCTCTCTCTTTCTGTCTCTTAGTCTCCTTTCTTTTCTTTTTTTCTCTACACCTCTCTCTCCCTCCCTCCCTCCCTTTATCTCTCTCTCTTTTTCTCTCTATCTCTCCCCTCTTCTCTCCTCTCTCTCTCTCGCTCTGCTCTTTTTTTCTCACCTTCCCCATGTCCATCTCTCTCTATGTCTCTCTCTCTTTCTGTCACTTAGTCTCCATTCTTTTATTTTTTTTCTCTACACCTCTCTCTACCTCCCTTCCTTCCTCCCTCCCTTTATCTCTCTCTCTTTTTCTCTCTCTCTCTTCTCTTCTCCTCTCTCTCTTATTTATCCATTTATTCCTGTTGTATGTAAACATGTTACATGTAAATTTGTATTTGCGAAAGGGGTGTGGCCTAAAGCAATAAACCTGTTAGTCAGTCTTCTCTCTTCTACAGTTACCTCTAACTGGACTCTTTCTTTAAGAATATTTTCATTTTCTCTCAAAGAGGTCCTTCTTACCGCATCTTGTACTCTTTCTATATTCCTCTCTAGAATATAACGTTCTCTTCCAGGAAACAAAATGCGAAGTAGGAAGATGTAGTTAATGAAGAGACACAGCGACCAGGGAAGAGAAAAGATTGAAGGTTGAAGGAAGAAGAAGGAAAGGAAAGTAGAAATGATCAAAGAAGATAAATTGTAAAAGAGAGACGACTAAGAGAGCTTATGTACCCATATGACGGAAAAAGCGCTGAGCGACAGTGAATGGAATCGCCGTTCTGGTAGGGATTCCTTTTCATATGGATAATAGTTACAAACATAAGAACACTGTTAAGTTGAAACGCGCACGATAGATCAGATCGTTTTATTTTGCAAAGCATGCAATAAAAGAGTGTATTTACCTTTGATTTGATTTTGCGTTGTTGTTAGAAGAAGCTTTGTATAACGTTGATAATTTTAATTGGTCGATATTATTTGAGAATTTTCTAGAGTTGGTTGTTTACTATCGATCGAAGCGTGTGGATAATTCTAGTGGTAACTAGAGACGCTTCCATCCTAAATAAGGCTGTATGACGTGAGACAGTGATGACGAAATGTGTTTTGATTGGTTATAATTATGTCTTGCCCCAACGTTCTTTATTTCTCTGGAGTTAGAGAGACTATATAAGTGCCGCACTGTTTCCAAGGAGAGGGGACTTTAAATATATAAAACCAAACCAAACCAACCAAAGGAGAGGATTGAAAGGTGATAGTTGTCGAGTTGAGAAAGTTGTAAAGAGTGGAAAGAGCGATTGTATGCAGTTGTTGATGTTCGCTGAATAAAGTTGAAAAACTACGTACGACGACTTCTGCCTTTTGTTGATGAGTGAGCAGGCTGCGTGGATAAACGAATCGAGTTACACTTATCAGATTTCAAGCATCGGGGCTGAATCAACTGATAAAAAAACACAACGAGTGTAACACTTTAACACACAGGGAGACATATGCCACGTACCCTCATAAGCGCCACGATTCGTACCAGCGTTTTGTTTTGAGGTGTCAGTTGTTTTCCCCCCGAAGTATGGATTTGTTGCGGAAGAGGAAACTGAAGGGAAAGACAGTAACGACGAAGGAAGAGAAGAAGGGAATACAGATTTCCTATGGACGAAGGAAAGCAAGTGAGAGAGATAGAGATTCAAGAAACGAAGGTGAAAGTAAAATGTGAAGAAAGAAATTTAAAAAAAAAGAAGAACAAAACCCATAAATCTATCGGGGAAAACAAATCAGAAAGCGATCTAGGGCATTCAAGGTCAAATTAGACTTCGAGGAAAATATTAGAAAGAGGAAACAAAAAGAATAATAAAAGACGCGTGAGAGAACGTAGAGAGAAAATAATGACGAGGAACCTTTTGGGAGTTATCTTACGTGGTTCTGATTATGCAGTGTGGCTGAGACTGGACGGGAGCCTTTTCCCATCTCACCCCTCCAAGTTGAGAGAGAGGGGACGGTCTCAAACTGATCTTTAGCTACGCTGCGCTGTATGTGTTCTGATCTGAAGACGAGAAGAAAAATAAGAAGAAGAACGAGGAAGGGGGACGGGTATTGAGACTTTGGAAAGGATAAAGGAAGGGAGTATAAAAGACGGTGTGTGTTGGGAGTGAGAGAAGGACGAAGAGAGGAGTTGGAGGGAGGGATTAAGGGAAAGACATTCAGTGGGAAAAAGAGGTTAGGGGAAAGAGGGGGAGGGGAAGAATGAGAAAGATAGAGAAAGTGAGAAGTATAAAGAATGTACAGGAGAGAGAGAGAGAGAGAGAGAGAGAGAGAGAGAGAGAGAGAGAGAGAGAGAGAGAGAGAGAGAGAGAGAGAGAGAGAGAGAGAGAGAGAGAGAGAGAGAGGGGTAGTTAGTTAATGGAGGGATTGAGGAGAGGAAGACGTCGGCACAGAGAGTAAGAATGAGAAACGAAAAAGAAGAAAAAAAAAGTATGACAACGTTGGATTGACGGATGCAATCCTTGTTGAATTATTGAACGATCGCGTACCGAGCGAACATCTCGAGAGAGGTCTTCTTTCTTCTTCTTCTTCTTCTTCTTCTTCTTCTTCTTCTTCTTCTTCTTCTTCTTCTTCTTCTTCTTCTTCTTCTTCTTCTTCTTCGTAAGTGTTGCCACTTTCTGTGTCACTCTTTTGTTGTCAGTATTGGGATTGCCCTCCCCTTCCTTAGCCCTCCTTCATCCTCCGATCTGCTTGACCCTTTATTCAGGCCGTTTTGAAAATCATGATTTGTCCATTTTCCCCCAAATCATTGTGGATGTGAAAGTGGAGGAGCGGGGAAGAAAGATGGAGGAATGGGGTTGGGGCGATGACGTGCCGTTCTTAGCAACCCATATAAACGCAGTACCTAATTTTGGTAAATACGTCACTGCAATGACGATGGGTATTGTGATGAAGATGTATGGTTATACACATCTTGTGGGCCTCCAAGAAGTATTTGGGTCATGGAAGCGACAGTGGCATCATAATGCAGACACGCTACACACACGAAAAGACAAACTGAATCAGAAATAGATCAATAATTGAAAAGAGGGTAGGGGAGAGACGGGGAGGGGGAGGGAAGGGAGAAAAGCATCGTCAGAAGCGATTTGGGAAATGGACGAATAATACGAACGAGTAGAAAGAGAAGCAAAGAAGAAACAACGCGACAAAACAAATTCAGAAATAACAGGAAAGGCCGAAGAAAGATATCAAACGACAAAATGGGTTTAGAAATTGATGAACGATATGACGGATTGGCTGCACAAAGCAAAGAAAAATGCATGAAGGAAAAAATAATGTATAAGGCAAAGTAATTGTTTTAACTACTGTTCGTTAGAGAGAGAAAACCAAGGAAGAGGACTAGAAGAAGAAGACGAATGGACTAGAAAATTAATTCCGATATTGATGATTAATTAGAAGTGAAATTGAATAACAAACTGCTATATAATTAATAATCAATACCGAACTAAGAAGACGAGCAAAAAGAGAAAGAAGACATCATTTCTTGAAGACAAAAATCGAGTTACAAAAAACGAATAACAAGGGGAAAAGTGCATGCGGGAGGAAACGAATGCTATACAAAATATAATTCAGAAATGGAGAAATAATAAAGGAGCAGATGAAGGGATAGGAGCAGAAGAAGAAAGCTTCGGCTTAGAAATGCATGTAAAATATAGTACCACTACAGGGCAGAATAAGATGATGGCTACAGAAGAAGGAGAGGGATAGAGAAGAAGAAGAAGAAGAAGAAGAAGAAGAAGAAGAAGAAGAAGAAGAAGAAGAAGAAGAAGAAGAAGAAGTTGGGGAGAGGAGATGACAAAGAAGAAAAGGTGAGTTGAGAAGATGACGAAGAAGGAGGAGGAGGAGGAGAAGAAGAAGAAGAAGAAGAAGAAGAAGAAGAAGAAGAAGAAGAAGAAGAAGAAGAAGAAGAGTGGGTGAATGAGTAAATAGAATGAAAGAAGAAAAGAGAAAATGAACATAGAATGTTCAAGAACGTGATCGCGTGACATAGGACGGAGGAGGGGCGACAACGCAGGAGGGTTGAAAATGTTGCAAATCTGTCCCCATCGCCCGCCAACCAGCCTTAACAGAATGAATGGTGCAAAGCTCAGACCACAACAATAGGGTCCTAGATCGTCAGTATTCACCGCAGATCAGCAAAACTTTCACCTGCCTATTGAGCTTCAGATGAATTTTTTTTTAAATTTTACATTTTGAGCTTCAGAGGCTTTTTCTTCAAACAAACAAACAAACAAACAAACAAAATGATGTATACATTGTCGACTGCAAAGAGACTCCTTCGGATGACAGTTTACAACCGAGACCTAGTCTGTGTACGCACACATTCCATCGCACGGACTTGACAGATCATGACGCTCATGTCCTATATAGAGGAGTCGAGTGCCAGATTCGCCATTAATACAGCCAGCAAGCGTTAAGTCATATCCAATCCCGCTTGTAGTGCTGATGCTCTGCGGCTGCCGCCGCGCATTTCGCTGAGATGGCTACATGAATTTCGCTCGCCTGGATGACGAATATACTCCAAAATCAAAATCCTAAAAATATATCCAAATGTCTCATCTTTCGTATCCTCTTAATTATCAAAAGTTGTGTGGCTTATTTACCCCGAATGCTGTAACCATTAGAATAATGGCTGTTTTATTATTCTCAAGCGCTGAGCGCATCCTTGACAAATTTGAAATCTTATATTTCTTTTATGAGGACCATTTCCTTAGCATCATAAATTTGCTGACGCCTTAGAATGACACTAATCCAAGAGGTGTGCGTTTGTGTGTGTGTGGGTGCGTGTGTGTGTATGTGTGTGTGTATTGTAGGGCGGGGTGTGGGGAAGATGTGTAGTGAGGTGGTGTGTGCGTAAATGTATGTGCGTGCGGATATGAGAGAGAGAGAGAGAGAGAGAGAGAGAGAGAGAGAGAGAGAGAGAGAGAGAGAGAGAGAGAAAGAGAGAGAGAGAGAGAACTAGAAAGATGAGAAAAATCAATGTATGGAATGATGGATAACGATTCCTCTCCTTTGCAAAAGAGTCTCAGGAGGTTCTGTCGACCTTCTTCTCTAGATCACATGATTGTCTTGAAGGCCACCTGACCGGAAGTGAAGAAATAAGACGTCTTGGGTTGCATTGTAAAACCTTATTACAGTGGAATTTGAGTAGTAGGAATTACTCTTTTAAGTCGATTAGCTTCTTGCTGTGCTTCCTCTATTGGTTCAGTTTCAGCCTTTGACGGTAGTAGTATGGAACGTCTTGCGTGATATATCTTCAGTAGTCATCGTAGTCGTCGTTGCTGTTATCATCATCATCATCATCATCATCATCATCATCATCATCATCATCATCATCATCATCATCATCATTGTCGTTGTCGATATCATCATCATCATCATCATCATCATCATCATCATCATCATTGTCGTTGTCGATATCATCATTGTCGTTGTCGATATCATCATCATCATCATCATCATCATCATCATCATCATCATCATCATCATCATCATCATCATCTTGTTGCTGTTGTTGTTGTTGTTGTTCTCTTCTTCTTCTTCTTTGTCTTCTTCTTCTTCTTCTTCTTCTTCTTCTTCTTCTTCTCCTCCTTCTTCTCCTTCTTTTTCTTTTTCTTCTTCTTCTTCTTCTTCTTCTTCTTCTGCTCCTCCTCCTCCCTACTCTTCCTCCTCCTCGCCGTTGTCACCCAAGTTCACTTTGGCACATGTAAGCAACCTCTCTGCGTTAAGAACAAATGTCTTCTTAGTTTTCGGGGCATTCCTCCAGACTTTTGCAATCGTTCTCATTTCAATTGAAATAATTCGCCACGACATTAGATCCAACTTTCAAACCTCTGTGCATGCATGCTCTTGGTTTGAATTCGCCCCCCTCCCCCTTCTCCCTCCCTCACTCCAACCTCTACCCCTCACACACATATCCTTCTTCTTCTAGCTCCCATTTTCAACGCCCGTGTTACGGATAGTTTTACAGCACGTAATCCGACGATCCGATGGCGGCATTTGCACAATAAATTCACGCCATTGCGGCTTGATTATTTCTGTGCGTGCGGATGCAAGAGGAGCGTTATATATTGTAGCTTTCAGCAGCAACGGCTCAGCGAGAGTTCACTGTAGTGGAAATTAACGACGCACTGTTCTATACAAATGTCGATTTATGGAAGTGCTGAAGGAGCGGGGTACAGTGCTAATACTTCTAGTCTTTTGGCTTGTCCATCTTCGCGTTAAAAAATCAAAATAACAATTTTGCGTGTGCAAGAAGACCTGCTTGCTCAATCAGAAGACCGCCATCTTCTTTCGCTTCACTATGTCTTGAGTGGCTGAGCGCTTCTCACTCTTGAGGAAGGAAAGAGGAAACCGGAAGTGAGCGACCTGGGCGCCGCCATTACTGGTGTCTTTGGATTTTCTAATTTATTATTTTTTTCTTTGTCCTGACTTGACTTGTCTTTATTCTTTTTGTGGAAACTATCGTTGCTTGGCATACTTGACTCTTTGCTTAGGCTACACAGAAGTGCTATCGGTTACACAAAGACAATCATATTAGTCGTCCGTTTCTGTCATTACGTTGTTGTTTTGGTGTTTAGTTTGGGCAATTTTTGTTAGATTGTCTATTTTTCCCTAAAATTCAGAATTCCCTTGCATCCTCGTCGTTGTCAGCCACCATCATTTCATTATTGGTTTTCAATTCCTATTCCATATATTTGATCTATTCTTCCTCATATTTCTTCCACCTCCTCTCCCCGTCTTCATCTTCATTGATCTACAGTTCCTCAGCTTTCTTCCTGTTCCTCCTCTTCTTCCTTTTTCTTTTCCTTCTTCCCCCCCCCCCTCCTCATCCTCTTCTTCTTTCTCCTTCTTCTTCTTCGTCCTCATCTTTCTTCCTCTTCCTCCTCTTTTTTTTTTAGTCTGCATTCTTCAGTTCTCTTCTTTTTCTTTCTTTCTTCTTCCTTCTTCTTCCTACTCCTGTTCTTGCGCAAGCGACCAGTCTCTTTCCATATTTCCCGCCTGCTTTCCATTCGCTAGTGTTTCCAGAAGCAAGGCATAGTAGCAACGTTCGTTCACTCCCTATCACTTCCCACTGTAAAGCACGTAGTCCAGTCGTCTTTCTTTTTGTTTCTGGCGGGGTGAAGGTGAAGGGGATGGGTGGGGGTGGAATAATGACTGTTGTGTTCCACGCCACCACGGTGGGGGATAGTTTTAGCTAGTGTTGCTCCAGGGGCTAGCGGATGGGAAATGTGTGTTAATTAAAGCTTTGGTTGAGTCATTCTTCAATGCGGTCATTCGATATGCATAGCTAGTAGTTTGAGTGCAATGACTTGCTGTAACTGTAGAATGTAACGTTTTAATTTGCCGCTGTTGCTGTTGTTGCTGCTTGCTTGCTTCTGCCGTCGCTTGCCCTCTTGACGACAGTGGCGTTGATGACGTTGTTTAGCGGTGATCACTGCTTTTTGTAGAGAGATCTATAGAGGATTTGAATGGTTTAATGCTTGATGGAAACAAAACTGTTTTTCTAATGGATGTTTTGTGCGATTCCAGTAGAAACGGTCATTGAGCTCTTTGATAATGATGGCGAGGTAGTGTTGATTTTTGTCGGTGGTGATTTTGATGATGATGATGATGATGATGATGATGATGATGATGATGATGATGATGATGATGATGATGATGATGATGATGATGATGATGATGATGATGATGATGATGATTTTAAACATAAAAGACAGTGACATTCTGAAAATGGTGATGCTTGGACCATGCTGCTATGCATTAAATATTTTCCATATAGCCGTACCGATAACACCACTGTAGTTGTTTGTCTTTTTTTTTTTTTTTTGTTTCCCAGGCTACTGTGCGAGTTTCTGCTAGCTGAATATGAGCGGTATTATTGGACACTCAATAATTTTATTCATATTATAATTCATTGGTTAGTTGACTGATTGATTGATTAATTCATTCATTCATTCATTCCTACATATATATATTTTTTAATGTATTCATTCATTCACACATTTATTCAATGTGCACTAAAATAGTCCGAGTTGAAAATGGCCACGCGAACAATGAGGTTCTCTATACCTTGGTGTCATTCATTTGGAACTTGCTAGCCGGAAAGTTGAACGTCTGCTGGCTTCCCTGATTTGTTTGTCTTTGTGCATTTGGAACTTGTTAGCGTAAACTAAACGTTTGCATACTTTGGTCTGTGTGTCTGTCTGCCTGTCACATTGTATACATTGGTGCATTTGTCTGCCAATTGTGCCCCATATGTTTCAATCAGCGTCGCCTACCTTTCTGTAACATATGTTGTTAGTTTTTTTTAGTTGTCTGTGTGTGTGGGTTGCTCACATTCACAATCGTCCTCCCTCCCACCCCAATCGTCTTCTTTTAGCAAATGTATTTATATATTGTTCCATCTCTCTGTCTCCGTCTCGGTCTGTCTGTCTGTCTCTTTGTCCTCTGTCTCTGTCCTCCATGTGTCTGTCTCTCTCTCTCTGTCTCTCTCTCTTTTTCTATCTCTTTCTCTCTGTCTCTCTCTCTTTCTCTCTCTGTAATAGAAAATAACGAGGAGGCGTATACATGTCAGTGTTGTGCAGCGGGTAAAAGTGACGAGGAAGGAATTATCAAAATTACTGCCATCTCTCTCTCTCTCTCTCTCTCTCTCTCTCTCTCTCTCTCTCTCTCTCTTTCCTTTCTTTCTTTCTTTCTTTCTCTCTCTCTTGTACATGTTTCAATCCTTCGTCTCCTTTCCGGCATTGTTGAAGTCTCACTTGCTCTCTGTAGCCAGTAGTCTGGTGCATGTTGGCATGTTGTCAGTGCCAGAGACAATTACAGCAACAACCCCAACCGCTGCTTCAGTCAGACACCGCTTGGATTTTATCACCATCGCCTGTGTTTTGTTTGCTTTTTATATATTTTTTTTTATTTTAGGCTTACCATCGTTCTTTATTTCTGTCTCGTTATTGTCTCCCTTGTAAAAATATTATTATTATTATTATTATTATTATTATTATTATTATTATTATTATTATTATTATTATTATTATATGCTTTTTGCGGTATTGTTTGGCCCTTGTTGGTCGTGGTGGTGGTTCTGGTGGTGTTGTTGCTGTTGATGGTGGTGTTGGGGTTGTTGTTGTGGGGGTGTTGTGGTTGTTGTTGATGTGTGGTGTTGAAGTTCTTTTTTTTTTCTTCGTGGGTTCCGGGGGGGGGCATCTAAATCGGGGTTTTGTTTGTTTGTTTGTTTTGTTGTTGTTGTTTGTTGTTGTTGTTTGGGGGGGGGGGGGGGGGGGGGGTGGGGGCCGTCCATGACCATGGGGGTCTGTCTCGTTTCTGTCTGTCTCTGTTGGGGTGGGTGTGGTGGGGGGGGTGGGGGTTGGGGGGGGGGGGGAGGGGGGGGGTGTGGGGGGGGGGGGGGGGGGAGGGGGGAAGGGGGGGGGGGTGTGGGGGGGGGGGGGGGGGGGGGGGGAAAGGGGGGGGGGGGGGGGGGGGGGGGGGGGGGGTATTAATTTGGGTGGGGGGGGACTTTCATGAATGGGGGGGGGGGGTGTTTTGGGTGGGGGGGGGGTTCTGCGTGGGGGGGGGTGGGGGGGGGTGGGGGGGGGCGCGGGGGGGGGGGGTGTGTGGGGTGGGGGGTGTGTGTTGGAGGGGGGTGGGGGTGTGTGTTTGGGGGTGTGTGGTTGGGGGGGTGGGGGGGTGTGGGGGCGCGGGGGGTGGGTTTGTGGTTGGTCTGTGTATGTTTGTTTTGTGTGGGGGTGTTGGTTGGGGGGTTTGGTAGGTTGTGTGGATTGTGTTGTTGCGTTTGTAAGTGTGTTATTGTGGTGGGTGTAAGTTTGTTCTTCTCTATATGCTGTCTTTAGTGTTTTTTTATAAATTTATAGATAGGTTTAAATATATTGTTATTATTATTTTATTGTTTGTAGTATATAAATTAAATCAATATCAAAATTGTTGTTGGCTTTTTTGGCAATCTAATCTCACCTTCAACCCATTTTTCCCCCTACTCGTCATTTTCTAAAATCCACGTATTTTTTTTTTTTTTTTTTTTTTGTTTTGTTGTTTTGGGGGGAGGGGGCATTTGTGCTTCGTATTAGTAATCTTTGGCCGTCCATTACACATCATTTTTATAATGTAACAATAGTTCGTCCAACCCTTCCCTCCTCCCTACCTCTCTCCCTCCCTTTCCCCGTCTATTTCTTTCTGTCTGTCTGTCTCTGTTTCGGTCTATCTCTGTCTTCAATCTGTCTCTCCGTCTTTCTTCTCTCTGTCTGTGGGTGTGTCTCTCTCTATCTTTCTGTTTCTCTCTGTCTCTGTCTATTTCTCTGTCAGTTCATTAGGTTAGTTAGTTATTGTTTAACCTCTCTATCGGTGTCTTTTCTCTCGCTCTCTCTACCTTTATCCCCCTCTCTCTCCTCTCCTCCCGCTCCCTCTCCTTCTCTTTACTCAAACCCCCTTCCGCTCACCCCCCTGTAACGTTTTCTCACTCCGCCCTCACAAGTCTCACTCAGCCCCATTGCATAGTCCCTATCTCCTGGAGAGTTACAAGAAAAAGAAGCCAGAAATTTCATCACAATTGTGTGTGTATGTGACTGTGCCCTATCAGGAGATGGAAGACAGGAGAGAAGAGGGAGGTTATTTTATGATGTAATTCTCCCCCAGGAAGACCCAATAGCATAAATAATCCCCCACCCTACCCCACGCTCCCTCTTGCCTTTTCGCTGAAAAGCTGCTTTCTTTCTCTCCCTCTTCTCGGCTTTGTGATTACTTTCTCATTAAGGCTCCACCTCCAGCGCAAGAGAATAATAATAGCAGAAAGGAAGAACAAGAAAGAACGAGAGAAAAAAAGCCTAGCTTGTGCGCGAAATTATGCTATAATTGTTTTTTGGCCCTTCCCCATAATGAAGAAGCGTCGAAGCCATCAATGTGGCAAGGTATTAATTTGATTCTTGTCAGAAGCTGTTCTTTGGGGACTTTCATGAATGATTTAATATGTGATTATGACATCGTTATTATGACCTTAAAAAATAAAATTGTTGTGTTTTTTTTTTGGTTTGTGTTTTTGCTCTGTGCCATCGCTATGCTAATTTTAGCTATTACGTCTTTTCTATTGTTAGAGGTTAACTGATCTGTTCTTTTGTTGTGTTTTGTAGGGCAGTCTTGAAAAAGGATTATTTATCGGATTCTGCGTCGTTTGTTGGCGTCGAATTCCAGTAACCGGTGAGTGTATTATTTATTTTTTTCCTCTGTGTGTTTATGTGTGGGTGTGTGACTGTGTGTGTGTGTACAAGTGTTGTTGTATGCCGGTATATGAGCCTGTGTGAGTGTGGGTGTGTGTTTGTGTGTGTGTGTTGAGCTTGTGAGTTTGTTTCTAGACATGTGTATTTCTGTATTTGTGTGTTGATCTGTGGTATGTTTGTACCTATCTGTGTCTGTGTGGATTGTGTTTGTGTGTTGGTCTGTGGTATGTTTGTACCTGTCTGTGTGGATTGTGTTTGTGTGTTGGTCTTTGGTATGTTTGTACATGTCGGTGTCTGTGTGGATTGTGTTTGTGTGTTGGCCTGTGGTATGTTTGTACCTATCTGTGTGGATTGTGTTTGTGTGTTGGTCTGTGGTATGTTTGTACCTGTCTGTGTCTGTGTGGATTGTGTTTGTGTGCGTTTGTAAAGTGTGTGCGTCTCTCTCTCTCCCTACCTCCCTCCGCTCGTCCCTTTCTTCTGTGTATGTGTGTCCTTACTATGGTTTACCTCTATAACATATTAAAATATTAATTTTATCGTCGGATGTTTTAATTAATATTCCGCATCAGTATCAGCAAACAGGAATTGACGCTGGTTTGTTGTGTTGTCCCTAGTAGGTGGCTAAAGGCTATCTCAAAAAAACTTCTTGTTGCTATCGCCATTTTTTGACTATAACGTTCGAACTGCTAACCACCGTCTGTGACGTTTTTGTTGACGTTTGGGGGCGGTTTGTGTGGCTGGGGTTTCCTTTCATCTCCCGCTCTTAACTTCCATTGGCTGTCAATGCCAGGTGATAAACGACGGCAGGCAGATGGTCTGAGGGCTTCATAGAACCGCAGTGAAATTAGCTGTTGAGAGAATGTGCATATTTGTCTCCCGATTGTACGGGATCGGGAGATTTGCTGTGTATTAAGTATAATAGTATTGGATGCAGTCAGTCTCAATTAAACAAAATTAGTATACCAAACTTAATTTCCTTTCCGTCTTCTCATAGCGGACCTTCCTGTGGCATGAAGTCCCCACCCCTTTCCCCTCTTGCCCATGTTAGAGCGATGAATTTGTTGTGTAGGCCTATGTGAGTGTGGGTGTGTGTTTGTGTGTGTGTGTGTTGAGCTGTGTGTGTATATAACATGTGCTGCAGTTTATGAGTGTGTGTAGGGGTGTTTTGGTTACCGATTGCGCGCTTTTAAGCCCTATATGTAGGAGAAAAAGCGCGGGTATAATAACTAAAGTTGTAGCTGGTACAGAGGCTTGACACCACCTCCAGAGCCTATGGAATGGAAATAAGTGCAGAGAAGACCAAAATGAAGACCAACAACACCAATGGCATCAACATGGACATCAAAGTCCAAGGCCAATCCCTCAACACAGTGCATAGTTTCAAATATTTAGGAGCCATTGTATCAGACAATGGGTCCCGACAGGAAGTCCTCTCCAGGATCGCACAAACAACTGCTGCCCTGACAAGATTGAAGCCCATTTGGAAAGACAGAACCATCAGTCTACATTCCAAGGTAAGGCTGCTGCGCTCCCTTGTCATCTCCATCTTCCTGTACGCTTGCGGAACATGGATTCTCACAGCAGATCTATAACGAAGAATACAAAGCATGGAGATGAGGTGCTACAGAAGACTTCTGGGCATTTCCTATACCCAGCACATCATCAACAACGAAATCCGACAGACCATCACACAAGCCATTGGACAACACGATGAAATGCTCACATTAGTGAAGAAACGGAAACTCCTGTGGTATGGCCACATCACCAGAGCATCAGGCCTTGCAAAGACCATCCTGCAAGGCACGGTGCAAGGAGAAAGAAAAGAGGAAGACAGCAAACGAGGTGGAAGGACAACATTCGAGAATGGACTGGCTTGACACTGAGCGAAGCCCAGAGGGTTGCTGAGGACAGAGAAAGATGGAGTACGCTGGTTAAACGATCATCTGTGGTGCCCCTACGTCCTTTGAGTTACGAAATAGGATAGGATTGATATTGTACAGCGTCCAGTATAATAATTATCATTAAATAATAGCGATGGCATAGTAGGTGAACACAGTCATTCAGATGGCATCGGATTGTCTGGGGCTTGGTGTAACTAAAACTGGGGGTCCTGTAAAGGCATGGAAACTATAGTGATAATGTTAGTCTCTGCCTGCTCTGGTTGCGAGATGGATGATGCTGGCCTAGTTCTCCAGTTTTTATATAAACAAAAGGCAAGCAATATGCCACTGTGATAGATGGCCGTTTTGTGAGGTTTTATGGTCCATCTAGTCTTGCCTGTTGCCGCCGCCATCGTGCGTGTGAAGGGATGATGGTGACGGGGGTGGGTGGGTAAGAATGTGGAGGCGGAGAAGATTGGGGGTGGGGTGGGGGGGGGGAGAAGCATCGTGTGAGTGTGTGGAGGTCTTTGTGAGAGATTCAGAGGGAGTGCATTCGAATTGTACTTCTCGCTTTTCTGTATCTTCGACCGATCGGCAAGCATATTATGCAGTATCGGTAAATCAATGTTTATGGCCAGTGATGAGAATACGCTTTTATTTATTTATTGGTTTTTCTTTCTTATTTATTTATTTTAGTGTTTTCATATAGTGCTTTCTAGCTCAAGAACTGCAGCTTAATGCGCGTTTTAGGTGTAAACGTTGTTGCATTGATAGCACAACTGTGCTCAAACGTGCCGATATGTTTTTTTTTTTAATATTCTCTGTGCTGTGCTGTCTTGTGCGGCTTTGCATTTTGTACCCCTGATGATGATGCTGCTACTGCAACTGTTTGGCTCTAGGATGAAGCGACTGCCCTATTATTTGCTTTTTGCTTCTCACGTTTTACTCCCTCCTTTTCTTTTCTCTTCTTTCCTGCGCTCTTCCATCATTTTGTCCATTTTCTATAATTTTTACATGGATTCTCTCTCTCTGTCTCCGTTTGTGTCTGTCTATCTGTCTGTATCTTTTTCGGATGAGAGTATAAACCGAAGTCTAGTCGTGTCGCATGCATTCCATCATAACGGACTTTAAAGATCCTGACGCTCATGTCCTAGACGTGTGAGTGCCGGTGACAAGAACACACCAAGCATGTACCTTGGGTAAAGCGCTTCACTTGGGGCTGCTGTACTTTTGAAAATGAAAGTGCCCGAATTTCACCTTGGTGATAATAAAGTTGTTAAAATAAAATAAAATAAACATCTCTTATCTTTATCTTTCTGTCTCTGTTTCTATATTTTCTCTCTATATTCTCTGTCTTTGTCTCTGTCTGTCTCTGTCTGTCTGTCTGTCTCTCTCTCTGTCTCTCTGTCTCTCTGTCTCTCTCTCTGTCTCTGTCTCTCTGTCTCTCTCTCTCTCTCTCTCTCTCTCTCTCTCTCTCTCTTTCTCTCTCTGTTTTGTGTATCGTAATCTTGCTTTCACGTTATGAGGCAAAATGGCCTGGCACCAATTTATTTAAGCAATCTATTAACTGCTGCGACAGAACGTTACGGGTCCAACAAATACATCCTGTCTCCATCACGACTTGATCTATTTAAGAATAGTTTTGCATTCTGAGGACCTCTAATCTGGAACTCTCTTCCTTTAAGCATTAGATCGTGTACCACTCTCCCTTCATTCAAACGAACATTAAGGCAACATTACCTTAATACGACCTAACCGCCGATTTTGTGAACCGTTTCGCATTGCGCTACTTGATTTTTTTTATATGCATTTGATAGGCCTTAGAATGTATGTGTAATTGTACCACTTGATTATTTGATATACATTGTTTTGTTGTTTTTTTTGTTATGTATTGTATAATTGCAACACCAATATAAATTGTCATATATCTTTTTTGTATGCTGGGTAAAAGTTCTTATAGTTATTTGTTTTGTCGTGTCATTATAGTTTATTTGTCTTGTCGATGGCATATATAACTGAAATCGCAGAATGTGAGTGTGAATGATACGAAGAACGATTGTAAGATTAGGTTCCCGCCTAAAATGTGTATCCTTGTTGTGAATAAAATATCTTAGTCTTGGGTCTCTCTCTGTCTCTGTCTGTCTCTGTCTCTCCTTCTTTCTCTGTCTCTCTCTCTGTCTCTGTCTCTCTCTCTCTCTCTCTCTCTCTCTCTCTCCCACACACACACTCACTCACCACGTTCCATCATTATCTTTTCTTTAAATGTTACCCTCTGTTCTTTTTTCTTATCCTAACAGCCCCACTTCTTTTAAACTCGCGCAATAGAGAATTTGTTCTCCCTTTGAATGCAACAAACCCGGAAATTGAACGTGGATGAATGGAATTGAGAGAAAGGGAGTAAAAAAAGGAACATTGGAGGAGAAGAGATAGAATTTGATTAATGTGTGGAGAAGTGGGGTGGGGTTATGAAGGGAGAGGGGAGACCGAGGAGAGAGGAGGTGGGTAGGGAGCAAAGATTGGCGCTCTTCGGGTTGGAAGTAGATGCTTGAAGTTGCAAGTTAAGACACGCTTTGAGAGTCAGTCGGTACGATTGGAGTGTATGTGATGGAGAAGGAAGGGGTGGTGAAAAAAGGGGAGGGGGCGTTGTAGCTTTGCGGAGAGAGGGAGGAAGAGAGAGGAGGGAGAGAGAGAGAGGGAAGGAGAGAGAGAGGGAGAGAGGGATGGAGAGAGAGGGATGGAGAGAGAGGGAGAGAGAGGAGATGTTTGGAGTGGTTGTGGAGGATATAGAGTTATGAAAATGAGACAGTTGGAGGTAAGGGGAATTGGGAGGTAAGAAAAGAGTGCTTGTTTTTAAAACGAAACAAACAAACAAACAAGAGGTTCTTTGGAAGAAAGTGAAAGATGATGGTTTGAGAGGAAGAGGAGATTATACTTATGTGGAGGATACAGATAGAAGGAAGGAAGATTTGTTGTTGATGTTATGGCGTGTGGGGATTGGTGAGAGGGAGGTTATTGAGAGGATAGGGCAAATCTTATTTCAAGAGAGGTTCGTTGGAAGACTGGGGGTAGCGGAAGCAATTTGTTCAGCCCTTGAGATCACAGTACGTGTGAGAAAGAACGAACAAGAACAACATCGTCAGCAGCAGCAACAACAGCAGGAGGCGAAGAAACGAGTATCAAATACTTTTTTAAAAATCAGCTTCATCATCATCATCGCCTTTAAAATGCCTCTTCCGAAGCCATCATCATCATTAGCATCATCATTAGCATCACCTTCATCATCTTTATTATCATTATCGTTGTAATCATCGTCATCGTCATCGTCATGAACAACAGCAACTGTACTAAGATCATAGTCTCAAGTGGTCGTTGTTCGTTTAGGCGAAAATGATCTTCATCATCCACAGCTTTCAGCGGCGCTACAGGCGCAATTCTAAGTTATTATGACAGCAGCCTGCCACTCGCGGCTCAAAAATGCTGACAGGATTATTAGCCATTAGTATCATTTCACCTGCTGCGCGAGGCGATTATGAACTGGGCTTCATAAAATTGTGTTGAGTCCCGGAAGCGGTGATGTTGTTAGAAGGTCTTTGGGTTTGTAAAAAATCGTATTTATGCTATAAATTATAACCCTAAAGTGTCCATGGTAGAGTATAATATTATGTTCCCTGTAGGCTGAAAAGGTCGAAATATACCAAGGTAAATCATAGAATCTGATGAAAGAAACTACCTACTCAACAGCCAGGATCACCACGCAGATAGACAACTTCTTGGTCTCCAGAGACTGACGGATGCTTACTTGCATTTATATAATACCCTTATGCAGGGCCAAACAGAGTGGGATTTTGAGTTCCGTTCAACCGTTAATTTGTTGTCTTCTCTTAGCCAGAGTAACACCGCACACAGATTTTGTATTCAGATGGGTCATGGAAAGAACTCGCGGATGTCATTGTGTCTATCTTGTTATGACATGCAAAAGAAAGGGGTTTTCTTACACAACACCGTCTTTTACCAGTGCGGTGACAGTCCACTGCGAAAGGAGGATCGTTAGAATATCATAATACAAGCCGGCATGTCCTGAGACTTTGTCTTTTTGACATGAAATTGTGCGCTATTGAAGCAAACAAAAGGATTCGATTGGATTTGCCCAATCGTTTGTTAATTCCAATCGAACTAATACAACCCTTTGTCCACTTGAATTGGGCACCGTTCCATCCCCTAACAAGGTGTGCAGGGCGCTCTGCTCAGAGCGCGCCTCCAATCACTATGCATTGTGAGAGATGCTTAAGTCTTGAATCATGCCTGCGGATGGCGGGGTAGGAGTACACACACACACACACTCACAAAAACACGCACGCACGCACACACACACACACACACACACACACACACCAACCAAGGTTAACACGAAGGAGCATCTCAACACAGGAAAATTATTATTGCATCCATATTTCGCAGCTCATTTGGCTGAGCTGCGCAGTGAAGCGGCTCTCTTGACCTGTCTGATTGCTGCTTTTCATTCAAAGAAAGTTGCCTCTCTGGGTTCAAAGACGCACACGTTCGCCCGATTTTGCACCAGTTCGTTTACTCCTGACTCACTCCTCATCCTTAATGTGAGGAAGAGGAGGAGAAGAAGAAGAAGAAGAAGAAGAAGAAGAAGAAGAAGAAGAAGAAGAAGAAGAAGAAGAACAAGAAGAAGAACAAGAAGAAGAACAGGAAGAAGAACAGGAAGAAGAACAGGAAGAAGAACAAGAAAAAGAAGGAGGTCACCTCAACTCATCATAAACATGAGAAGACGAAGGTCGTGTGTGAAGAAGGCAATTACTCAAATTTAATGTGAAAATAAGATCGTGTGAACAGGATGAGGAAAAAGAGGAAGGGTTGAATATTAATATTCATCCTTGTGCGCCTCCCCAAACACTACTTATATTTGATGCATCCCTTCATTTACTTTTTACCTCATTTGTTAAATCTAATAGGATGTATTTTTTATTATACGAGTCATTTAGTTTTTTTCCTATCCACGGTATACATACTTGCGTTTGTTTGCTCGTTCACTTACTCCCTCGCTCACTCTCTCCCTCGCTCACTCTCTGTCACATTCATTCTCTCGCTCACTCGCTCATTTACTCACAAATTCACTCACTCTACCGCTTGCTCACTCCCTCATTCGTTAGCTAACTCCCTCACACCTCTGCTGCTGTTCGTGAGCGTACTTGTGGTTGATGGGTGCCTGCACATAACGATGCCTCAGCACCATTTGCCTCCTGTTACCCTGGATCATGATGCCGTCTCTGTCTTACCTAATAATGACTTAAATATCCATCACGCACTCTCTCTTTTCGTAAGACTGAACGAAGCTGTCTATTTCGTTCAAGTTGCTTTCTCATTCACTCCCAGCGGACTAAGGAATATGATGTAATGTGTTGATCGTAATAATGATTTTAATCGCACGTAATGTACGTTGACTGCTCTGTTTGAAGAATTTAATTGCCGGCACCTCTCTTCAAGTATCTGCACTCTGAGGATCGGCGGAAAAGCTAATTTCGTTCGCAACTTATAGCGACTCATTACTGAGCTTAGGAGCAAGATCTCGTCAAGTATCTCGCGACTTTAAACAGCTTTAGTTTTGGAAAGCTGACGATTCGATCTTTGGTTGTTGCTGTGGAACAACGCTTACAAAGAATGCTGTTTCTAGCTCTAGTAGTATACTAATCAGGTGGTTACTCTGTGTAATCAATTGAAAGGTTGACTCTTCTCTTGCGTTGAACACACAAATAGAAGAGTTGGTCATAAAAATAGAAGATTTTGCCATATCAAGATGAAGTATAGACTCCTCGCACGGGTCTCCAACGACTTTGCGTTCAGATTCCACAGTGTGGCAAAGTTTAAAGGCATTCATTGTTGCACCTCTTGTGCACACTGCATATCTGGCCTTAGCGGAGGGTTAAGTTCGCCTGCTTCTTCATTACTCTTATGAGAGGTTACTGGTCGAGTCTCAGCTAGGCTGTGCGCCTAATGTGTTCACGTAACGGGCCTAGTTTCGGAGCTCCGCGGGGAGAGGGTAATGATAATTAAACTTACACGTGGGTCTTGCCACCACCAGTATGAACAGTCTCCATTACAGGTATCTATTTTCAGCTTACAAGGTAGAGGTGTTCCCCTAACCTTTGGGGTCGTTGGGGAAAGAAGCCATTTGGGACCTCCCATTTCTCTAGGTCAGCTTATTGAGGGCTGTACCTGTCTTCTGGCAAGATACTAGTGAAAAAGAAATAAATTGGGACAAGGTTTTTATGGCAATTTATAAACCGACAGAAATTAGACTACGATAGTTTCGGATAAAAATTGTATTTACAATTCTTGTTACAAATTCAATCCTTAAAGAAATTGGTATTATGGAAAATAATCAATGTTCTTTTTGCCGAGGCGATAAAGACGTAATTTTTCATTATTTATGGTCTTGTCCGCGTTCACATGTAAATTTTGGAATGATTTAGAACGACATTTGAAGGAAATATATGATAGTATAACAAGACTGAGATTTTGAAAATGTATTGTCTTATTTGGTTGTGAAAATAACTTTCAAATGGATGAGTGTTTTAATTTTATATTGAAACATGCCAAATATTACATATTATATAAATGCCGTTTTAGTCTAGTGGGTCAAAACCTCACTTGCTTTCGAGTTATCTAAATTTATCAATAGCAAGTGGATGAATAAGTCCACACAATTGAACTAATATCACCAGTTTGGTCAGAAATGGCTTTAATATAATTATATTTTTGATGTGTTTGTCATATAGAGTGTACTTGTCATGAAGAACGTGTTCTAATTCTTGCTTTATTTCCCAATATAATTAGATTTATTTTAATTGTTCTGCTGGCAACTTATATAACTCATATTTGTTTTCTTTTGCTGCTTCATCTCACCCATTCTGTACACAATCATCTCATTCTGTTTCACCGCCTGTTTCAAAAAAAGTTGAATGAAACAAATCTTTATCAAGCAAGTACAGTATGTAACAACACTTGGTCACTAAAATGCTTTGCAGTGTTTCGTTTTTTTTGTTCTGTCTGCTGTGGTGGAAACTGTAGTCTTATCTCTTTGAGCGCAACAACGATACTACCGACACTTTTTGTCTCACTTGCATTGGTTTTTTTTCTTCCCATGTTTTCTGCTGTTCCAAATGGATGTGCTGTTTTTACGTTATTTGTAATGGTTGTTTGTTTAATTTCATTTGTGAGCTTTAGCCGAGTTTTGTTTTTCTCTCTATGGTGTGTTTGTTTAGTTTGGGTTGTCTGAACTGGGTTTCCCAGTATTCCAACGACTAGCAATGAAGTCTATGGTTTCTACTTGTTGATTTGCTTGCTGTTTAACCGACTTGTCGCTTAGAGTATTGTTGCCCCTTCAACGGACGTGTTTATTTGTGTGTGGGGACGGAGAGTGTTAGAATTTGTTTTAACGGGGTTCTTCTTCATTTTTATTGCAATGTGTCTGGCTTTGTTTATTTTCTTCCTTAAAATGATTTATTTTAAAGGGACTTCCCGTAATTATTATTGTCATGCGGTGTTTGGAGCGCAGTTAAACCCAGCGGTGTACGCCGTGTACTCTAAAGTTAGGCGATAACAGGCAAAAGTTAAAAGGCCTTTCACGGCCTGAAAATATAAAAAAAATAAAAACTGAGAAACTGCGCTCCTACTCCTTTGGATGAGAGTATGAACCCAGATCTAGTGGGTGCACGCACGCATTCCATCCCTTGCACTTTAAAGATCTTGACGTTCATGTCCTAGACAAATGAGTGCCGACTTAACATCCTCGATTGCCCAGAATTGTGCTCAGTCGTCTGGGAGTTCGACTGTGCGCCCAAAGGCTGCAAGCGGGCGCATCAGACGGCTTGAATTAGATCATGTATCGGCCAGCGCCTTGAGCAGCTCTTGTGCTGGTAAAACGCTCTATATAAGTGATTCTATTATTATTGAATCACTTTTATATAATAATAATAATAATAATAATAATAATAATTTTTTTTTATTTATTCGTTCTTAAATAGCGCCAGCTCAAGAGCTGCTCAAGGCGCTGGCTGATACAGGATTTAACTCAAGCCGCCCGAGACGCCCACCCGCAGCCTTTGGGCGCATGGTCTGACGCCCGGACAACTGAGCACAATCCTGGGCAGCCAGGGATGGGGGAGAAGGACCTAGGTGCATGCTGGGTGTTTTCTTGTCACCGGCACTCACCCGTCTAAGACATGAGCGTCAGGATCTTTAAAGTCCGTTATGATGGAATGTATGCGACACAGACTAGACCTTGGTTTATACTCTCATCCGAAGGAGTAGGAAAACAGGAGTAAAGTGTCTTTCCCAGGAACACAACACAATGGCCTGGCCAGGGCTCGAACCCGGGACCTTCCGATCCGCAAGCCGAAGCACTACCATTAGACCACAGTGCCTCCTTAATAATAATAATAATAATAATAATAATAATAATAATAATAATAATAATAATAATAATAATAGTAATCTGAAGAGAGATAGAGACAGACAGACAGAGACAGACAAGAGTGCAGGCGTGCCGATATAAATAACTGTTTTATTAAACGAAATCTAATTATGTTTGACTGTGTCTTGACTTAAAATCTCCATCTTCATCACCTTTATAATGCTTCACCGGCTCTCTTTGTATGATGACAGTGCTTTGGTAGCTCAAGCAGAGAAAGCAAAGCACGCAAAAGGGGCGTAGAAAGATTCCACCCGTGGGTGGTGGGCATAAAGCTTTGAGGTGGGTGGGGTAGAGGTGGGCGGATGACTTCTTTCTTTGGGTGCATAAAAGGACGACGGGTATTAAATTCTTTGTTTGATAAGAGGCGGGATTTGTTTTCAATTTAATAATAATACTAATAATAATAATAATAATAATAATAATAATAATAATAATAATAATAACAACAGGCAATTTATATAGCGCTTTCCAAAATCACAAAGCGCTTTACACAAACAAATGTAAACACAACGTGCATACATTGGTCAATAACACGCAACCACATACGCATCCCAACACCCAAAAACACCCACTCAGGGCGCCTAAGAAAAGGCCTCTCTAAAAAGATGCGTCTTCAAGTTCATTTTAAAAGACGCTAGTGAAGGACTGTGACGGACGGACCGAGGTAGCGAGTTCCAGGTCCGAACGGAGAAGAAACTGAAGGCTCGACCACCGTTTCTCACCCTGTGGTATTCTGGTACACGGAACATCCTTTCATCTGCAGACGAGCGGAGAGAGCGAGAAGGAACATAAACAGTCAAAAGTTCGGAAAGATAGCTAGGAACAGTTCCAGAGATGATGTGGTAGCAAAGACATGAGGTTTTATATTTAATTCGTTGTTCAACGGGGAGCCAGTGTGGTTCTGGAAAGAGAGGCGTGCAATGCTATGAAATAGTAGTTCCAATAGTGGTAGTTGAGGGAAGAGAAGAGGGGTCTGCAGATGACGGAGAAACACGGAGAGCCTCAGTTTTGTTATCATTTAGGAGTAAGTTTAGAGAATATGTTGTTGTTTTTTTAATGAGGTGCAAAATGGAAAGAGAAGGCTTGATATTGTTTGTTGAGCTGCATACAAAAAGGGAGGAGAGGGGGGGGGGAGGAGAGATTATGATTTTGACTCGTTTGATTAACCGTATAGGTGCGTACTGTAAAAGAGTTAGGACATTAGGTTTGGGATCATTTTTACAAGATGCACAAGAGGTGCATGAAGAAGAGTTGACAGACAGAGGCAAGTTTTCAGTGGCTTGATGAGAGAGAATATATTTCGGTTAATGGTGAAATTCATGAATGAAATGTGGTAGTTTTCTACCATTTATGATAGAAATGGGGTTAATCCATCAATATTTAATTTAATTTAATGTTTGTTCACCTTTTAAAACACTTTAAGCCATACCATCGGAGTTTAACTATTAAAAAAATCATTTCAAAGTCTATAAAAGTCCACGAACAGGAGATTTAGGCATATCTTTCACAACGTCTGTAACAAATGTGGTAGATTTTGATAAAGGGTATGAGGGGTATGAGCGAACTTTTTGTGTGGACTAATTTTATTAGGTGTGTCAAGAAATTTATAGTTTATATTATATTTAGGCTTGACGTCGACAGGCTTGGTGATCTTTTCGTACTTTGCAATTCTGTCACATTATTTTGTTAACCATTACGTATATATATTGGAAAAATCTTTCGAAGCTAAGACGACTAGGTAGGTCTACATATATATATATATATATATATAATCAGAATAGATTTGTTTTCAGTGACTTTGAACATATCGTAACTCTGCCTATTTAAGGAAAGTTATAGTCTAGTTTGTTAGATTTGTATCTGTCCCGCAAAGAGAATGAGTGAGCAAGATTTTGAATCTAGGGTTTTGAAATTGCCAACAGCGACTGATGAAGCTTCAGATATATATCGAAAGCGTACCAGGAAACCGTTTGATAAGATCAAAGAAAGATGAAGTTATTTAGCTAGAATAATGATGTGCTTGATATAGGAATCCTTCGTGTGAGGCGGGCAAACATTGCACAGGCTGGTTACTAGTTTGTTACATTCCTATGTAATACGCAATCAATCCTATTCTATCCTATCCTATCCCGTAACTCAAACGTCGTTAGGGCACCACAGATGATCGTTTAACCAGCGTACTCCATCTTTCTCTGTTCTCAGCAACCCTCGTGGCTTCGTTCAGTGTCAAATAAGTCCATTCTCGAATGTTGTCCTCTCACCTCTTTTTCGGTCTCCCTCTTCTTCTGCCTCCTTGCACCGTGCCTTGCCGGATGGTTTTTGTAGGGCCTGATGCTTATGGTGGCGTGGCCATACCATCGGAGTTTCCGTTTCTTCACCACTGTGAGCATGTCATGTTGTCCAATGGTTTGTGTGATGGTCTGTCGGACTTCGTCGTTGGTGATGTGTTGGGTATAGGAAATGCCCAGAAGTCTTTTGTAGCACCTCATCTCCATGCTTTGTATTTTTCGTTGTAGATCTGCTGTGAGAGTCCATGTTTCACAAGCGTATATGAAGATGGAGATGACTAGAAAGCGCAGCAGCCTTACCTTGTAATGTAGACTGGTGGTCCTGTCTTTCCAAATGTAACACGCAGAAAGTGGTGTTAGGTACTAGTTTGTTACATTGCTATGTAATACGCATATTACTATATAACACGGAGAAGGTGGTGTTCTGCCGAACACCTTGTACGTTGGTTTTTTTGCTGATTGCAGTAATCAAACCCTTTGAGTTGTGGTTTTATTTGGAAAAGCGCGTAATAGGCTATGGGGTTATCAGTGCATATAGTATCAAGCAACTTCTTTGATGATAAAACAAGAATGTAAACAGTAGTTAAGTTTGAAGGCTTAAACACGATCAATTTTGATCTTGAACTGTAATTAGGCAGGCACGGTGGTCTACTGGTAGAGCTTTGGCTTTCGGATCTGAAAGTCCCGGGTTCGAGCTCTTGTCGGGCCATTGTGTTGTGTCCCTGGGAAAGACACTTTACTCTCGTTTCCTACTCCTTCGGATGAGAGTATAAACCAAGGTCTAGTCTGTGTTTCGCATACATTCCATTATAACGGACTTTAAAGATCCTGACGCTCATGTCCTAGACGGGTGAGTGCAGGTGACAAGAACATACCCTGCATGCACTTGGTCCTTCTCCCCCATCCCTGGCTGCCCAGGATTGTGCTCAGTTGTCCGGGCTTCAGACCATGCGCCCAAAGGCTGCGGGTGGGCGTCTCGGGCGGTTTGAGTTAGATCCTGTATCGGCCAGCGCTTTGAGCGGCTCTTGAGTTGGTAAAGCGCTATATAAAAAGTGATTAAATTTAAATTTAAATCTTTATAAATTTTCTTTCAAATTCTTTGAATTATCATTTTCTTTTCTATATAATAATAATAATAATAATAATAATAATAATAATAATAATAATAATAATAATAATAATAATAATAATAATACAGGATGCTATATACATGTATGCTCTGTATACACTGAGTTTCTTTCCAATGTAAGGCGCTCAGGGGAAGTAGTACGATCAAGAACTGCTACCTAATCTTCCTGTATACCCCCTGGGCCTTTTGGCGAGTGGTCAGGCAGCTGATCCGACAGCTGGTCAAGCCATGGTCATTTGCTGTCCGTCAATGGTGGGCATATCCAAAGGGCAGTACAGATCTCTATCCACTGTCCGGACCAGCAGGGTCAGAATGGCTACCCAGAAATACAAGAACTACGAGAAAAATTCTGTATATTACTGTGAAGAATTGCAAGAGAAAATCTGTTGTCCCCATCGGCATCATGAAAATTGTTTTTGCCTGCTGAATGGTGTAATGAGTAGGTGGTTTGTTTGTTGTTGTGTTTGGTTTGTTGTTGTTGCGTTATGTCACAATTTTTGATATAATTGTCTGACTCTCGAACGCACCACAAACAGGTCTCTGCATCCTTCAATTTCACCCTCCATTATCAGTGCTTTGGTCAATGGTCTCGACAGATTGATGATTATAATGATGGTGAGGAGGAGGAGGAGGAGGAGGAAGAAAAAGAGGAGGAGAACGACGACAATGAAAACTTTACAGTACATCTGTGAATAAAAAGACGAGAGCAGCAAGGAAAACATGACTGCTGATACAGTCTCGTTTGACATAAGAGTATAGCCGGGCCGGAGCACCTTCTGTGGGTGATCGACCAGAGCGGGCGGCCGAATGACCGTCATCGATGACAATCGGACCAGCCTTGAGCCCGCGGTCACTGGGAGAATATGGAAGGACAAGGGGATGGGGAGGGAAGGAGAGCGAGAGCAGCAGGAGAGCGGTGTAGGAGTGTTGCGAGATGCAGGGGAAGCCAGAAGGACAGTAGAAAGAGAAGGCGTGGTGGACACTTTAAGAGAATGTAGAAGACGCTAAGAAAGAAGAGTGGCAATGGACGAGAATATAAACATTCCACTGCACGGACTTTCAAGATCCTGACGCTCATGTCCCAAACGGGTGATTGAGCGCCCGATTGATGCCCAAACAAACCCAGGAAGTGCTTACGTCCTATTCTCTCAGCTACAATTCAGGATTGTGCGTTAGACGTCGCGCGTCAAGCAGCGAGTCGGCGCCTTTGTTGACTTGATTTAGATCTTGTGCAGTTAGCCAGGACTGTTCCTTGAGCAGGTCTTTGTCCTGGAAAAGCGCTATTGATAAACAGTTCATAGCAGAGTGTGAATGCTTTGGGTAGAGGTTAGGGATGTTATGAAAAATAAGCAGCGAGGCCACGCAAGAAAAAGAAGGCATTTCGGATTCTACAGAGGGAGACAGAAACCACGACGGTGGCACAGAGACGGAGGGATGGTTCATAAAGGTGGGAGGTGTTCTGGGTAAGGGTATGGGTTTTGGGTGTTAGCATCTGGGGATCAAGGCCTCAGGATAGTCTCCTGATGAAGGCTGCTGATAGCAAAGCCCGAGAAGATGACTGTTGGTTGCCCTCTTCAAATCGCATCACCTCGCTTGTTTTTCTTTTTGCCCCTCTCTGGTTTTTGGAGCTTTGGCCTTGTGATGCTCTTCGAACCAGTAACGCTGCTGCTGCTGCTGCTGCTGATGATGATGAGGAGGAGGAGGAGGAGGAGGAAGGTGGCTACGATAAAGACGATGAGGATGCTTGTCTAGTAATTGTGTTCTCATACAGTTTACTTTCTTATATTGTTGCTACATTCCAAGGTAAGACTGTTGCGCGCCCTTGTCATCTCCATCTTCCTATACGCTTGCAAAACATGGACCCTCACAGCAGATCTACAGCGAAGAATACAAAGCATGTAGATGAGGTGCTACAGAAGACTTCTGGGCATTTCCTATACCCAGCACATCACCAACGACGAAGTCCGATAGTCCATCACACAAGCCATTGGACAACACGATGACCTGCTCACAGTGGTGAAAAAAAAAACGGAAACTCCGATGGTGTAGCCACGTCACCAGATCTTCAGGTCTTGCAAAGACCATCCTGCAAGGCACAGTGCAAGGAGGTAGAAGAAGCGGGAGATTCCGAAAAAGAGGTGGGAGGACAACATTCGAGAATGGACTGGTTTGACACTGAGCGAAACCATCAGGGTTACTTAGGACAGAGAAAGATGGAGTACGTTAAATAAACGATTTTTTATTGGTGCCCCTACGATCTCCGAATTACGGGATAGGATAGGATAAGATGTTGTTGCTTCTCTCTTTCATCTTCGGTACTACTAGTAAGCAGCACTTATTCTGTCAATTTCCATTTATTCTCCGCTACTTAATTATGCCTCCTCCTCTCCCCCCCCCCTTTCTCCCCATTTCCTCTCCTCCCATCCCACCATTTTTCATTTTTGGCTTTTTCGGATGACATCATGTTCACCATAGCCTACACAATCTGAGGGTAATGCTCGTACCAAGCTTATGGTAATAATTCATCAAAAACAATAACTCCCTTCTGCCCTCTCCCAACCCCACTTCCTTTCCCCCTCTTTCCACCTTTCACCTCTGGGGCTCCCTAAGTAGCTCCGTCTGCATGGTAATGGGTACAAAATTCTGACGCATGCCCATTCAGCCGGAAGTGCGGTTTCATTTGCATAATGGCGGACGCCGTAGACACATGTTGTGTTCTGTTTAGGAATGGCACACAAGGGTTTCATCTCGAGTCGTCGAGTCCATCTGAACAATAGAAGGCAGGTTCTCACTTGCTGCATAGATCTATTTATGTAAAGATTATTTCATTGTATTTCATTTGTAAATTTAGACCATTACAACAAAACAAAAATCAACAATTTAACGATTCAAACAATGAGAAAGTACTAGCTTAACGTCATTCTTAGATTCCCATAAACCGTATCACTCAATCACTTTCTCACTTACTTCATTCAACATGCATAATTATTATCCCGCATTCACTCAGTGTCTCACAAAATGAAAATAAAAGGTGTCTTGAGGCATGATCTGTCATTGCACAACATTAGTAGTCTACTTCTAAACTTGCTATGTACACTACCTTGACTGGTAGAATGAAAACAGCTTCTAAACAACCCAAGCTGGCTGGATTCTTGTTTGTAAGGGCGTTACGTAATTACTTTCAATTTTCCGGTGTGCGTTTTTAAGTGACTCAGTAACTGGACTCGTCGCATTGGTAACAATAGCACACCCAGGTCCCCGAAACCGTTCAAGCTGTTTTGGGAGTCTCGGCTGAAAGAGGGAGAGTTCACGTCGGTACGTAGTAATATTACTTTAAGTTATGCGGAGTGCAGTTTATGTGCCAAGTTAGCCGTTTGCGACGGTAGGCAGAAATGGCACCCAAAGTCAAAAAAGATATATCGGAGCTAAGGGGAGCAACTCAGTACACCCACCACAGTTGACAAGAGTCACCTTCTCCTTTTATCGAAACCATTTTGAAACTTTCCTAAAAATAAGAGAGTAGTTAATTTAGGATCTAGGGTATCGCCAGCAACATTGCAATCTTGTTGCTGTGAGGTCGAATTTAACGTTGAAGAAACGCTGCAGAATGTTTCAAAATTGTTTACTTTATACTAAGTTTATGCCTTGTTGGTTGGATTTTGGATTTAAAGTGTATTCATAGAGTTGTCATATGGGGTACGTCGTTAGGTTGTGTTGACCCACACAAAGCTCTCTCTCTCTCTCTCTCTCTCTCTCTCTTTCTCTCTCTCTCTCGATCTCTCTGTCTCTCTCTGTCTCTCTCTCCCCCTCTCTCTCTGTTTCTCTTGGACGGAAGGTTTGAGAAAGTGAATCCAGGAGACATGGTTTCGACACGTGGTTATTATTGTGGCGAAAACACTAACAGATGAGGCCATTGAGAATAGAGGGCAAACAATCCCCATTCAGTGTATAACCCTTAACTAGATGCAGTTACCTCCCTTGCGCAATAAGTTATGTTCCTTGAGTATTTTGTCTACACCCATAATCTCTTGTGAGCCGAGTTATGTAGCTTGAGTATTTTGTCTTCATGCAGTTGTATCCTTTTGTGCAATGAGTTATGGTTCTTGGGCCTTTTTTTTTTTTAAAGAATGCTGAAGAGTCTTCGATTTCTATGTGTTTTTCTTCTCCGAGAGATCTCAGGCGGAACGCCATTTATCGGTAAACGAGTGTGCGCCTGGGCTTGCTTGCTCCAAGGACTGAAGTCCGGGTTCCGGAACGTGGGTAGCCCGCCCGAGGAGGGGCGATTTGTAAACAGAAGAAAACTCCGCCTGTAAACATCATTATATAGACGTGAATAACGAGTATAACTATTGCGGAGAAACTAAATACTTTTGTTGTGCAGCCTATGTAAGCAAATGCATCTTGGAGCACGAAGTACATGAAGGGGCTTTGTACTATAGTGGAACATTACATTACATTATTATTGCTTTAGGTCCAGCGGACTCTTCCGAGCCAAATCGGGACCGGACAACCCCTGATCCGCATAAAAGATCTGCTGAAACAACCCTAGTGGTAAAACCGAAAGCTCTCCACCAGCCAGTCACTTTACAATAAAGACATCCCACGCAGGGGACGGCTGAGGCTTCACCCCAACTTATCGAAACCCCGTTTACAAAAACAAAATAGAATACAAACATCATTATAAATTATCAACAAAACACATGCATATAAAATGCTTACATTGCTAAATAATAACATCATAGGAAGCCCTAGTGACCACCTGGCAGAAAGCGTCCAATATTCTCAAGCTGATCCAACAGACCTCATACACAAATAAGGAGTCTTGTCCCGTAAGAGTTTTCAAGAAAAAAGGTAGGAGACTGGTCTAGCGAAGAAGACGATAGGATAGCAGATTGATAGAACAGAGCAGGAATGAGAAAGAGCAAATGAGAAAGACAGCGACAGTGGGAATTTAAAGCACTAAATTTCCAGAAAGTGGGGATACTATTTATACTGAAACCCCCGGCACCCCAACGGGGGTTATAGTGGAACAACTATAAGAACTGCCAGTAAACACCGTTACATCTAGGAATGACTAGTAAACTAATAACTATTGTGGGAAAACGTTTGCTTTCTGTGAACTATGTAAGAAAATGCCTCGTGGAAAACACAGAATGTCTGTCCGGCTACTCCGGTTTCCCCCTTTCCTTCAATAATGGTATTGGATGCAGTCATTCAAACATTTCAAAAAATAAAAATTGGTTTCTATTACCGACTTTTGTAATAGCGATCTCTTCAGATCGCCGCGCTTTGAGCTTGATTGATACAAGCGCGTGATGGCATCCTTTATTATTATTATTATTATTATTATTATTATTATTATTATTATTATTATTATTATTATTATTATTATTATTATTATTATTATTATTTAAGCTTTGTATTAGTGAAACAACGTAGAACAACTATAATAACTGGCTGTAAACATCACATCTTTGAAAAACTAGTATAATTACTGTGGAAAAACGAATGCTTTCTGCAGACTATGTAAAAAAAAAATTGTTTCATGAAACACATATTATAATAATGTTTGTAGAACATGACGGTTTTAAGGAGAACGTGTAGAATGTGGAGTCTGTAGAACACACAAGGTTATGTATTCTTACATGAATTACGTGTACAGTTTAGTGTTAGGCGCGATGGAGAGGATAGGGCTAGTGGTAGGAGCGGAACGAGGATGGGTGAAGATGTAAGAGAAGGATTGGGCGAGTGATAGCAGCAGAAGGAGGGAAGAGATAGGGCTAGGTAGGAGCAAAGGATAGCTTAGGATATAATGCACTAGAAGGATTGTGTGCTTTCCCCTCTCAACCATGAAGCCTGCGAGCTTGCCATGCCGTCGCACGCGTCTGCTATGCGGCAACAAATTGCACATACTGCCTGCCGTGCCGGGGATCAAATCCACGTACACCGCAAATGCAGAGCATCTGAGAGAAAATTTATGCAATCTGAAGTAAGGACAGGAGGAGAACGAGGGGAAAAGGGCAGGAAAGAGAGAAGGAGACAAGGGGGAGATGAGGAGAAGAGAAAGAGAGGGGAAGCGAAGAGGAAAGAGAGAGGGGAGAGAGAGAGAGAGAGAGAGAGAAGAAGAAGAAGAAGAAGAAGAAGAAGAAGAAGAAGAAGAAGAAGAAGAAGAAGAAGAAGAAGAAGGGTGGGAAGAAAATACATTTACATCCTCGCTACCGGGGAAATCAACCATAACACTGAAAGTGGAAATCTCCGGCAGCGACATATAGACGGAGACGTTGTAAGAAGAGGAGAAGGAAAAAGAAGGAAAAATAAAAAAGAAGAAACATGGACCGTTATACTTTGGGGTAAGACAAAGCGAACGTTCTAACTGCAGGCTTTTTTATAAGGTTAGTCCTGGTGGATAGAAAAAAAACACCTTAAACACGTCCTTAAGCTATATTCGATTTTTTTAATCACATCTGTTTATTGCAGTAATAGTATTTAGTAATTTAAAATACGATGTATCATATCTGGTAGCATAAAATAACTTGAAATATGCCATTGAGCGCGTTCTAACAACTTGACTTATGCCTTGGGTTTGGGTCTGGAAGCTATTTAGAAGGCTGCTCACTTCCTTTTTTGTTTGTTTGTTTCTTTCTTTCTTTCTTTCTTTTTTTTTTTGGGTGGGGTGGGGGGGGGGAGTGGATGGTGGATGGTGTTTTTTGTTTTACAGTCCCTTTGTTTCGATTTGGGTTGGGATTATGGAGTGGAGGGCAGGGGGGACAAGTCAAGCGGTGCATTATAGTTGTGTATTCCTGACAAAGCTGCTTTTTGGCAAAGTGATGACTAGCGGGGTGTAAAGACAATCCGAACTCTCAGCCATGCAAGGGAGCTGTCTACGAGTACCCATACCATCCATTCCTGACAAGACGCACGCAGGGGTAGGCAATGCCTTTATTGACGCTACGTTGCATACTTTCTTTTGTTGGATCTGGAAATAAAAAAAAGATAAGGGAGCATCAAGAACACTTGAGACAGGAGCGAAGGTTCGAGTTCCTTTTTTTTTCAGAACAGATCGTCACACATGTGGGTATTGATTGGTGTGTTCGCCCATGAAAGCACCAGTAAACGAATTGAACATGTTGCTGCAAATGGGCTAAAAACATCGTGATGAACCTCAAGCTGAAGTAGGCTAAACATTGCGAGTCATTGTAAATAAGAAATTAGCTTAGCATCACCAAGTAACAGTCTCCTACTTCTCGCCGACTTCGGACAACAATGTCTTCTCCAAGATTTTGGACCAAACCTGCAGATACTTTTATAGGGAAACATGTATATCGGAATGAGCCTCCAGTTATCCCGCCGCGCTGGGCCACAGTGTACCTGTCGCCGACGTCGAAAGTGTCAGTCAAGATTCAAGATGTGTCGATTGTCTCTATAATGAACAAGAAAATGCATTGTGTGGAGTGCACTAATCAACCATAATTAAGAACAATAATTCAAAAGAGGAAATAAGCATTACATGTAAGTAAATACATGAACAAGTACATTCCTTTTCCATGTTGTCCAACTCCAAAGATGCGTTTCTGGTGTTAGGCTCTCTCTTTCTAGACTGCAATCTGCAGCGAAAGAAAATCTAGCGCCGGATTAGCGAATGTTTCCAACGTACTTCTATGAAAAAATAAAAATAAAATGATTGCCAGGTCTGTGATCCGTCCACTCACCTCCAAGGTGCTAGTGTTAAGGCTTCTAGTGCTAGTGCTAGTGTTAAGGCTTTCTCTTTACCCTTAGGTTGAAAACCTGCAACACATCAGACCATGGTAGGCGAGCTTGCTGGGAGTAATGTCTCCCCTAGGAGGTTAGAGGAAGGCGGAGAGAAGATGTCCCCCCCACCAGGGGAATCCTGTTTCGTAGAAAACTAATCCATTTGTTGCTGTTTCCCTCCCCCTCTCCCCTTCTCTCTCTCTCTCTCTCTCTCTCTCTCTCTCTCTCTCTCTCTCTCTCTCTCTCTCTCTCTCTCTCTCTCTTACGTCTTGCGTCTCTCTCTCTCTCTCTCTCTCTCTCTCTCTCTCTCTCTCTCTCTCTCTCTCTCTCTCTCTTTCTCTCACCCAGCCACTTCCCATTCTCTTCTTCTTTCTGTCACTCTTATTTTTATTTCTTTCCCAGTTTCACTTTATGCTCTTTCTTTCTTCCCTCTCTCTTTCTTTCCTCTCTCACTTTCCTTTTTTTTTTTTGTCTGGCACTGCATCCGCTTCGACATGTTGTTGCCATTCCCATTCTAGAGTTTTTATTTTACGTTTTCTGGCTTGCCTTTCTTGCATTCCGGCTTTGTCACGGAGGTTTCTCGTTGTTGTTGTTGTTGTTGTTGTTGTTTTTTTTAATTTATTTATTTATTTATTTTGGTTAGGTTTTTTTTTGTTTAAAAAATCTTTCTTATTTTTGTTTTGTGAAAAAAGAAAGAAAGTGAGACTGATGTCGTCGCAGAATCACAACAGTTGAATTTTTTTTAAAGACTTCTTCTTCTTCTTTGTCGAAGTGGTCGTCATCGTCGTCGACCGCCTCCTCCTCCTCCTTCCTCTTTCTTCTTCTTGTTTTCTTCTCACCCCTTCTTCTTCTTCTTCTTCTTCTTCTTCTTCTTCTTCTAGGCACGATTGTAAGATTAGGTTCCCGCTTAAAATCTGTATCCTTCGTATGAATAAAATTTCTTCTTCTTCTTCTTCTTCTTCTTCTTCTTCTTCTTCTTCTTCTTCTTCTTCTTTGTCGAAGTGGCCATCGTCGTTGACCGTCTCCTCTTCTTTCTTCTTCTTCTTCTTTTTGTTCTTCTTCTTGCTCTTGTTCTTCTTCTTCGAGACTTTCATGCCACCGAAGGTTTTTCTGGGTACTCCGGTTTCCTCATTCCCTTCAATAAGGGTATTAGATGCAGTCTGTCTAAAATTTCAAAATAAAATCCTATTACCTTTCCGCCTTAAGCGCCTTTTCACAGCGACTTTTCCCCGTGGGGATACCGAGGAATCTTTTAGTATAAATAGTTCCCCAACTTTCTAGAAATTTAGTGCTTCAAATGTCCTCTTTTCTTCACTCTTTGTATATCTGCCTTCGCTTTTCTCTTCTACAGTATTCACTTTTCAATTTGCCAGTCACCTATCGTTTTACTCTGGAAACTCTCCCAAAGCTCCTCATTTTTGTATGGGGTCTGTTGGGTCAGCTTGGGGATATTGGACGCCTTCTGACAAGTGGTCGCTAGGGCTTTTTATGGTATTATTATTTAGCAATGTAGGGATTTTATACGTATGTGTTTTGTTAATAAGTTATAATGATGTTTATATTCTATTTTGTTTTTGTAAACCTGGGTTCGATAAATTAAAGTAAAGCCTCAGCGTCCCCTGCATGGGATGCCTTTATTGTAAAGTGACCGGCTGGTGGCGTGCCTTCAATGTTATCATTTGGGTTGTTTCAGCAGATCTTTTATATTATGGATCAGGGGTGAGTCCTCTTTCAACCAAGTTGTGTTCCTGATTCAGCTCTTTGTAGTCTGCTGGACCCTATCAAAAAAGACTAACAGCGACTTGCTTTGCACCATATGTTTCAATGATGAATATGTCTATGTTGTGTGTATATAGGAGTATCTGTAACACGTGAGCGTATATGCTGGTTACAGATCGCCGCCCTTTGAGTCTGATTTAGGAATATGGCGCGTATAGCAATCAGTATTCTTCTTTTTCTTCTTTGTCGATGTCGTCGACGTCGACCGTCTCCTCTTCTTCCTTCTTGTCTTCTCATCTTCCTCCTCCTCGTGTTCTTCTTTTCGGCAGGGATAGCTCAGTGGTCAGAGCGCACGACTTGTGTGAGTGCGTCTTGGGCGACGTGGGTTCGAATCCTGACTTCAGCAAACTATTGTGTGATTGCTGGATATTACGGGCCAGCGCCTGGAGGAGCTCTCTGAGCTTGTGAGTGCGCTATATAAGAGAACAAACAAACATCCAAGCTCCTTTTGCGTCATTCTCCTCCTACTAGTAGTCTTCTTTTGAATTGTTTTCTCTTCTTCGTCGTCGGCGTCATTCTTCCATTCCTCTTCTTCTTTAACCCGATAATGCACAAACCCTTCTCCTCATCCTTTTTCTTCTCCTCTTCCCCTCCCCACCTCCACCCTTTCTTTTTTATTTCTCCGTCTTCATTGTTCCTCCTTCGCATTCTCTCATCCTTTATCCCCAGCTTCTTCAGAGTGAGAGCGCTAGTCACACGGCGCAGCTGAAAAGATTAGTCGAGACTTTCGTTGGCCTCTCCGCTTTTCAGAGGAATTCGGCGATTCTCAGCGACGCTGTGTGGTGTGAGTGCCAGTTTGTCCCTCCGGATTGACGTACAGCCCGATCTCAGCTTTTTGTGCTGTTGCCCTAGGTTGATCTGTTTCTTATGCACACCCTCCCTGCCTGGCCATTCCTGCAGCTCTCTCTCTCTCTCTCTCTCTCTCTCTCTCTCTCTCTCTCTCTCTCTCTCTCTCTCTCTCTCTCTCTCTCTCTCTCTCTCTCTCTGTTTGAAGCAGTTGTGGAAGAGTAAATGTTCTTGTTATCTGCAGGGTGGTCTCGAAGGGGGCGGGAAGACGTGTGAGAAGGGGGAACGGGAACTGTTCATCCTGATCGTATGCGTAGCTCTTTCAAATCAAGAGCCCTCGACATGATGAAAGGCCATTTCTTCCTCTGCTGGCTCTTTTACTTTTCAGCTCGTTTTTTTTAAGTCGCCACCATCGACTTTACATTTGTGGGATACCTTTTTAAAACCAAACCAACAAACCCGCTGATTCAATAATACTACTGCCTGTATCTGACGATTTGGATCTAATTGTGCATGAACTCGTCCACGGTAGTAAACAAGCCAAACCACTGCCCACCGCGGTCATGTCCATTTTCTAAAGTCGTATTTCATAATAGAAACATAATATGTTTATATCGGATTAGCAAAAAATGACTACTTGATATAAGCTTAACCTCTGCACTATAGTTTAATCTGTGTGCAAAGGTGTGAAAAACAAAAAACCTTGATAAAGCCATTCAAGCTTCTTCAGCCTACGGTGTAACAGGATCTGAGCGACAAGCATGTTAGTGATTTTTACAATCTGTCACACACTTCTACCAAGGCGGCATCCTCCAAACAAGAGCAAGATAGGTCTCCAGAATCTGTCGTTGCACAGGAATCTTCAACAGAAAGTTGGTGCTGTTGCTGCTTTTGCTATGGTATCTCTGTAAAATTAGGGGTTGCTAGCTTTCTATGTCTATCTGGGTGCCGCTTCGTGGGCCAGTTTCCCTCCCAGAAGAATTCTTAGCGCTCGCATCACCCGTCAACCTTGATTTGACAGCGTTAAGATGGCTTGTGTGAAGAATGCACGTCGCATGTGGGGAGTGTTATGGAAGGATGCGGTAACAGGAATACTTGTTGCTCAAGCATAACGAGACATCTGGTTGTAGAATGGCTTTGAAATTCAAACTATCGTCGTTTGCATAGGTGTCTGCGTATCTTGAGGAATCTGTGTTCCTTTCTCTTCGGCCATTAATTACTCTTTTTTCCCTCATTTTTCGTCTTCTCCATATGTTGCTTCTGGTGCAGCCTTTGCTGTTCCTTCCTTTTCTTCCTCCCCTTCTTTCTCTTCTTAATAATAAAAATAACGGATTTTTATATAGCGGGTACTCCAGCCTATGACCAGACTCACCACGCTTTATATAGTCATTACATATAAATACATGCACTCGATAAAACATCACTTTTGCTACAATACACCAAAGACGGAACAGTAAAGGTACAGACTATTTACAACTATGTACAACTTCTTTCTCTTCTTTTCACCCTCCTTTCTCATCATCATCATCATCATCATCATCATCATCATCATCATCATCATCATCATCATCATCATCTTCTTCTTCTTCTTCTTCTTCTTCTTCTTCTTCTTCTTCTTCTGTTGCTGCTGCGCTTCATCCTTCTGCTGCTGCTTCTTCTTTCTGCTGCTGCTTCATTTTACCCGCACACACCCTTTTCTCAATAGTCCTTTCTCCGCGGATACTTAACAGTCATTTCAGTCACTGAATAGAATTATTTGACAAACTGCGCTAACTGTAACTGAACGTGTTTTCCTTCAGTTGTTTAATATCACATCGCGTTACTGATACTCACAGAGTTCCTGTCATTAGTGGTTCAGAGGCCAAAGTAACTCTCGGAGACTCTCAGCTACGCGCGCTGGATGGTGCATGGTCTGGTATCACATTCTTGTGAACAAAGGAAAAAGTTAAAAATCAAATAAAATGGATTGAATTGAATAATTCAGTGTCTTAACAAATTGATGCAGTTAAATGATATAAACTCAAGCCACAGTGAAGATCTATCCTGCATGATCCCAAAACTGGACCAAATCTTTCAAAACGCAGATTCTGGTAGTTCCAATACAGTCTGGGCAAACAACGTCTCAACTGACAATGAGTTTTAAATGACGTGTAGATCTCAGTAAAACCTATGACGATGTGGTTAGTTGCATAAGCTCAGAGGTACGGTACTTTCTATATGTGTGACGCTGAGACCTCTCCTTCATCTCACAAGCTGCATCATATCCACACATTGACAATTTATTCAGAAATTACGACAAAGCATGATAATACAACGCATCGTCTACTGACACGGCTCTCAAGTGATGATGGTAGCTCTTCAGCACGGACAGAAGGAAGGACCACGTGGGGCGTGGCAGGCTGCGCTGGGTTTGATGATGCCCAATCCTTCCTTCCCTCTCTGCGTAAAGACTTGGGCGCGCGTAAATGAGCAGTTCTGTTTAAGTTGTTCCCGCACGAAGCTGACTATGTAGTCTTCCAGCCCTGTGAAGCTGACTATGTAGTCTTCCAGCCCTGTGAAGCTGACTATGTAGTCTTCCAGCCCTGTGAAGCTGACTATGTAGTCTTCCAGCCCTGTGAAGCAGACTATGTAGTCTTCCAGCCCTGTGAAGCTGACTATGTAGTCTTCCAGCCCTGTGAAGCTGACTATGTAGTCTTCCAGCCCTGTGAAGCAGACTATGTAGTCTTCCAGCCCTGTGAAGCTGACTATGTAGTCTTCCAGCCCTGTGAAGCTGACTATGTAGTCTTCCAGCCCTGTGAAGCTGACTATGTAGTCTTCCAGCCCTGTGAAGCTGACTATGTAGTCTTCCAGCCCTGTGAAGCTGACTATGTAGTCTTCCAGCCCTGTGAAGCAGACTATGTAGTCTTCCAGCCCTGTGAAGCTGACTATGTAGTCTTCCAGCCCTGTGAAGCTGACTATGTAGTCTTCCAGCCCTGTGAAGCAGACTATGTAGTCTTCCAGCCCTGTGAAGCAGACTATGTAGTCTTCCAGCCCTGTGAAGACCTCTGTACAGTGAATGCGGCAAAACAGAAAAGGTTTAACTTTGATGATGCCATGGTGTTCATTGCGTCGAGCTTGGCACTGATAGGAAGTGGAGCGATGATCAGCTGGACCAGCGTTGTGTGAACCCCATCCACAAAGTCCGCCCGCCTGCTGTTTCTTGGCCCCATCCCCTCTGAGGTCGATGCTGAAGCCGAGGTAAGGTTAGGGCTTGTCCGTTCCCGAGCTAGGAATGCGGCCACCCTGGACGATTAGCTCTAGGTCCGCGCGCGCGCGCGCACGCACACACACACACACACACATACACAAGCATACATTGTACACACACATAGGAAACTCGGGTGGTCCCAAACTGTCCGTGGGTGGTAGCATCTCTCCACTGAAAATATCTCATTAAATGTCGATCTCGGGTGGACACCTAGCTGCATAAACTCATCACCATCAGCGTGGCATACAGCCTTGCCATGGAAGCTGGCCACACTATGCCGGCTGTTGTATGTCACATTCACAGTTTAACAACATGCGTGAACCAAGTCAGAACATTTATAAATGCTGAGCGGTACGTACGTTCGTAGACGTACCGTTTGTTATATGCTTCATGGAAATAATTATATTCCAATAATACGTATTTGGCACAAAAAAGACAGTCATGATAGACTATACCATTTTTTGACTTATTCGGAGAGCATTTCTTCGACAAGCATGCTTCTCGGCCAGTAAAGAAAACCATTAGGCCTATATATCTGTATAACCATTTAAGCAAAATTAATTCATACTTGGACTTAAAAGATGAGCCCAAAATTGATAACAGAATTTATATTGTTTCGCTGGTTATTGGTAGAGCATCCGTCTTCTAACGTACCTAATAGAATACAATATATTGATGTATTTCATCTACTGCTAATAGAGCCCAATCAGAGAAAGATAAAGTCAAGGTCACCGGAAGAAGCGAAGAGTTATTTGCCCAATCAGAGGAAAGATAAATCAAGGTCACCGGAAGAAGCTGCGGTCAGAGCACCCGCAGAATTATGACCTTGACACGCGATAGCCAGCTATTCTGCATGTCATAAACCCCTCAAGATAAGTCGTGTGACTTCCCCTAACAGTTCCAGACGGGTCCTAATCCAGTGTTTCTGTTCATCCGGAACTTTTCTGGAATTGATACAATATAAAATACCGTGCCATCGTGTATTATGCAGAACTAGTGGTTTCCTTTTATCTTTTCAGTGTCGGCCCAGTGTTCGCTTATCCTTTTAGTTCTTTTATGATCTTAGGTGGGCCTTCCAGGTCTTGTTGTATGCACATGATGTAGGTTCTGAAAATCCGCAAAAACGTGTCTGGAGATTTGTAACCGTTGTAGATACTGGTATATGTATTAGGATGGTTTTATTTCCGACCCAGGCTCTTGGAGTCTAACTGAGATTGCTTGAAAGTAAAGAGTTTTCTGGTTGTATGATATTGTGAACTGCAAACCGTATTAGGAATTTTTAAAACGTTTCTGGGTTAGAGTTCAGCGGAGAAGTAAACTTAACTCGTTCGATTAGCCTTTCAACTAAAAGAACGCGGTATCAGGAAATTTCATTGGCGTTGCTTACTTTTGAAGGAGTGTGCATCTTCCTCATGGTAACAGAAAAAAATGCACTCCATTTCGAAATTTATTTTTTTGATTGATTGATTGATTTATTGTTGCTTTAGGTCCAGCGGACTCCTCCGAGCCAAATCAGGACCGGATTTTTTTGATTGCAGCGCTTGCTTGTTTTTACCATGCACACAAAGAAACAACCGTTTTAGGAATGTCGTATGCTTCTGGCTTACTACAAGTATGAAAGATTTTCTTCAGGGATTTTGCTCTGAGATTAGAGGAGGGTTTCCAGCCTTATATAAGTCGTATCGCTTACAAATGGCTGCCATGCCTGGATGTACGCTATCGGTGACACATTTTGTCAAAACATGACGTGATTAGTGCTAGACAGGGGAGAGAATCAGCCTCTTTTGAGGATTGAGTATTAATATGAATGAACATTGAGGTTTAACGTCTACACTCACCATTGGCGATATGGCAGACGGGGATAACCAGGGAACAAGGGGTAGGGACCTGAATCAATACTGAACCACCAGAGCAATCATACTGCTAAGATAGAACAGTGAACATTTCCCACTTTTTATTTAGCACACCACGGGGGGGGTTCCAACCTGGGTCATCGTTGTGCCAGGCGAACGCTCTACCACTTGAGCTACGGCGCTACATTACATTACATGATTATTGCTTTAGGTCCAGCGGACTCTTCCGAGCCAAATCAGGACCGGACAACCCCGGATCCGCATAAAAGATCTGCCGAAACAACCCTAGTGGTAAAACTGAAAGCTCTGCACCAGCCAGTCACTTTACAATAAAGACATCCCACGCAGGTGACCCTGAGGCTGTACTCTAATTTATCTAACCCCCGTTTACAAAAACAGAATATAATACAATCATTATAAATTATCAACAAAACACATACATATAAAATGCCTAAATTGCTAAATAATAACATAGGAAGCCATAGTGACCACCTGGCAGAAAGCGTCCAATATTCCCAAGCTGATCCAACAGACCTCATACACAAATAAGGAGTCTTGTCCCGGAAGAGTTTTCAAGAAAAAAGGTAGGTGACTGGTCTAGCGAAGAAGAAGATAGTATAGCAGATTGATAGAACAGAGCAGGAATGAGAAAGAGCAAATGAGAAAGACAGCGACAGCGGGAATTTAAAGCACTAAATTTCCAGAAAGTGGGGATACTATTTATATTGAAACCCCCGGCACCCCAACGGGGGTAGTACGGCGGTGAGACAGTATTAATATGTCTACGGAGTAAGGCTTTGCCAGAGTGTGCGTCGGATTGCGAGGCATCCAAAGAAACTGATGCTTCTCAGTGGGTTGGGTTGTTGTATCTGAGTGTGAATTTCAATTCAGTCGTTTAAATCCTCTCTAAAAAAAACACCTCATTATCTTCCTTACACGGATTGAAATCGATGAAACAGACCTACAAAGTCATCGTTCGCGTGTGAGTCTGTGCGTGAGGGAGTTGAGAGAGAGAGAGAGAGAGAGAGAGTGTGTGTGTGTGTGTGTTATAGAGTCATTAGCTTTATATATACAGATTGCCGGTAGCATATATAAGTTTATAATAGTTAATGAGTTTTCCTCTTTTTAGTTTTATTGTTAAAGTTGTTCTGTACTAATTTAAGAGCCTAGAGCTACATGTAAATCTAGATTAGACGCATAAATAATAATAATAATAATAATAATAATAATAATAATAATAATAATAATAATAATAATAATAATAATAATAATAATAATAATTATAATAATAATTCTTTATGTTTCACAACGCGTAGGAAACAGAAAGCAGGAAAGATAGTTCGGGATTTGTCACAGCCAGCCAATCATCTCTTAGAGCTTCTGCCCTCTGGCCGTCGATTCCGTGCTTTGAGAGTTAGAACCTCTTTACTCGGGAAGCAGTTTCTTTCCAGGTGCTGTCCTCAGTACATCACCAAGCATGGAGAGATCTATGTTAACTGGAAAAACTCTCAACCATTTTTATCACTTGCGATATATGACTGATTTGAGTTTAATATTGTGTTTACCAGTCTTTTACTGCTGTATACAGGATGATTGCCAGTTGACATGATGAATGCATGCGAGACTCTGTAAGAAAGGATTATATTCCATTGTTGCCATACCACACTAAAATCCTTGTAACGTTTTATTTTGTGAATAAATATTCATATATCTTATGTACACGTGTCTTATGTCTATCATATCCTATCCTATCCTATCCTGTCCCGTAACCCGAAGGTCGTAGGGGCACCACAGATGATCGTTTAACCAGTATACTCCATCTTTCTCTGTCCTCAGCAGCCCTGATCGCTTCGCTCAGTGTCAAACCAGTCCATTCTCGAATGTTGTCCTCCCACCTCTTTTTCGGTCTCCCTCTTCTTCTACCTCCTTGCACTGTGCCTTGCAGAATAGTCTTTGCAAGGCCTGATGATCTGGTGACGTGGCCATACCATCGGAGTTTCCGTTTTTTCACCACTGTGAGCAGGTCATCGTGTTGTCTTATGTCTAATCTTTGTGATAAAAGGAGGAGGAGGGAGGGGGGGGGGGAAGAGAGTGAATACGTAAGTAATTACAAAGAAGGCATGGGAATACACTGACCTTCATACATGAGGCAAGAGGACCTCGACACTGCGGCGTATCGGGCACTGACGGACAGTGCGACTCAAAATGGATGGATTGTTTACAAGTTAATGCAATAGGCGGCGCTTTTTTATGCGGTTTGGAGGGAAAAAAACACGCCCTTGGCTGGAATAATTCGCCGCTGTCGGAAGAAAAGAAATGGTGTAAGTGGAAGACAATCCAGGAGACACTGAACAGACCGCCATGCTGGGTCACGTGGTCCCTTGACATTTCGACGCAGCCACCCCACTCCTCTTGTTTACACATTTATCCCTTTTGTCTGTCTTTCTTTCCGTGTTTCTTCTTCTTCTTCTTCTACTACTACTACTACTACTACTACTACTACTACTACTACTACTACTACTACTACTACTACTACTACTACTACTACTACTCCCTTAATTATTCTCCTGCTTCTGTGTTTCTTCTCCTTGTGATGCTCGGTGCCTCCTTCTACTTCTCATCTCCTACTCCTCTTCGTCTCCAGCTACTCCTTTTCATTTCCTTCTACTCGTCTTCCTGTTCTGCTCCTCTCTTGAACAACGCATCTTCATCACCTTCTACTCCTCCTCATCTCCGGTAAGTAGAACTTAAAAACTCAACGTCGTGTAGAGCTGTGTTGTTGTGTTGAACCCTTATATCTCCTCCTGCTCCTCCCCACTCCTTCTCCAGCCTCTCCCACACACTTTCCTTGACCCTAGATCCATCTAAGGTGTAGCCACCAGGAACCATATTCCCCACAAAATTCCCACTATCGGGATCCATTAACTACGCAGTATTTCTGAAGAATTTTGCTCTCTCTGAACCCACCTCTGTGGTTTATGTAGCGTATCACTGTGCGCGCTTTCACGCTTCCCCAGGTCGCTTGTTTGTGTATTATTTTAACTGCATAATTTACACGTTCTTTAACGGCTATGTGGGGCGGTTATCTTAAGGTACTTCGACGATACTTGTTGTTGTTGCTGTTGTAGTTGCGAGAAATGCCGAAGTTGAATCAATGGACGGTGCGCGGTGCTTGCCTGCTCCTTTGTATTTTTTTGACTCACGTGCAGACTAGCGGGCTTTCGAATATTTTGCATTTTTTAAGCAGACTTAAAAACTTGTCAATTCTAAATGTTATTTGAACACTTTTTAAGCTCTCTGTGTGTGTATGTTTGTGTGTGTGTGTGTGTGTGTGTCTCGTTTTTAGCAACGTTGTTTGTCATGTCTGAAGAAGAGAATACAACATCTATAAGGCTCAAAGCCAGGTGTTCAGTCTGCCAGTTGTTTATTAAATATCTTTTTTAGCACACACTAAATTATATGTGGATTTGCTAAGGTGAATTCCGAGGACTATCAGATCTTCAGTGTACGTATACAAATATGTAAGCCTACATTTAGGTTTGCGCTAGGCCTAAAACTGAGGATTTTGAATTCTTTAATAATAATAATCCTATCCTATCCTATCCTATCCTAACCTCTCCTATTCTATCCTATCCTATGTTTAATGATAATAATAATAATAATAATAATAATAATAATAATAATAATAATAATAATAATAATAATAATAATAATAAAACACAGGATGCTATCATGCACTTTTTCTTAAACGAACTCAAAAGTGCGGCGATCTGAAATACAGAAGTCGGAATAGAAATTAAGCTTACTTTTATTTCTGAAATATTTGATCGACTGCATGTAATTAATATCTTTCTCTGTATTAGATAACAATTGACTGCGTTGTATAGCTGTAGACATTAGTCAATATATAAATGGCAAATTATTTATATGGCGGATATTTGGGACTAATATATTGTGCAATGTATATGACTGTTATAGGTAGGACTTATAAGATTTGCAATGTGTAACCTCGTGTTTGGGGAGAATTTTTTCAGATTTAATCATTCATACATGTTACTTGTACTGATGACTTGTTCGGATCAGACTTGACAGGCTGTGTGCCTACTTCGTCTCATCAGGCGGAGACATCTCCCAATCCGTCTTTAGGTTGTATATTTGCTGGAACTTGCTAGACATCTGATAAGACTTCCAGTCGCTGCTTGCCCTCCTCATTCTATTTCTTAATAAATAAATAAATAAATAAACGATGCTCGCTTCTTCTGTTCTTCTTCTTCATCATCCTCATTATCCTCATCATCCTCATCATCATCATCATCATCATCATCATCATCATCATCATCATCATCATCATCATCTTCTTCTTCTTCTTCTTCTTCTTCTTCTTCTTCTTCTTCTTCTTCTTCTTCTTCTTCTTCTTCTTCTTATTGTGATTTATATGGCAACTTAATTGATAATACATTTTTTAAATGTTAATCTGATGAATAAAAATTGATGCAACTACTATCGCGTCTAACAGGTCATAGATCTTGAGTGACTTTCCCTTTTCATTGTTTCTGTTTGTCTGTCGTTGGCTTTGTCTTGGCTGTCTGACAGTCTCTCGTTGTCTGACAGTCTTTCTCTGTCTATCTGTAATTGTGTGTCTGTCTGTCTGTCTGTCTGTCTCTCACTCTCTCTCTCTCTTTCTCTCTGTCTCTCTCTCTGTCTCTCTCTGTCTGTCTGTCTCTCTCTCTCTTCCTCTCTCTCTCTCTCTCTCTCTCTCTCTCTGTAGCTGTGCGTTTCAGTTGTTTGGTTGGTTTTCAGACCAGTTGTTGGTTACGTTTGGTTACATTGTGACTACTGTAACTGACCTTTTTTTCCCTCTGTGTTGCAGATCCCTAATTTTGGATTAAAGAACCAGCTGGGTCGTTTCAAGAAATAGGTAAGCCGCGAGCTCTCTCGCCCCTTCTCTCAATCATCCCTACCCTTATCTGTCACACACACTCTCTCTCCCCCCCCTCTCCCTCTCTCTCTCTCTCTAATAGTGATACCATACTACTATACACCACACCCGCCTTGTTCTTCACACCCTCAGTCTAACCTAACGTAGACAGCAGTCATGATGTGTTCTCCAGTTTTCTTTAGCACGCTTTTTTCCCTTTTGTTACACGCTCTGCATCACAGACTGAGTGTGTTGGAGAAGACACATACAGCGTGGCTAAGACTCACGGAAGCTTACGATTACCTCTCACTACTAGCATTGGTAAGACTCAGCTACGCTGTATGGAGATGAGAACTACAAACACTGGGTTAGAATCTTCGAATTTGGAGGTTGAAACAAAATGTTTTTATTCAATCAAAACATTTATAAAAATCAGACGTTTTACAGAATAAACCAAATGTTTTATTCAATCAAAACACTTATAACAATCAGACGTTTTACAGAATAAACAAAATGTTTTATTCAATCAAAACACTTATAACAATCAGACGTTTTACAGAATAAACAAATGTTTTATTCAATCAAAACACTTACAACAATCAGACATTTTACAGAATAAACCAGGGAATTTTTTAAATGTTCGAGGTGAATACAAAATCTGTATTATGTAAAGCTGTTGAGTTTAATGATGATAATCATTGTTGTTATGGTGGCGACGTGGTGATCGTCCTTAACGCTGATGCAATAGGACGTTAAGCTTCGTTGTTCCTCCTGTTGAGTTTCAGAGATTCAAGAAAGCATAGGCTGAAACCTTTATTTAGCCATTTAGCTAGCTAGCTCTAGCCTGCTTCGGCTCAGGCGTGGCCTATTTCTCAACTCTCTCCAAAACTCCTGATTGGCAGAATGATGTCTATGCGCCCAAGCCTTTTTTTGGGCGCCTCGGGCGGTTTAAGTTAAATCCATTCCTGCATCAGCCAGCGCCTTGAATTGAACTGGAAAAGCGCCATACAGTATAAGAACGATTAAATACAATATGTAGCTATCCTCACACAGTCTTAGTTAACATCCGTGTCTAAACGTGACTAACGTATTTTGCGTTTCTTTCTGCATTGTTGGTGATGTAGCATACATTAGTGCAATGAGTGTCAGCATCACTTCCTAGAGCCTAAGTACTTTTCTATCTTTCTCCCCTCCCTCCCTATTTGCTCTCTTCAGCCCCCCCGCTCCAAAGTCCATGATGAACGACCTCGCGCCAAGCCCGCCTTCCCGACACTTTTATGACGCGAAGGTTGACCCTGGAGAACTCCACGAGCGCTTTCTTGTGAGTCCTCTGGGCATCGTTACACTCGTAGACTAAAGGCTACTTGCATACTGAGTCAGTATTACCAAGATAGAGAGAGAGAGGAGAGGAGAGAGAGAGAGAGAGAGAGAGAGAGAGAGAGAGAGAGAGAGAGAGAGAGAGAGAGAGAGCTCCAGAATCCAGAACATTCTCCTTTCTGCATGCACACTTTTGATAGTCTTGTGGGCATCATAGCGCTTCTGAGCTAGGCTTGTTGCCTGATGCTGTGTCGACTGAGTCGGCACCACCAAACAAGGGGTGGATAGATGGATTACATCGTCAAGATGAAGTATCGGCCCTAGTTAGGCTACTGAGTCAGTCAGTGCCATCGGAAATACAAAGATGAAAAGTTGGGAGGTTGCTTTGTCATTTCTGTGGGACACCCATTAAACTCGTAAACGAGGCTGTTAGTTGCGTACTGCGTCCACTTACTGAGTCTGCATCACCGCAGGATGACACTTGGATTTCTGTTGCTAGCAGAGGAAGTTTCTGAAATCATCGTTTCGGTTAGTAGTATTTTTTTTAAATAAAGGGTGTTGATACAGCACATTGTGCTTACTAATTAAAAAATAGCACAAACAGCTTTTGTTTGTTATTTATCTGTTTTAGGTGTGCACGGCCAAAAATAACTTGTCCAGTATTATCATGTCGACAAATAAAGTGTCTTATGTCTTGAGAAGAATTGTTTTTTTTACTATTGTATTGAATGGAAAAATTCACTCCTGATTACGCAGATTTCGCCTTTTTTTTCCCCCATGCCGCGATGTTTTTGTTGGTGAGGATAGAGGAAGAACTACTAATGCACTGGATTGATACGACAAGCTAATACGTCACTTTTGCAAAGCGCATTTCAAACTCAATGCGCAATCCTGCATACTTTAATCTTAGTACCAGAGAGGTACAATTCAAAAACAATCCTGCATACTCGAATGCCGGCGGCAATTTCTCACTCAGTCGCCTAGTCTTTTTGTTGAGGCAGAGAAGAGGACAAAGAAATATATTACTAATGTACTGGTTGGCGATGGGGAAAAAAAGGACCTTGCCCTTAGAGCCTCAGGTCTGAGAAGCGAGAAATGGCCCTAGGGACAAAGATATCTATCGCCCCAGGGACAAAGATATCTATCGCCCACCTCCCCATCCTCCCTCACCCACCCCCTGAACAAAGCGTATTACTCATGCTGTACAGTTGTCTGCTACAAGAAAGGAAGCATTACTCATACAGTCAACAACTTTTAAAGACCAGTTACACCTAGCTTCACTGTTCATCATCCTACCCCGATGAGCGAGGATGCATGCTCTTGTGCCGTCCATGGGGTACAAAATCTCAAATCATTTATCGACTGAATGGACGTTCAGTAGTACAACTGGACTGGAAAAAAAATAAAGAAAGAAAGACGCAAAGAAAGAAAGATCGTATGTTTCCGCGCATTGCGTTTCAAACAATATTGAAGAAACTGGTGTCCATTTAGGCTCCTTGTGTGTTGAGAGGATTTCAGCGTCCGATCATTGACTCGTGCGAGATTGCCTTTATAGAGTCCGTAGATCGATGCTACTTTTCCCATCAAGCAATTATTTCAGACAGACATTAATCTGCATACTTTTTTTAAAAAAATTCTTCTTCATATCAATCTGTGTTTTTTCTTCTTCTTCATCATCCTTCTTTTCCTAAGTTTTCGCACACCTAAAAGAGGGGCAAAACACTGATTGAAACTTCAAATTTGGTAGCCTGCCCAAGAATATCTGCTTTCTAATTTGTCCCCAAATGGCTGTTCTTTCTCTTCGTTTCTCTTCTTTAAGTCTTTGTCATAACCTCCCCACTCCCATCAAGCATCATTAGACAACAGGGAGGTGATTATTCTCACGTATCGCTGTACCAAGCTCAAAGAGCTGCTCACGGCTCTTGCCGAATTCATGATTGCTATCCCAAGCCGCCTGTGGCAAGCATTTTCAACAAAATTTGAAGTTAGCTTAACATTTATTTCATCAAACTGACTCTCTCTCTCTCTCTCTCTCTCTCTCTCTCTCTCTCTCTCTCTCTCTCTCTCTCTCTCTCTCTCTCTCTCTTAGCTTGTGTATGTGTGTGGTTGTGGTGGAGGGGGTGTGGAGAGTGGGAGTAGGAAAGGGGTATTGGAGGAAGGTGGGGAGAGGAGAGTATGTGTATTTCGGTACATTAATTTTCTTAGTAATTTTTTTTAATTCTTACCATTGTTAAGGTTTGTGTTAGTTTAAAATCAATTTTATGTTAATTATTTTGTTCGTTCTGATTTTTTATTATTATTATTATTATTATTATTATTATTATTATTATTATTATTATTATTATTATTATTATTATTTGTAAACAATTTTATTAAGGACTAGCTGTAAGACCTAATGTACTGTAGGACCATAGGACCTAATGTTATTATCCTATTAAAGGTTTCGACTTCGACTTCTCTCTCTCTCTCTCTCTCTCTCTCTCTCTCTCTCTCTCTCTCTGTGTGTGTGTGTGTGTGTGTGTGTTTCACAAAACTGCAAATTCAGCACTTTTCTTTCCCCCATCAGGAATGGTTTAACATTTGTTGTTTTGTTCTTTTGTTGCCCCTGATACATTAAAGATAGGCTTGGAACTGATCCTGTGTTATATTGTAACATAAACTCTTAAACGATTCATTTAACTCTGATGGGTTGTTCAGGTTTAGCCGTTTAGGGGTCGCTTTGAACCTAGATTCGTAACGTCATTGTACTAGATTAAATCGTCTACGCTGCACAGAAATCGTTAAAAAAATCGTCGACGTTGCACAAAAAAGTCACACACACACAAAAGAAACTTTTGATCCGAGCTAGAGTTACAATTTTTATACCTCGTCTGGCAAGTTTTTTTTTCTGGCTTGATGTCCACTTGAACTGCAGAACTTGGACAAAGTTTTAATCCTTGATGATGAATTGCTGGCACAAGGTGCATGCAATGCATAATACGATGGCAAATGACCTCTTAATAGTAACGTATACCGGACATTACTATAGGTTACTTGATCGTGGACAAGGGTGTCCCACAAGGTATAGGTGTCAGTGCAGTCCATGTTGGAGCCGGCTGGAAGAGGAGGCTCTTTGCCTCATTGTCTCTCAGATTTCCCCGACCACCGGACCGGTTAAGGTTAGTTAATTAGTTAGTCATTGTTTATAGGGTCAAGGGATTAAGACTAATACCTGTATTGTATTACATTTGGGCCAGCACTTGAGGTTTAATGTAGAATGATTAGGTAAGTTCAAAGCCTCAAAGGCATATAGTTTTGTCGCGTGCTGGTTGTCGCCTGATTGATATACAGTACTTACGCTTTTTTTCTTTTGCTCTACATTAACATAATGGATTCCTGTAACATTTCACCAGTATAAGGAGAACTTACCTTGACTATGAACCAGTTTAAGGAGAAAGAGGTGTTTGGGACCTCCTTTTCTTCTGGGACCAGCTTCGTTTAAAGGCGATGCCCGTCTTGTCCAGCTTGTCAGCGGTGTATGTCTGTAGGTCCAGTGTACGCGCGACTCGTCTTTTTGCCTGCACTGAATACTAGTGCAGACCTCAGTGATCCTGGAGAAAGAACCTTCATTTCACTTGCAGATGACACGGACTCGAGACGGCGGTGTCTGCTCATTGTCGTCTCCAAAGGCGGAATATGTAGGACCGAACCTTTGGATAATATAATAGAAGAGATCTATAGTACGTTAGAAGAATAAAACAGCATAGTAGCGTTTCGGCGTATTTCTACTCTATGTATGCAAAGTATCGTGGCAGGGATACTCCGGACTCGGTCAGACTGGTCGCTTCGGGGAATCTTTAGTTACCTACTCTACTTATCATCGCTGGCGTATTTATCGTTCTATCCAATGTCTGTACTTTGTTGACTCGACTTCAAGATGAATACTTTGTTATTGTTATGGATACCGAGATTCTCGCGAAGAAATGTAGGTTAATATGGCTGTTTATAAATTTGCGTCGTGTTAGGTTCCATTGCTATGGTGCCATCTTCTGGTCGCCTGACTATATAATAAAAGAACGCGTTTGAGAATATAGTTTGAGTGTTTAGAAAGAACAAGAAAAATGTTAGAATAACGTTAACAAGAAAAAGAAGACGAAGAAAAAAAGAAAAAAGAGAGTAGGCGTTTACTTGTAATGAGCAACAATCCGTCATTCCCGAAAGGGGAAAGTACTCTTTCTTCGGTAGGTTTTGACAGAACAGTTGCCCCCCTTGAAAACAAATGGCGGCTTTGGTGGTGAAGGACGGGCTTGAGGAGTAGCAGCGACTTTTATACGCTTGAACTTGGGTTGTGTTGTCTAGTGTTGGGCTGGATTGGAGCGAAGATCTAAATAGGCTCCTCAACTTGGTGTGGAAGAACGGAGACAGCAAATTGTGTTTAACATACGTAAAAACAAAAAGATTCAGTATCAACATTCTTCCCTCTCCCAACTAGGAAGAAGAGAAGAGGCGAAGGAGGAGAAGAATGAAAGGTGAAAAGGAGAGAAAGAATCTCTTTTAAATTCCAGACCTTCCTTGAACATGTCTGTATATTCCTTTCCGCTGATGTTTTTTTTTTTAAATTATGTTTGTTTCCGATTGTTCTGGGTATATAGTAACGAGTTTTTTGGTAAAGTAAATAAATGTAACATTTCACACCCGGTTGGAACTCTTTGAAGAGGGTAAAGCCAGTGTTTCAATGCTCCAGGCACTCGAACATTGTTTCTGTGTTCTTCGCACTCGTTTTGTTTCGTTTGCTATAATTATTAGAGTCACCGAACACTTTGCGCATATAGGGGACGTTTTCGCACTCGTTTTTAGTCTGTTTATATATGCTAGGGACCTTTCGGAAGCGAGTGATTGGTATTCCGCACTACTTTCTCTGTTCGTGGTTGCCGCGATGCGGCTTTATACGCCACGCAATGACCAACTTGACCTACTTCTAGTACCTCGCTTTAAAATACGTTCTAAGTATCACAACAGACACAGATCTCCGTTTCCACATCTAGAATGATTGAGTAAGGTTTCCTTTCCCAAAAATCACATTTTGGATGTCATACAAGCGATGTAATAAACAAAATATACCTACAAATTCATCTTCGTGGGAAAGTCTTTTCCAAGTAACGTCCACCGAAAAAGATTTCGTGAACTTTCACCTTTGCATACTAATGAAAGCATAACGTGCTGCCGTTGCGGACAGAAAGTAACGCAGAATCGCTTTCACAACGAAAATCACTCGCTTCTTCTTTTTCTGCCATTTTTCCGCGACGGCTTACGAGTACCGTCTGAGTATTTTAGTAATAAATCGTTATCTTTTTTTGCCATCGTCAGAGCCCTCCCTGATACAGTCCAAACACTTAAGAGACTTTCCATGTTCTTCAGCATCTGGTTTCGTTCTGCTTTCTTACGCTCTTTTTTTTTCCTGCTTTATAAAATCTATAGTTTTTTTTTTTCGGTGTTCTGCTGTTGTTGTCTCTTTCTCGGCGAAGTACAAATGGCGTCTGAAGAGTGTTTTTGTAATCAACTGTATTTTTTTTGCCTCTGTGGATTTTCCCTTGGTACTATCTAACGGCGTTTACGTGTTCCTGGGCGGGTTGTTTTTCTTTCTTTTGACGTAAAAACGTCTGTTTTCTGAGTTTTCTTGACACCGACCAACTAAACAGCGTTTAGTGAGTAAATGCAATTTGTAGTCAAAACATCCCTCAAATAAATAAACTGGAATTTGTTTGGGGGGAGGGGGATAAAAATGGGGAAAGAGGGTGTTATTCTCGCCAAATGCTCCCCTCTTGCTTCTTTCTACCTTTGTCCCTCTGTGTTTATCACTTATGATCCTTTCTTTTCGTGACTCTTCACTGATGCTGAATATCCAGCAATTATTTGCTTTGAATACTGAATAGCTGGTACAAAGTTGACTTTACTATTACATCCAAATTAGCAGTGACATGTTTTAAGACACTGCATAGGTACAAATGTAGAGAATCGTTCTTCTTATTTATTTATGTTTTTTAAAATTTTGTTTAATCGTTCTTATATAAATAAGTAATAAAGAATGGAATAAAGATCTGTCAGCACATCATAGATATATACGAATTCACAAAACACGAATATATACGGTTAAAAGGTGTCTGTTGTGCCTTCCATTGATCATTTCCCAGTCGATTTCGTTACTTTTCCTCTGCTGTAGTTTCAGTTTCAGCATGTGGTTGCCTTGAAGCTGCAACGGGTTCGATTTTTATCCCCGCTTCCTGTAGTTGCTGGGCTTCTGCTATAGGTCACAGCGTCAAAAATCGACAGGAGTCAAAAATCAAAGGGGAAAAGAGTTGATGATGATGATGGTGATGATGATGATGATAATGGCAGGCATGCTACTTTTCCTGGAATACCAGGAATTCCTGGAGATCGATCTTTGGCTTTCCTGGTGATTGAAAAATTTCCTGGGGTATTAAAAAAATCAGGGTGGAGAACTCTCCGCGAATCCGCGGATTTCCGCGGAAGGCATTTGCATTTCCGAGAAAAAAATATTGTGTTCCGAGTGTGAGAAGCTGAGGGGCTACCCTTTATTGGGCACAGCGGCCAAAAGCGGCCGAAGTTCTAAACAGGCAAAACGTCCAAAAGCGTCCCTATCAACCATGTGGTTATATTCTCGCGTTGTTTGAAAGATTGCGAGACTTCCGGCAATTGACTTCCGGTTTATTATGTTGTGAAATGCATTCGTTTTTTCGATTTTTTTTTCTCCAAATTATCTTGTGTGTGTGTCTAAAATGGATGGTTTGGATTCTTCGACTGATGAAGGGGAGTTTACAGGCTTCCATTTATTAGACATTTAAGTGAGAGAAATAAACTTGGAGTCGGAGGAAGAGATCGGTACTGACATTAGACAATTAGTGTCAGTAGTGTGCATGCATATGATTTTTCAGACTGGCATGAAAGTGAAGAAGAGGAGGGGGCTTGTTTGGACTTTTTAAAGCTTTTTTTTTATACACATTGAGTAATAAAAAACAAGACATGACAAGAGAAGTATAAAAAGGTAGATAATCAAAAGAGAATTTATTTCTGTTCATTTTGCTTTTTATTTCATTTAAATCTATACACTAGTCACTAATATAGTAATAATACCTAAGATGTGGTGTTTTTACTAGTACCCCTAAATATCTCTAAAATTATAAAAATTCTTGCCTGTTTACAGCTAAAAAATAGACAAACGTGTGCCCAGTAAAATTGGAAATGTGGAGTTTGTGTGTAACAGTGGTGGACCTCAAACTTTGTTAGGCCTACAGTACAAATCAAGAATCTTAACTTTTTAGAAAGACATGTGCATAAAACATTCTTTTTTGTTTGGTTGTTGTTTCTATTGATGTTTACTTTTTGCTTTTTGAATTCAGGAGAGGCCCTAAATTACTTTCAAAATTGCCTAAATTCATTTTCTTCCAGGGGGCGAATACCGGGGCTTGGCCCCTGGGCCCCGGCCGGATTTCAGAGATTTCTTGATTCAGTTGTTCTCCACCCTGAAAAATCTGTGTCGAAAAAAAAAAAGCAAGCGTTTTTATCACGGTAGGCGATATCAGCGGGATTCGTCTGCTAGACCGCCATGACAGTCAATTTAACAATCATATCAAAGCGGCGTTGTGATTGGCTAGCTAAATTTATCTCACCAATCAGATTGCTTCTCTCTTACGTGATTCGCTCTGTGTTATAGCCAGTGGTTTCCGTTTGATTTTTGACAGTCTTCACCACGATTCTCTGGTTTTTTTTAAGTTTGATAACGTATGGAAGCGTTTTTGTGATGATAAATACTACTAATAGTAGCATACTATTAAAATGTTTCGAACCGACATTGTAATGAGAAACACAGTAGGAGACTGGGACAAAGGTCTCAAAAACAAGTGGGGTTGGGACTGGCTGCAGACACAGGCTGTGAAGTCTGTAGGCTTTGCCTCAATTACATACTATACATAGTATGTAATTGAGGCAAGGCCTACGGACTTCACAGCCTGTGCTGCAGAGAACACTGGATTATGAAGTAAAATTTGTCGGAAAAGAAAAAGAAAAAAAGAAGTACAATAATGTTAACAGACATGTAGGCCTACCAGTGTCATTTCTTGTATATAGTTTAAACTATAATGTGTTTTTTTTTTCGTCTTTGTTGATTGATTTTTCGTCTCTCAAAAAGTGCTCAGTATGTGCCAGATTGCACAGATTTTAACTTTAAAAAAAATTTCCGGGGGGGGGGTGGGGTGGGGGGGGGCATGCCCCCGGACCCCCCTAGGTTTGCAGGCTCGCTCTCGGGGCTCTGCTAATCCTTCCAAAATTTTCCTGGAAAACAAAATTTTCAGAGTAGCATGCCTGAATGGTGATGATGACGATGATGATGATGATGACCACTATATAGCACCACCATCTCTCTCTCTCTCTCTCTCTCTCTCTCTCTCTCTAGAGAGAGAGAGAGAGAGAGAGAGAGAGAGATCCATGCACATGGTGCGTGCCTCATTTTGGTGTATGATGTAATAATAATAATATAAAGGAAGCTAATAATGGATGCTGCGTTCGCCCTCTTCCCCAAATCAGCAATCAGGCTGAAGGCGCGGCGATCGGCGAACCAATATACACATATTCCACACATTCTCATACACATAATCTATCACTCTAACATGTGCGGGTAAAGGCAGGGATATTCTAATACTGTAAAGACTTAACATATATATATTTTTAATTACAGTTCTTAGTTTGGGTATGTAGGCAAGAATATACGAGAGAAGTAATCTACCTTGATAGATTGAGCATTGTGTATAGCGTAGGTAGGATGATGATGATGATGCGGTCTTGTATAACGCCGTCTCCTCGTATGTAGACATGCTCGATGCGCATGCAGGGAAACAGAAGATGATCCAAACTTTGGGAGCGGCAATCAATTTGTTTTGTTAATGTACATAGCGTATTTACAGTTCTGGAATAAACTAGGCTAGAAACCAATGGTGCTTGACAGATGTGAGATCGATCCAGTATCTGAGTGTTATGTTTCTCCGATTATTGTTTACTTTCGACTTGGGCGACGTCTCGGGGGTTTTCTCCGGATGCTTCTGTTTGTTCCACCAGCAAAATTTCAACAACAAAACAATATTAGTCAGGTTTGGGTTTTGGCGCGCCACAGGCTGCGACTACGCCTTCACCAGGATAGCCGGCCCAGAATTTCCCAATAATAATAATAATAATAATAATAATAATAAAAATAATAATAATAATAATAATAATAATTATTATTATTATTATTATTATTATTATTATTATTATTATTATTATTATTATTATATTTATATAGCGCTTTTTCCCAAGGAACAATATCAGTTCAAAGCGCAGTACTCACGCATTCATTCTAAAACACCCGGCTTCATACAAAATAAAATCAGACACTTGCTGACGAATAAGAGACGAGGGAGGGAGGGAGGAAGGGAGAGCTAAGAAGGGGTGATAGGGTGGGTAGTGGCGGTATATGATGATGAGAGGCCAGATCAGAAACATTTAAGGAGGAGATGAGTTTTCAAGTTGGATTTGAAAGTAGCTATGTTTGGAGAGCTTCGAAGAGAGAGGGGAAATAGAGTTCCAAGTTGAAGGGCCAAGCACTGAGAAAGATCGACAGCCAGCAGAGGAGAGTTTGCAGCAGGGTATGTGAGGCATGAGGGTGTTAGAGGAAGAACCAAGATTTCTAGAAGGCTTATATAATTGAATGTTCTGGGTGAGCTAGGAAGGGGCTAAGCCATGGACGCACTTGTAACAGAAAATAGCGATTTTGTATATAATTCTATGAGACACTGGAAGCCAGTGGAGTGAATGTAGAAGGGGGGTGATATGATCAGATTTTTTCTTTTTGAGAACCAGACATGCAGCTGAGTTCTGAACACGTTGGAACAAGATAAATAGAAGAAGAAGGAAATCCAGCCAGAAGAGAGTTACAGTAGTCTAAGCGTGACAAAACAATAGAGGAAATGAGTTTGACAGTAGCGTGTGTGGTCAGATGTTTGCGGACAAGGCCTATTCTACGGAGATGAAAGTTGCATGTTTGACAGGTTTTGCAGGATGAATTTTGGCATGGAGAGGGTGTTGTCAAGAAAGACACCAAGGTTTTTGACAGAAGGTGACATAGGAAGATTGGTCTGGCCAAGAGTGACATTATCTACAGAGGAAGAAGACAAGGTTGTGTTTGGTACCTGTGAGCGTAACTTCAGTTTTGTTTGCATTGAGTTGGAGTTTGTTGACTGTCATCCAGTTAGAAATGTCTTCAAAGCATTCAGAAGTTTTGGTGAGAATGGATGGAAGGTTTTGAAGAAGGTTTTTAAAAAGTGACAATATAGTGTCAAATATTACAATCAAAATGAACTTGTGAGAATGCATTGTTAAAAAGATTAGTCTTCGCTGCCCTTTTGAATGAAGGCAAACTATCGCCGTACTTCAGTGGAAGAGGCAGTGAATTCCAGAGCTTCGGAGCAAAATTTTTAAAAGCTTTATAACCCGTAGTTTTCTTGTTTGTGTTGCCATCACAAACGCTTGGCAGCCGGAGTCGACACTGACTCGCAGATCGAAGATCTCGCTCTGGATGATTAAGGGCAATAAGCTCTTGAAGGTATTGCGGAGCAGAATTATGCAAGCAACTGTAAGTCAATGATAATATTTTGAGTTGAATTCTTTCAACAGGAAGCCAATGAAGATCCTTGATAACTGGGGTGAATGGGTGCGTAGGAGTGGTGGTGGGAGCCGGATGAATAAAATGGTGACTGGGGAGTGGAAGGGAGGGGGTGATGAATGGGGTGAATGCTGTCGAAGGAAGGAAGAGGAAACTGACTGGGGGTGACAGGATGTGGCTGTTTGTTCGGGACGTCTGCGAGGATTGAAAGTGCTAAAAGCCGCGGTGTGGGTATAGTGTGCTGTGAACTTCCGTCCCCAGGACTTTCCTATGGATGCACGTGTTGTCCGTGGCTCACATGACTGTGTGTCCTCCTACTGCCGTCCCCGAGTTGTTTGGAAAAAAAAAATAGCGCCGCAAAACGTTTCGATTGCTCCGCACGAACTATTTTTGCTTCTGGGCAACCTTTTTGCCATAAGCGAACGCTTTTAGAATGGCGCAACACATGTTGACTTTGCAACAGCCAAGCAAAGTGAAGATGGCTGAAGGTAAAAGTTACTGTCGATCGCACTGACGACACAACAATACTATCAAATATAAGTACTAATTCATACCGATTGCACATGACCCTAATTATTCCGTCAAATAATAAGTACACTAATCTTACCAGACTGTAAATAACAAAAAGTCTTCCCTTGCAATATCACCATTGAACACATCGCCATTCGCAAATAGAAAACCCGGCCGCCATCCTTGCGCAGACTTTCCGTCAAATAATTACCTATCGCTACGTAGCGCTCTGGTTAGGCAACTCGGGACTCGTCTGTCGCTATGGCGGTCGGCTCTCACCAACATCGATCTCTACCGGACTAACCAATCTGCTTTGTTTGGTTGTTATACGCCACTTATACACGTATGTAAGCGATAGTATGGTTTTAGCTGGCCCATCACTCTATGTGTGTGTGTGTGGGTGTGGGTGTGTGCGCATGTTTACACGGCGTTCTTTGGACAAACTAGTGCACATCTACATACGTTCTTTGGACATACCTCCTTGTTGGGACGTCCATTTAGTGATCCGTTAGGGTTAGGGTTAGAACTCTTAAAAGTACTTTAAAATGGGGTCGTAGCACGACCCATTGTCCACACAACGTATGTGGCGTTTGAGGAAAGTCCAAATAACGGTGTCTGTGCAAGTATGTGTGTGTGTGTGTGTGTGCGTGCTATTTTCTATATTGGTTGGCGTGAGCGCATAGGTGTGTGCGAGTTGGGGAGTTGGCGGAAGGAGGGGTGGAGTCTTATTTGTTCATCGTTTATACCTATGGCTGTTTCTACACGCATTTATTTGTTATGGACTGGTCAAATTTCCTAAGCTGTCTTTGTTATGAACTAGTCAAACCAGCTTTGCTGTTTTTGGATCTGTTTGTAGTGTGTGTGCGTGCGTGCGTGCGCGTGCACACGAGCGAACGTTGGCAGCACAGGTTTTAGCAGACATGACTCACTGCAACAAAGGGAAATAAATGGTCTACCTTATATTTCAGTAGTGTCCCCCCAGGGAAGCACACAAATACATATTGCACTGGCCTACGTGGTTATTTGTTCAAATGTATGCAGTATTATATTTAGGCAGTTTGCAAACCGCTACAGTACATATTTATGAAGCAATCAGGGCTACAATTACTATCATTGCCTATTCACTTCTGAAATCGCTCGCAGGTATAGCAATTGTATACAATCGTCTGTAACCAGAGCATGCACTATTTCCTTGGGGTAAAACTTCCAGTTCCCGTAATAAGCGTGCTATTTACGTCAAAAACTATGGAGTCTCTCTCTCACTCTCTCTCTCTCTCTCTCTCTCTCTCTCTCTCTCTCTCTCTCTCTCTCTCTCTCTCTCTCTTTCTCACTCTCTCTCTGTCTCTGTCTCTCTCTATCTGTCTCAAAAATGTGTGTGTGTTTTGCCTTTTAAAAGCAGTTCTGTGAGGCAGTAGGTCATGTCATATGTGGTAGCATGTCAGTGTTCCCTCAGGTCTTTACTTCCCATATCCCCCGGTCTGTGTTCCCCCAAGTTTTTGTCCCACTCCCCTGTGCTGATCTCTCTCTTCCCACCCCTCCTCCCCAGGTATTTAGTCCTCCATGTTCCCATGGACCGTCCCCACACATGTTGACCTGAGTGAACATAGACGTGTAAGAAAGACTTGTGGGAACATAGAACTGGGAATATAATAGAGACAGGTGAATGAGGGTGGGGGATATAGAACTGCGAAACAATGACCTTAAAAACCTTGGGAGAAAACATTTTTTCGCGGACAGATCCGAGGGAAAGCATATTTGGGGAAACTGGGCTTTTTTTCCTCCCCAACCCCAGCCTCCTCTCTCCCATCGTCCAGTCATCGGTTTGTGTCATTCGGTAGTTGCCTGGCTGATAATATTTGCATACGTGCGCGAAGGAAGGTGAAAATTTAATATGTCCATCTGATCACCGATGGCTACGGAATCGTTTTGAACTTATTGCAGCCCGGTCTCCCGCTAGCATATTGCTGCGCCACACAATCAGCTGATTGCTTTTTGCTGAAGGAAGCATGCCTGCAATCAGAATGCCATTTGTTAGTTTGTTCCACCGTCTAAAGAACGTCGCTCACGCGGCGTGAATTACTTCAAAGCCTCGTAATAAATAGCAAAGTGGGTTTGTAACCCTTGATCACTTTTGGTGATGCCTTTTTAGCAAAATTTAATGTATGTATACAGAATCTTTTGATCTGGTGTGTTTTAGCTCTTTCAGCTTTTTAGCAATTTAAATGAACTCCTCTTCCCTCTTCCCCATAGTAGTGAGCACCAGAAGCCCGTGCAAGCTTGGGCTCCCTCACCTGTAAGCTCACTGCACACCAAAAAATAAATAAGACTGTCCGACCCACAGACCGATATTTGGTTCGATCTGATTCCCGACTATTTTCAAGTATTTCCAAAGATAGTCAAAAAAAAGAATTTTAAAATATGCTAAAAAAATAAAATTAGCTTTTTTAAAAAATAAATATAAAATTAAAATATTTATATGAAAAATAGAAATATTAAAACAGTAGAAAGATGAACTATTGTAATTCAGTGAACCTAGTGAAAATTTCCCATGAGTCGTCGTTCCTTTAATTTCCTTCTACATGAAGCCTTCTCAATATGTATGTTACAATGATTATCAAACGTTTCGTAACACTAAACCTTTTCTTACAACATAAAATAGGCGAAGCGAATGAGAATAACGTAGATAGGCTACATCCTGACCTTGTAAAAACAAAGAACTTTATATGAGGCTAAAACGTTGACAATGCCATACAAGTAAGAAGTTTACACGCAAAACTTAGAAACAGCTGGTGTTTTCCGAAGTCTGTGCAGCATTCGCCTTGAATCAGGATGCTTTTTCTTATAATCCGATGCTCTTTTGACAGTCCTTCAAGCCTGTGAAGTGTTCATTTGAATCCGGCTGCTTTTCTAAACCTACATGTAATGCTTATTTGACAGCCGTTCAAGGCCTACCTAATGTTTAGAGGTGGTTGACAATACAAGTAAGCTGTTTGCATGCAGAAGAGAAAGACGCATTTTCTGTCGGATGTTTCCAAAGTTTGTGATGGGCCCATTTGAATCCGTTTTGTTATTTCTTTATCTAAAGCTCATTTGGCATTCGTTCCAGTCTACAAGATCATGTCAGATTAGCACGATGTCTTAGATTGAAGGTTACTTGCAAAAAAGTTTACATGCAAAATAGAAAGAGGCTTTACTGCTAATGATGACCGGCGTCTGTGAAACGTTCACTTCAGTGAGTTTTATTTTTCGTAATCTAATGATGGTCATTTGACATTCGTTCAAGGTTAAGGTCATGTCAGACTAACACAATGTGTTAGATGGAAGTTTACACTTGGAACGTGCCGTGTGCGCATGACTGTGCATGTGTCTGGATTACTTGAGGTCTACAATGATGGAGGTAACCTGCGCTTTCTCGCAAATTTCGCTCGCTATTCCGTAGAAATTTTATAGCTAGCTAGTCGGTAAATTTTCCATTTTCAGAATGACCTTCCATCACGTATCCGTTGCAATTTTACTTGTTGTGCCGCTGCGGCTACACTCGGCTATCTAAAGTGATGATCCAATAGACAACTGCAGATTACGAAAGTGTGAAGTAAAAGAGAGAGATTGGGTCCGCGCATTTCGCATGTCAGCTGTCTCCTCACCTTACCCACAGCAGCCTGCTAGCAAGATCTAGCAGTGTTTATTAGCCAAACACTCCACTGTCTTCATTGGCGTGGTGCATTGCCACCTTTCCCCAAAGGGATGTTGCCAGCCTCTCCAAGCAACGATTATTAGTCTTTGTGCAGCGTCTATGCATGTACAAGCCTGCTGCTCATGTTTTTCAACTACATTCGGGTTTTGTGAGTTTGGCCTTTTTGCACAATGGCTGGAGCGTTTGGAAGGATAACCTCCAGGCCCCGTGCGTTCTAAGCTGTCTTGCTGAAATGCTGCCTTGCTCAAAGCCTTACTTCGTTGACAGATGTAAGTCAACACAAGGAAAAGCATTCTGATGTGAGGCACTTTTTACCGCTTTGTACAGCTGCGCGAATCAAAGGCAAACCAACTCACCATTTAGGCAGTACAGCAATGAGGCAGATAATAGTAAACCGTGCAACGATTGGTCTAAGTGCGCGCACCTGAGCACGCGCCACCGTTTGTCCAAAGTGTGAGAAGCGAGGTTGCTGGTACTACGGCGACAAACAAAAAGCATCATTCAGCTTCCGGGCTACATCGACCCATGTGTTCTGCCTGCTCAACCCCTAAGGCGATCGCAATGTTATCTTGTCCTTTTCGTTTTCCGGTTGTTTTATGTAGATCGATGCTAATTTCTGTTAAAATTTAAATCAAGGGCATTTGTATGTAATGGTAATACTAAACTAGTTGCTGCTGTTGGGTCATGGGCATGGGTTAATATATTGAAATATTATTTAAATGACAAAATATTCAGAAGATTTAAACAGAAGCACTGTGCTGCCCTCCTACATGCATCCTTAAAACGCCCGTAGCAACATACACCAAGTCTGAAAGTGTGCCTGCGTGGTTAGATTACCGTCCCCGGACACAGTAGCGTATGTGCCTTCAAACATTTGTTATTTTTATTAAGTTTTATAAGGCATGTAGGCACTGTAGTTTATGCTTCTATAACATTTGAGCCGGCGTGGTTTCTATAACATTTGATCCAGCTAGGAATCTATAACGTTTCTAAAACATTTAAGTCAGCGTGTGTCTAACATTTCTATAACATTTCTATAACATTTAAGTCCGCTGAGTTTTTCTAACATTTCTATAACATTTGAGCCAGCTAGGAAGTTTTGTGTGTGTGTGTGTGTGTGTGTGTGTGTGTGTGTGTGTGTTAACGCAAAGTTCAGCGCATCCAGTTCTGTGTAAGAGGATCCATGAGAGGGAGTAGGCAAACACTGAAAGCAAAAAATAAAACAAGGGAGAGAGAGAGAGAAATGAAAGGGATCGACCTATTGCATCTCTGTGGGTCGACTAATAAATGATTCATTTTTACTCTGTTTTGGGCCGGAGGCTATGGCGGCCATGTAGTTAGTTTTCCTGCTTTAGGGGGCTAGAGAATTTTTGCGTTGTTGGGTAGCGGTATAGTGGGAGAAAGAGAGAGATGTGTCGTTGGGTGGCCTGGTAACTCAGTGGATAGTGAGCTGGTTTCCTGTGCCGGGTTCGAACCCTGCGTGGGAAGAAAATACGTGACTTAGTAGATTGCAGATTTTTCAGGACACCGAGGGGTTTTTTTCCCGGATACTCCGGTTTCCACCCTCCCTTCAGTAATGGTACAGGATGCAGGCACTCTTACAATTTCAAAAATAAAATGTATTTCTTGTTTCGGCTCTGTTCAGATTGCCGCGCTTTGATTTTGATTGAATGAAAAGCGCGTGATAGCATCCTGTACTATATTATTATTATTATTATTATTATTAGTAGTATTATTAGTAGTAGTAGTAGTAGTAGTAGTAGTAGTAGGTAGAAGCTAGTGAGAGAGAGATAGGAGGGTGGAATATAAAGGGGGAATATAAAGGGGGAATATAAAGAGAGATGGAGGAGAGAGGATTTGGGAGAAGAGAGGGAGGGAGTGCGTGGGGAAGTTGGGGAGGCTTAGCAAGAGCTGCAGTTGAAAGCGTGCAACCACCCTAAGGCGAGACAGGCTAGACAGAGAAGGTAGACGAACGGACAAAGAAATCATGTTTGGAGGGTATTAAATTGATATCGATGTCTACCGCGCAAAAGCAAATAATTGATGTCTCCGTGTTTGTTGAGCATGTAATCCATTGACGTTGGGATAGTGATGAAGCGAAGATATGAAACATTATAAAATTAATCGTTGTAAACTATTATTGGCATAGACTGAAACAAATGTATTTTGTTGAATGCATGATAGATAAATTATACTATTTAAACAAAGAAGCGAAAGCTCGAGATATGATTGTGTCCTCAACCGCTCCATCGTAATTCATTGTTTTTGGGGTTACGATGGACGGTTGTAGTTAGATTTCATTGAATTCGTTCATTCATTTATTTAAATTATATAAATATTATTTAAGCGTTATTACAAATTTCCTACAGGAATCGGTCATCATTCTCCCACTCTTTTTTTTTACAACTTCTATTCAGTTAACGTCAGATTCGCGAATTTGGAAGTACAGATTTGGGAAGAGAAGTTTTAAAGTGGAAATACACAATTTATTATGGATAATTTATATATTGAATTAAAGTTCCTCTAGAGGTACATTGTGGAAATTTAATTTTTTTATTAGTCTATTTATACATATTATTCTATTTATATACATTCAGAAATTTAAATTAACGATGAGTTTTGTTGTTGTTGTATTAAATGAAAATTGATGTTCAAACACTATAAAACACTTTTAAGTACGGAAGTCTTAAGTTAGCATGGTTTCATTCACAGTTCGAAGTTGGAACTACAAGTTTATGATTTAAAAGATATTGATTATAGGAAGACACATTTTTACAAGTATTATACAGCTTTATTGTGGTTTATCGTGGAAGGTTGTAGCAGTTTATGATTGAGTAACGTTTATCTGAAGGCCCACAAGTTCACCCTTATCCCTTCCCCTACCCTCTCCTTTCCTTCCCCTCTTCCCTCTAGCTATACATTAAATAGAATAGCCGGCGCCTATATTATCGAGCATTGAACACATTTATTGCCGTTTTAACCGGTTTTACTCGCCTTAACATGGTCAATATTTTCAGGACTTGGCAGCCAAACCTCAGATAAGTAGGATCATTCCTATTCTTCCCGGTGTCATCACACCCTCTGTGACCTTCCTGTGGCACTTAAAAAATAGCAGCGCGATGGCAGTCCTGGATCAAGCTCACCGGACCCACAACTCAGTTTCTCGGTAAACGGGCCGCGGTGTGATGACAGTGTAATGCAATTCCAATCCTTTTGTTTTTTCGTGGTTGGGGGTGAGGGGTATTATAAAATGAGATTGTCACCCCAACCCGCAGTTCTGATTTTACGTAAATGATCTGCCGTGTGATGACAAAATAACGCAATTTCAGTTTAAATTTTGTGTTGTTGTTCTCAAAAATGATATTTTCACATCTTCACACAGAAACAACGGAGACGCTCGCTACAAATGTGGCGCTTATAGAAAGGCAGGTGGCTTAGGTTTACGAGATACAGACATCTAAGTCATCTAATCAGACACATTATTAAACGTGTCCACAAGAGCAAAATGTGGATTCTCTTAAAAAATTACTATCATTTTGTCATCACGCGGCAGCGGAGCTTTGCACGCGCTAGGGTTGATGAGGTTCTTGTTGTTCACAAGTGATCCTCACAATAGCGACGAATCGTGTAATTCAGGCTTAAGGTATCCCCCACACTGCTACTAACGCCGACAGCAGCCGGCCATCATCAGTATTATCATTTCAGAACTCTCTCTCTTCGCAAGTTTTGTTGTTGTTGTTGTTGTTGTTGTTGTGATCAATGAAGCAATCCAGTTCTTTTGCGTGTGTGATCCAAAGAATCATCTATAAAAGCTTCGATCTAGCTTTCTTTTTTGTTTGTTGTTCCATAGATATCCCACCAGTTATTCCACCAATGGAAGCTTCAATATGAATTTATCATCACCTTACTGTAACGGAGGGTTTTTTGTGTATTATAATCTAAATAAATATATGTATAACTACTTATGGTGTATTGAATGAGTGTGTGGGTGTGGCTGTCTGACGCTCAGTATAAAGGAGTGTGTTCTATCTCTGTTTACTTTAACTTCTCATACACTGCCACACACGTGCTTTCAGACAAGGACAAAGTCTACACAATTGTTTCTCTTTGCCCTCTGTTATGCTATTACTCATTCAAATATTCATATACACATTAAACCATTCACATACACTAAATTCACAGATACATTAAATCATACAACTATGTCCAGCATATAAATAAATCACACAGCTGATAAATAAGTACACATAGTCAATGTGTAGTACTTTTTCCCAGTTAAGTTGATAGGTGCACATAGTTACGTTCAGAGTTCAACGCTAGCAGAAGTCGTTGTCCTTTCTAAGGACGTCACTCGACTCTTCTCTTTTTCATTAGCACCGAAGCACAGAAAATGTCACAGTTTTTATTTAGGCCTACTGACCGTGTTTCGCGGATCAAACACTCCCGGCGCGGTATTCACAGCCGACGCTGGGGTCACAGCCACACACTGAAGACGCTGCAGTTGTCTTCGTGGCGTTGATCCGGAAATTCACTTCGGTACCGTTGTTGCAATTCTGCACCAGTGATGGTATCCGAAGGAGAGCTACGGCGATGATGGTGTCCACATCAGGTCAAGCCAGTGATGTCATGGGGACCAAATCCATCCGCCGCACATCAGGGGTCCTTTGCTCCGTAACCGCTCCGCTGTATACAACATGTACACAATCGTAAATTTTTGCTCTTATCCTTAAAGAGACTGTATGTCTTTATAGCTCACATTGAGCAAGGATCATTTCCCTTTGTAGAATGTCTCTACACGCCACCACAACACTACAATCACTACTGTCACCATTCCTGTGACAATACCTAGTATAGCCACTTTACACACATTGCATAGGCTACACACAATGGACTATGAGCCAATTATTACAAACACAGCTCACCTCCATTTTATAACATATTTATACCCATTCATTCATCAATAGATATACAAATTACACAACTGAAATACGTTCCTATTTCAGCCCCATATCCACACATGAATGAACATAAAAATGGCATCATAATTACAAACTGAGTCACACATACATGTATACACATGATCAAATAAATATTGACACGAGTTATCGAACTTTGTTTTCAAACATGGGTTCTTCTGTACCCTAAACGTACTAATTTACAAAAAGCAATACTCTTCCTTTTTCGTAAGAATAGCTTAGCAGTTCATTATAAATACCACTAATAGTAATAATAATAGTAAATACCCGTATTCTTTATACGCAAAAGTAATTCCTAAAGAATCAGGTCTTTCTAGAGCACCCACGTCCTGTCACTAAGGCTGATGTATAGTCTCTGATCTAAGAACAGCTCAGAAACTAAATTATAATTTCTACCGGAACACACAGTGACGTCATAACGTCTTTCTATATAACTGCGCACAAAACGCGTTCGTTACACTACCCCCCTCCCAAAGAAAAAAAGAACCGACCGAGGTTATTTTTTACAAGTTCTGAGGATAATGTCAAAACACAGCAACGACCACGAAACCTTGATCTATGGAACCGATTGATCACGATCAGCGCGTGACAACAGATCCGCGAACACATTCTGTGTACCTGGAAGTGGTTCAAGAGTGAATCTGAACTATTGTACGGACATGAACCATCATCCTGGATAACGCCAATACCTACTGTAGGGACAGTATGCCTATCTGTACAAACATCCACATGAGAAACATCACACTGAGGTTCCACAACCTCGACATCCGGAAGAAAAAATGGAAATATGGAAGCTTTCGGTTTACGACCGAACATCCGATCAAAAGGACTGAAACCTGCACTTTCTGACGGCAATTCTCTACATTCGAAGAGCAATGCAGGAAGATAGCGATGCCAAGCTTTAGGTTGAGAATGAACAACCTTTCGAAGCATAGATTTCAGAGTGCCATGAAATCGTTCAACAGTACCATTTGCTTGAGGATGGTAGGGAGAAGTACGTATGGCTTGAGTACCACACAAAGCATGAAACTGTTTCATCAAATCTGAGTTGAACTGAGAACCTTGATCTGAAAGAATTTCCTTGGGAAAACCTAACCTTGAAAAAATACTCATCAAAGCCTCAGCAACAGCAACAGAAGAAATGTCTTTCATAGGAACAGCTTCGGGAAACCTAGTAGCCAAATCAATCAAAGTCAGAATATATCTGTGACCTTCAACCGATGGAGGAGACAAAGGCCCTACTAGATCAATAGCGACCCTCTCGAATGGAGTCGAGATAAAAGGCATAGTCGCCAAAGGAACAGGGGGAACTTTTCCTTTTGAAATTGTCTTCTGGCAAATGTCACAAGTGTGAACATAAGCACTCACATCAGCAGAAACACCAGGCCAAAAGAATTGGGACAGAATCCTAGTCAAAGTTCTACGAACTCCACAATGACCAGCCAAAAGTTGATCATGCGCAGCAATCATGACTGAAGTACGAAGTTTTTCAGGAACAACAACCTGATGCAAAATATCCTTGGATTTCTGGTACCTTCTGTACAAAATATCATCTTTAAAATAGAAAGTATAAGTAGCAGAACCAACAATCTTTTCTTCACCTGAAACAGCTAACTTAAAACAACCTTGCAAAGTAGCATCATCTTTCTGCAACTGAATAAGTTCAACACGAGTGACCTTCAAGTCATCGCACACAGTGACAAGAGGTTTGTGCGGGAGATCTTGCTTCCTAGCCTGAGCACGAGTAGTGACAGCAGCAACAGGGACATCAGCAGCAGCAGCACTTTGGTATCTTGGGTCTGCTGAACAATCAAACCTGGAATATTTCCTACAATCAAGTCAGCAACTGGATCCTCAAGAACACAACAAACCAACTCTCCAACAAAATATGGACAAGAAACAACAACTTTAGCCTGCTGATAAATGTTTATCTCTCCACCAAAAGTTTTACACCGAACAGTACCTGGCACATACTGCTCATCAGAAACCAAACGTTTTCGAACACCACAAATGGTAGCACCTGTGTCTCGCAGAACTGAGCAAGCAGTAGAATTTACAGAACCAACTTCTAAATGCAAGTGACCAGGTGTCTGATCAAAAACAGAACAAACAACTTCAGAGTCTACAGGGACAACTGCACAACCTGAGCTTGATTTATTTGTCTTATCATCTGAAGCTGTGGCTTTCATTACAACAAAGGGACAACCTTTTCTAGTATGACCACCAATGTTGCAAACAGGGCAAGGGTTTTGACTATTTCGAAGGGGACATTGTTTAGGACCATGACCTTTACCATCACAAAGAGGGCAATTATCAAAATTGGTGTAAAATGAACCACCTCCACGTCCACGTCTATAAGATCCCCGAGTTTGATCAAAACGACCTTCGACCTTTTGGTTCGAATCTGTGTATGTTGGGTCTTTCTTTTGAAAACCACCACGATTTCTCCAATAGCCACGACCTCGATAGTTTGAGTAACCACCGCGAGAATCTGCAGAGCCAGCAGCAGCTTGCGATTCCTCAGCTACATCAACTGATCCTACTGAACCGAAAATTGTAGCAGCCGATTTGCGTGCTAAGTTCTTTCCGGGACGAGCAAGACGATAACTTTCAGCGGTTTTAACCATATCATCCAATGTGACAAGTCCACGCTCGCGAATGAAAGTAGCGAGATCTTGTGACACACATTCTAGAAACTGTTCACCTAACACAAGATTCATTATTCCTTGCATGTTTCTAGGAACACCGGACAAAGCTATCCACCTATCAAACAATCTGTTCAGTTCAATACCAAATGTTTGGAAAGGTTCGTTTGAGTCTGGTCGGACTTCACGGAATTTCTTGCGAAAACCTTCAGCAGTACACTGGAACTTCTTAAGCAAATTGTCTTTCAATGTTGGGTAATCAACCTCACCATTTGCAGCAAGACTGTGGTATAAGCTCAGTGCATTACCTTCTAACAAAGCTGAAAGAAATGTAACCCATTTGCTTTTATCCCAGCCAAGGGCTGTAGCATGAGTCTCAAAACGAAAAAGGTATGAATCTATGTCATCTTGTCTTTCTTTAAAAAGAGGCAACTTGGGGTAAACAGGTCTAGCACCAAAAGAATTACTATCTCTACCTCTGTTTCCATTACCAACATCTTGTTCATCAAGTCTATGTTCAGAACGTAACTCAAGTTCCTTTTGTTTTGTTTTCTCTTTCTCTAACTCAACATCTGCTTGTTTTTTAGCTAATTCAACTTCTGCTTGTTTTGTAGCTTCTTCTAATTTTTTTTCATCTTCACTTTTTGTCTTTCAATACGATCAAAACATTCCTGTACATATTTCCCACGTTCTTTTTCAGGAATACCCAAAGTTGTAGCTTGAGCAATAAAAGTTTGGAACAACTGATCATAATCATCAGACATGGCTAAGTACAATGTAGGTCAACAACCAATAAAAAAAAATCTATAAAAGTATCAAAGTGTTCAACCAGTAAATCAATAAAATGTCAAAGTATCAAAATAGTAATGGCAAAATGCAATCAATCAAAACAACTATAAATTGTTCCATGAATCTTGCGAAAACAATGAAGTTTCTTCAAAAGCAGCTTTTCAATACAATGCACAATTCAAGTTACAATGAAAGCAGTCAAGTCTTAATGTATACAAAGCAAATTATATATTATAGTATCCCAATATGTTTTACAAGTTCTGAAGCAATGACAATTTTTTTAAATATCAAATGGAATACACTAAGTCAATATATTCACAACATATGTTGAAGAACTTCAACTGAAGTGATAATAAGCACAATGAATATACAGTGAAAGATTAAATTACTAAGTTAAGTTTGTATCCAAATATTTGTTCAAACAGTCTTTTAGTTTTAAAGTATGATAATATTATTATGCATAATCACAGTAATGAATCTATTCACAAGTATTTAAAGTTTATATTAATGTCAATAGGAATTTTAAAAAAAAATTAAATAAATTTCTAAGTCAAATAAAATATACCAAACGCTCAACCATTCACAATCAAAATTGTTACCTCCCTTGTCCCAAGAGAATAATTATATGAACCAGTTTTAAAAAACTACCCTAACGAAAAATATATACAATGCCCACAAAGGAAATATTATTTAAACAAAGTTATTAAGTAAAGAATTATGAAATGAGAAAAAAAAAATTAATGCTCAACACAATAAACACTATAACTAAATAATACTATAATACCAAGTTGACGGCCAAAGGAAAATAAAGTCAACCAAATAACAAAGTATTATGAAGGTTAATTTTATAAATAATAAAAATTAAATACTATCACACTAACTACTATGCTACTCTATATCCAATTAAATTCAAAGTCAAACAGAATTACTAAACCAAATAAAATCACAAACAAAACTATCAATACTAACAATCCAACATGAACCAAAGGAAACAATGCATCCACAACTAAACTAAATCAAGGGAAACAATTTAACAACAACCAAGCTAAATCAAGGGAAACAATTTAACAAGGTTAACCCAGTATAACTACATACATAAATACTGAATATTGTAATATCAAACTCAATTCAAATCAAACACCACAATGAATAAAGAAAGCAAAGTAAATTAAATGGGGCTGAAATCCTAACACTCTAACCTACTTAAAATAAGGGCAAAGAGAACATACACCCAAACACACGCATGAAAGGACAGAACCCTACACAGCAAAGAACTAACCAAAAACAAACAATCCCACTAACAGAAGAACAGAGCTGAAAATAAGAAAATAGCAACCCGCAGGCAGAAAAAGAATTAAGCCCTTAGTGCCCAGAAACTGTACACAGGCACAGCCGTTACGCCGGAGACGGCATTGTCACACAAAACAAAACATCTCAGTCATACACAATATAATTAAGAATTTCAAGGGAGATAAGCCCACTAGTCTAACTGTATATAAATATAATAACTAGTGGTGCCCTCACTAAATATAAATATGTATGACTTAATGCTAACACAGAGAGAGTCTAGGGTCACCAAATGTAACGGAGGGTTTTTTGTGTATTATAATCTAAATAAATATATGTATAACTACTTATGGTGTATTGAATGAGTGTGTGGGTGTGGCTGTCTGACGCTCAGTATAAAGGAGTGTGTTCTATCTCTGTTTACTTTAACTTCTCATACACTGCCACACACGTGCTTTCAGACAAGGACAAAGTCTACACAATTGTTTCTCTTTGCCCTCTGTTATGCTATTACTCATTCAAATATTCATATACACATTAAACCATTCACATACACTAAATATTCACAGATACATTAAATCATACAACTATGTCCAGCATATAAATAAATCACACAGCTGATAAATAAGTACACATAGTCAATGTAGTACTTTTTCCCAGTTAAGTTGATAGGTGCACATAGTTACGTTCAGAGTTCAACGCTAGCAGAAGTCGTTGTCCTTTCTAAGGACGTCACTCGACTCTTCTCTTTTTCATTAGCACCGAAGCACAGAAAATGTCACAGTTTTTATTTAGGCCTGCTGACCGTGTTTCGCGGATCAAACACTCCCGGCGCGGTATTCACAGCCGACGCTGGGGTCACAGCCACACACTGAAGACGCTGCAGTTGTCTTCGTGGCGTTGATCCGGAAATTCACTTCGGTACCGTTGTTGCAATTCTGCACCAGTGATGGTATCCGAAGGAGAGCTACGGCGATGATGGTGTCCACATCAGGTCAAGCCAGTGATGTCATGGGGACCAAATCCATCCGCCGCACATCAGGGGTCCTTTGCTCCGTAACCGCTCCGTAACCGCTCCGCTGTATACAACATGTACACAATCGTAAATTTTTGCTCTTATCCTTAAAGAGACTGTATGTCTTTATAGCTCACATTGAGCAAGGATCATTTCCCTTTGTAGAATGTCTCTACACGCCACCACAACACTACAATCACTACTGTCACCATTCCTGTGACAATACCTAGTATAGCCACTTTACACACATTGCATAGGCTACACACAATGGACTATGAGCCAATTATTACAAACACAGCTCACCTCCATTTTATAACATATTTATACCCATTCATTCATCAATAGATATACAAATTACACAACTGAAATACGTTCCTATTTCAGCCCCATATCCACACATGAATGAACATAAAAATGGCATCATAATTACAAACTGAGTCACACATACATGTATACACATGATCAAATAAATATTGACACGAGTTATCGAACTTTGTTTTCAAACATGGGTTCTTCTGTACCCTAAACGTACTAATTTACAAAAAGAATACTCTTCCTTTTTCGTAAGAATAGCTTAGCAGTTCATTATAAATACCACTAATAGTAATAATAATAGTAAATACCTGTATTCTTTATACAGCAAAAGTAATTCCTAAAGAATCAGGTCTTTCTAGAGCACCCACGTCCTGTCACTAAGGCTGATGTATAGTCTCTGATCTAAGAACAGCTCAGAAACTAAATTATAATTTCTACCGGAACACACAGTGACGTCATAACGTCTTTCTATATAACTGCGCACAAAACGCGTTCGTTACACTACCCCCCTCCCAAAGAAAAAAAGAACCGACCGAGGTTATTTTTTACAAGTTCTGAGGATAATGTCAAAACACAGCAACGACCACGAAACCTTGATCTATGGAACCGATTGATCACGATCAGCGCGTGACAACAGATCCGCGAACACATTCTGTGTACCTGGAAGTGGTTCAAGAGTGAATCTGAACTATTGTACGGACATGAACCATCATCCTGGATAACGCCAATACCTACTGTAGGGACAGTATGCCTATCTGTACAAACATCCACATGAGAAACATCACACTGAGGTTCCACAACCTCGACATCCGGAAGAAAAAATGGAAATATGGAAGCTTTCGGTTTACGACCGAACATCCGATCAAAAGGACTGAAACCTGCACTTTCTGACGGCAATTCTCTACATTCGAAGAGCAATGCAGGAAGATAGCGATGCCAAGCTTTAGGTTGAGAATGAACAACCTTTCGAAGCATAGATTTCAGAGTGCCATGAAATCGTTCAACAGTACCATTTGCTTGAGGATGGTAGGGAGAAGTACGTATGGCTTGAGTACCACACAAAGCATGAAACTGTTTCATCAAATCTGAGTTGAACTGAGAACCTTGATCTGAAAGAATTTCCTTGGGAAAACCTAACCTTGAAAAAATACTCATCAAAGCCTCAGCAACAGCAACAGAAGAAATGTCTTTCATAGGAACAGCTTCGGGAAACCTAGTAGCCAAATCAATCAAAGTCAGAATATATCTGTGACCTTCAACCGATGGAGGAGACAAAGGCCCTACTAGATCAATAGCGACCCTCTCGAATGGAGTCGAGATAAAAGGCATAGTCGCCAAAGGAACAGGGGGAACTTTTCCTTTTGAAATTGTCTTCTGGCAAATGTCACAAGTGTGAACATAAGCACTCACATCAGCAGAAACACCAGGCCAAAAGAATTGGGACAGAATCCTAGTCAAAGTTCTACGAACTCCACAATGACCAGCCAAAAGTTGATCATGCGCAGCAATCATGACTGAAGTACGAAGTTTTTCAGGAACAACAACCTGATGCAAAATATCCTTGGATTTCTGGTACCTTCTGTACAAAATATCATCTTTAAAATAGAAAGTATAAGTAGCAGAACCAACAATCTTTTCTTCACCTGAAACAGCTAACTTAAAACAACCTTGCAAAGTAGCATCATCTTTCTGCAACTGAATAAGTTCAACACGAGTGACCTTCAAGTCATCGCACACAGTGACAAGAGGTTTGTGCGGGAGATCTTGCTTCCTAGCCTGAGCACGAGTAGTGACAGCAGCAACAGGGACATCAGCAGCAGCAGCAACTTTGGTATCTTGGGTCTGCTGAACAATCAAACCTGGAATATTTCCTACAATCAAGTCAGCAACTGGATCCTCAAGAACACAACAAACCAACTCTCCAACAAAATATGGACAAGAAACAACAACTTTAGCCTGCTGATAAATGTTTATCTCTCCACCAAAAGTTTTACACCGAACAGTACCTGGCACATACTGCTCATCAGAAACCAAACGTTTTCGAACACCACAAATGGTAGCACCTGTGTCTCGCAGAACTGAGCAAGCAGTAGAATTTACAGAACCAACTTCTAAATGCAAGTGACCAGGTGTCTGATCAAAAACAGAACAAACAACTTCAGAGTCTACAGGGACAACTGCACAACCTGAGCTTGATTTATTTGTCTTATCATCTGAAGCTGTGGCTTTCATTACAACAAAGGGACAACCTTTTCTAGTATGACCACCAATGTTGCAAACAGGGCAAGGGTTTTGACTATTTCGAAGGGGACATTGTTTAGGACCATGACCTTTACCATCACAAAGAGGGCAATTATCAAAATTGGTGTAAAATGAACCACCTCCACGTCCACGTCTATAAGATCCCCGAGTTTGATCAAAACGACCTTCGACCTTTTGGTTCGAATCTGTGTATGTTGGGTCTTTCTTTTGAAAACCACCACGATTTCTCCAATAGCCACGACCTCGATAGTTTGAGTAACCACCGCGAGAATCTGCAGAGCCAGCAGCAGCTTGCGATTCCTCAGCTACATCAACTGATCCTACTGAACCGAAAATTGTAGCAGCCGATTTGCGTGCTAAGTTCTTTCCGGGACGAGCAAGACGATAACTTTCAGCGGTTTTAACCATATCATCCAATGTGACAAGTCCACGCTCGCGAATGAAAGTAGCGAGATCTTGTGACACACATTCTAGAAACTGTTCACCTAACACAAGATTCATTATTCCTTGCATGTTTCTAGGAACACCGGACAAAGCTATCCACCTATCAAACAATCTGTTCAGTTCAATACCAAATGTTTGGAAAGGTTCGTTTGAGTCTGGTCGGACTTCACGGAATTTCTTGCGAAAACCTTCAGCAGTACACTGGAACTTCTTAAGCAAATTGTCTTTCAATGTTGGGTAATCAACCTCACCATTTGCAGCAAGACTGTGGTATAAGCTCAGTGCATTACCTTCTAACAAAGCTGAAAGAAATGTAACCCATTTGCTTTTATCCCAGCCAAGGGCTGTAGCATGAGTCTCAAAACGAAAAAGGTATGAATCTATGTCATCTTGTCTTTCTTTAAAAAGAGGCAACTTGGGGTAAACAGGTCTAGCACCAAAAGAATTACTATCTCTACCTCTGTTTCCATTACCAACATCTTGTTCATCAAGTCTATGTTCAGAACGTAACTCAAGTTCCTTTTGTTTTGTTTTCTCTTTCTCTAACTCAACATCTGCTTGTTTTTTAGCTAATTCAACTTCTGCTTGTTTTGTAGCTTCTTCTAATTTTTTTTCATCTCTCACTTTTTGTCTTTCAATACGATCAAAACATTCCTGTACATATTTCCCACGTTCTTTTTCAGGAATACCCAAAGTTGTAGCTTGAGCAATAAAAGTTTGGAACAACTGATCATAATCATCAGACATGGCTAAGTACAATGTAGGTCAACAACCAATAAAAAAAATCTATAAAAGTATCAAAGTGTTCAACCAGTAAATCAATAAAATGTCAAAGTATCAAAATAGTAATGGCAAAATGCAATCAATCAAAACAACTATAAATTGTTCCATGAATCTTGCGAAAACAATGAAGTTTCTTCAAAAGCAGCTTTTCAATACAATGCACAATTCAAGTTACAATGAAAGCAGTCAAGTCTTAATGTATACAAAGCAAATTATATATTATAGTATCCCAATATGTTTTACAAGTTCTGAAGCAATGACAATTTTTTTAAATATCAAATGGAATACACTAAGTCAATATATTCACAACATATGTTGAAGAACTTCAACTGAAGTTGATAATAAGCACAATGAATATACAGTGAAAGATTAAATTACTAAGTTAAGTTTGTATCCAAATATTTGTTCAAACAGTCTTTTAGTTTTAAAGTATGATAATATTATTATGCATAATCACAGTAATGAATCTATTCACAAGTATTTAAAGTTTATATTAATGTCAATAGGAATTTTAAAAAAAAATTAAATAAATTTCTAAGTCAAATAAAATATACCAAACGCTCAACCATTCACAATCAAAATTGTTACCTCCCTTGTCCCAAGAGAATAATTATATGAACCAGTTTTAAAAAACTACCCTAACGAAAAATATATACAATGCCCACAAAGGAAATATTATTTAAACAAAGTTATTAAGTAAAGAATTATGAAATGAGAAAAAAAAAATTAATGCTCAACACAATAAACACTATAACTAAATAATACTATAATACCAAGTTGACGGCCAAAGGAAAATAAAGTCAACCAAATAACAAAGTATTATGAAGGTTAATTTTATAAATAATAAAAATTAAATACTATCACACTAACTACTATGCTACTCTATATCCAATTAAATTCAAAGTCAAACAGAATTACTAAACCAAATAAAATCACAAACAAAACTATCAATACTAACAATCCAACATGAACCAAAGGAAACAATGCATCCACAACTAAACTAAATCAAGGGAAACAATTTAACAACAACCAAGCTAAATCAAGGGAAACAATTTAACAAGGTTAACCCAGTATAACTACATACATAAATACTGAATATTGTAATATCAAACTCAATTCAAATCAAACACCACAATGAATAAAGAAAGCAAAGTAAATTAAATGGGGCTGAAATCCTAACACTCTAACCTACTTAAAATAAGGGCAAAGAGAACATACACCCAAACACACGCATGAAAGGACAGAACCCTACACAGCAAAGAACTAACCAAAAACAAACAATCCCACTAACAGAAGAACAGAGCTGAAAATAAGAAAATAGCAACCCGCAGGCAGAAAAAGAATTAAGCCCTTAGTGCCCAGAAACTGTACACAGGCACAGCCGTTACGCCGGAGACGGCATTGTCACACAAAACAAAACATCTCAGTCATACCCAATATAATTAAGAATTTCAAGGGAGATAAGCCCACTAGTCTAACTGTATATAAATATAATAACTAGTGGTGCCCTCACTAAATATAAATATGTATGACTTAATGCTAACACAGAGAGAGTCTAGGGTCACCAAATGTAACGGAGGGTTTTTTGTGTATTATAATCTAAATAAATATATGTATAACTACTTATGGTGTATTGAATGAGTGTGTGGGTGTGGCTGTCTGACGCTCAGTATAAAGGAGTGTGTTCTATCTCTGTTTACTTTAACTTCTCATACACTGCCACACACGTGCTTTCAGACAAGGACAAAGTCTACACAATTGTTTCTCTTTGCCCTCTGTTATGCTATTACTCATTCAAATATTCATATACACATTAAACCATTCACATACACTAAATTCACAGATACATTAAATCA